>JAECUM010000115.1:0-394187 GCA_016617855.1 Megalonaias nervosa | reverse complement strand
ATTTTGAAGATGGGATGAGTGAGCCAGAATCCAGACCCAGAGAGTCTACACCCAGTCAAAGTCCATCACCAACAGTAAACCCTGAAAAGTACTACCACATTCGAGAGACGGACAAACGCTCCTCTAGAAAATTTAGAACCACAGCCTACACATACACGGTGAAGTTTAAAGATTTCAAGTCCGACGTACCGTTGGAGAAAGCAGAAGGGTTCATCACCGATGTGTGGGATTCTTTGTTAACCACACTGAAACAGCAATGTGAAGCCAAAGAAGACGATCGCTTGAGACTTTCCATTCATCACGACAGTTTGAAGTCCCCCATTTGGATTGAGTTTAGCAGTCCAGCAGAATTGACACCTTCCAAAGTCATGGACAAGATTCAACACGTACAACAATCCAACGACATGTTTCACATCACCGACGGAAAAGCGACACTGTTCATGACCCACGTGTCTCTTCCCCAAGGGACATGACATGGCCAAAAAAAAAAGGTGTTCTTGGTAGACAATCTTCGCAGCATCAAGCGCAGCATCGTTCAAATTAACAACACTCAAGACAAGATGTGTTTAGCCTGTGCCATCGTGCTGGGACGAACGTATGCCGACAAGAACGACACGGCAGAATGGAAAAGAGCCTGGCAAACTATTAAGAAATCTAGTCGAGCCAAACAGCGAAGAGAAGCAGAACTCCTGTTACAGCAAGCAGGGCTATCCAAAGACACATCCTGTGGCATTCCTGAAATGCAAAAATTGCAAGACGTCTTGGCTCCACGCTACACCTTGAAAGTACACCCTCAAGAAGTGCGCGGACCTCTGTTGTTTCGAGGCAAAAATTTCAAAGACGGAAAATACATTCACGTCTATCATCACGATGAACATTTCGATTCCATTACCAGTATCGCTGCATTTCCGGGATACGGTTAATACTGTGAGAAATGTGACTATGGCTATAACAATCGAGAGCAACACAAACATTGCGGATCGAAATGTGAGGGATGTTTAGCCTCTAAGCCCTGTCTAGACCAAGGACAAGAACGAGTGCATTGCCCAGCTTGTCAGTGCACGTTTGTCAGTACAACCTGTTACCAACAACATCTAAAGACGCAAGGTTCACTGCGGAAATGTGCTTGTCAGCTCCTGAGACTGCGCCCTACTTGTGGACAAGGCATACGTACCAATAATGCCAAAGCGCACGTCTGTTCAGGAAAGAAGCGATGTCACAATTGTCTCCAAATCGTGGACTTGGAACACCAATGCTACATTCAAAAATACCAATCCAAACACGAAGAGAAAGATAATGACCAGAAGAAAGGCCATTTGATCTTTTTCGATTTCGAATGCATGCAAGAGACTGGCATTCACATTCCTAATTTCTGCGTGGCTCATCGAGCTTGTGAGAAGTGCATCCAAGATCCTATCTTAACTCATTGCCCTCACTGTAGCAAGATTCCTGGAGGACATGAAAAAATCTTTCGGGGACCAAACACGCTAGCCGATTTCGCCCAATGGATCTTAGACCCTATCGACGAGATGTGGAGCCAAGAAGACATCGAACGTTACGGAGATTGTCATCGCCATGCCACGGTGATGGCTCACAATTTCTCGGGATACGATGGACAGTTTCTTTTGAGACACTATACGGAATAAAGTACCGAACGTCCGAAAGTAACTTTGAACGGAGCCAAAATCATTTCCATGCAAGTGGGTCAAGTGCAGTTTGAAGATTCGATGAGTTACTTGGCCATGCCTTTGAGTCGCATGCCTAAAACGTTTGGAATGACAGAAATAGCCAAAGGCTATTTTCCACACTTTTTCAATACCGAAGCCAATCAACACGCCGTTCTGCCCCATTGCCTAAGGCTCACTACTACGACCCCGACAACATGCGTACCAAACAACGAGAAACTTTCTACGCATGGTACCAGACTCACGCCTCGGACCCTTTCGACTTTCAGGAAGAAATGTTAAAATATTGTCGTTCCGACGTGGACATTTTACGGCGTTGCTGTGGAAAATTTCGAGAACTGTTCATGGAACACAGTGGGATCGACCCTTTGAAAGAAGCTTGCACCATTGCCAAAGCGTGTTCCTTAGTGTACCGTCAAGGATTCATGCCCGAAAACACCCTGGCTGTCATCAGTCCTCAAACGACCAATTTTGTCAAACGTCAATACTCGGTCAAAGCTCTACGCTGCCTACATTACTTGTGTGACAAGGAAGACAAATGGATCCAACATGTTCGCAACGGAGGAGGCGAAAAGACCATCGGAAGATATTCAGTTGATGGCTGGGACTTAGAAAACCCCAAGATAGTGTACGAGTTTAACAGGTGCTTATTTCACGGATGTCCTATCTGCTACCCTCAACGCAACACTAAAAATCAGTTTTTACAATGGACCATGGAAGACTTGTACCAGGCCACTTGTCACGACGCTTGAAGTTAGAAGAGCAAGGGTACCAAGTGGTAGAAATGTGGGAACACGAGTACGATCAGCGATTGAAAACCGATCCCGAGTTTAAGCGTATCGTGGAATGTTACAAGCTGGTGGGCCCACTGAACCCAAGGGACAGTTTGTACGGAGGACGGACGAATGCCACCTGTTTGCTATACCAAGCCGACGAGGAGAAAGGAGAAGAAATCAAATACTTGGACGTGTGTTCTCTGTATCCGTACGTGTGCAAATATTGTCACTTTCCTGCAGGGCACCCGCAATTGCTGACGGAACACATCGAGCTGGACAACATTCGCCAATACGAAGGATTGATCAAGTGTAAAGTCTTGCCTCCCACGTACTTGTACCATCCCGTTTTACCTCACCATTGCCAAGGAAAACTGATGTTTCCCTTGTGCCGTAATTGTGCCGAAACGTGCAACCAAGACCGACCTTGTCAGCACACTCAGGAAGAACGCGTCTTGACAGGAACGTGGGTCAGCGTGGAATTGTTCAAAGCTCTGGACTTGGGATACCAACTGTTAGAAGTGTACGAAATTTACCACTTTCCCAAGACAGAAAAATACCACAAGGGCGACGAGACTCAAAAAGGCATTTTTGTAGACTATGTGAATGACTTTTTGAAACTGAAACAAGAAGCCAGCGGCTATCCTTCCTGCTACCACACTCCCGAAGACCAAAAAAATTCAAAGACAAATACTGGGAGCAGGAAGGGATCACTTTAGACCACATCAAGAAAAACGAAGGAAGGCGATCGTTTGCCAAAATGATGTTAAATTGCTTGTGGGGCAAAATGGCACAACGACCGTGTTTACCCAAGACGGAGTATTTGACAGAACCATCTCGCTACTTCCAGATGATTCACGACAAAACTAATTACATGAAATACGTGGACGTCCTTCATGAGGACTTGATCTTAGTCAATTACGAAAAAGAACTGGACTTTGTAAAAGCCGACGAATTTGGAAATGTCATCATTGTGGCTTATGTGACAACCCATGCTCGCTTAAAACTGTACGAAGATTTAGAACTGTTTTGACACGGACAGTTGCATCTACATCGATCGCCTGGGTCAACCTCACCCTGTCATCGAAGGAGACCATTTAGGAGCCTGGACGGACGAGCATCCAGACAACAAGATTCTAAGTTTTGCAAGTGGCGGTCCCAAAAATTACGGCTTCGAATACCGTAACCCTCAAGGAGAAGTACACACGGAATGTAAAGTGAAAGGATTGACTCTCAATTATCGCACCAGTCGACTGGTGAGCTTTGGCGTCTTGAAAGAAGCCTTGCAGTCTGGACAGGATGGAAATTTTAAAGTGACCATCCACGAACTGCACAAAATTGTACGTTTACCCACACACCAAATCGTTAGCCGGCCCTTGGAAAAAGTCTAACAAATCGTGTACCAGAAGCGAGTTCGGCTTCCCAATCACTTCACTTTACCGTACGGTCACGACGATATTGGCCAGCATATAAAAAAGGACAAAGTTCAAGACCGATAGTTCATTGTGACTACCATTGCCAAGCGAGAATGATGAATCCTTTCAAACAGCAAGTATTAAGCAAGAGCAAGCTCGAGTGCGATACTGTGCCTTGTGATGGCAGGGATGCCGTACGCTATGACCTTAGCGATTCAGTATCACATCATGGAAATTTGCTACGACTGTACCTACCATGGAAAGTGATGCTGTGCGTGTCAAACCTGATGGATGCGAAAGCGATGCCACTCGTTATCGTACACCTTTTCACTTTACTGATTTTCATGTTAGATGTCATCATTATGAACCCATGCGGCTACCACCCTACGGATGTTATGTAAAACTGAGCACACTCCTACATATTTCACCGTACCCTCATCAAAATGAACCTGTGAAAGACGAGTATTTGTTCCCTGTGCGTTTGCCTCAATACTGCGATTTTGAAAGTCGGATCAAAACCTTCTGAAGAAAATGGCCAAAATATCTGGGAGGACCTACCCCCAAATAATTAGCTAGAGCTGGATTTATCTACTTTTGGGCGAAGGGGATAAAGTCAAGTGCTTCAGTTGTGGTGTGTCACTACACGAATGGGAGAAGAATGATTGCGCTTACCTGGAACATGCTCGATGGTCTCCGGATTGTCACTACCTACCTTTAGTGGGGCCTCGACATTGAAGTGGGCATACCATGTCGTTTAAGAAACCAGCTGCTTGGTTAGGAGTCAAACACTGGACAACCCCTAGACAAGTATTTAAACCCCATGATGTAGAAAATAATATTCAAAGATTACCAAACGAATTTCAACAGAAGATCTACAAGGACATTTGGCAGGGACTTGCCAGAGCCAAATCTCAATTAGTGACTAGAACTTTTGTGTCGAGAAATTCACAAGAGGAAATTGACAAAAGTCAACAAACAAGTCCGATTTCTCTGGATCAAGGGTGCGTTCTTCCTACTTTTTCGCTTTAGACCATTTACATTTGAAGATTTTATTGACATTCTTGACCGTTTCCTGGAATGGCAGTGGTCAGAAATTACTCACTACGTTCATTACTTTCGCTCTGGAAGACGTGTTTGACTGACATGGTTATGGATACTTTACAAGAGAACATTCGTGCTTTGCCTGTGGAATTGAGAGAACGCATTTACCGAGAGTTCGTCAAAATACAAGTGAAACGCAAAGAACCATTGCATCCGTTACGTCACCGATGTTTGAACCACTGGTACCTAAATGCTATAAGAGGACTGATTCTGATGAAAGTGTTCCAGTGGTCAGACATTGATGAATCGCTTGAAATTCATAAATTTCTGGATGCCACTCATTCAGCTTACAAGGTGATCCTAGTACACCGAATTCCAACGGACGAGTTAGAGGATTACAACAAATCTTTACAAGAACAATTCTTTCTAGTTCAAGAGGAAACTTCTGTGCGACGTGTGGTGTGTGAGTTAGTGACTAAACTTTTTTGGTACCGGTACTAAAATTAAATCGAGGCTGTTCAAAAAGTACACTTATTGCCTTACACCAAAGAGGGTATAAAAACAGACTACTATGCCACGACCTTTATCATTCGTGATACAACAGATTCCGTGGAAGGAAATCAATGACACTATTCAAACGGTGGAGGATTCCGATCGTCTATTACGAGAACTGTGTCTATTGAATAGGGGTCGACGCGTTAATGACTTGCTTTCTGGGATTTCGTTTACCAGCCGATTCCTTGTGGACTCTTTACGAACAGTACATATTACTCCAAAAAGCATGAAAGTGGCCCCTTTAAATGTACACGAGAGACTCATTCTGCTCAAAGGTTTGCGCTTTCATCCTGATACTTCTCAACCTCTACGGGAAAACAAGATTCGTCAACTTTTAGGCACTGAAGATGTGTACGACGACGTGTGTGTAGCTTGTGATTTGCACCCTCACTGGAAAGATGTACGTGACTGGAAAAGTTGGGAATTTGAGGCAAGGACAAAAGAAGTGGCACACTATGGCAAAGATTTGTAATCCTAAAAAATTAAAATGTTCAGTGAAAAAAGTAACTTTTAAACCAGTGTTAGTGACAGTGCCAGAAGAAGAAGTCGTGACCGAGGAAAACCACTCTCTTCAGGACAGGACCGTGAACAACATCCCCGAAAGGCCATTCCGAGAGGACTCTTGTGTGACTGTGCCAAGGAGTGTAGAGACTCTAAGAACATTACACACTACCCCTACGATTTCACCTCTTGATCACCACAAATGTTGTACAGAGACTTGTTTATATTCCACTATGATTGTTTTGATGTGTCTTTTATTCATGTACTTAACCATTTGGCTTTTATGTATTTTTGTCTTTCGTGTTGTTCACAATTAAAGATGACAATAAACGTGTCCTGAAAAAAAGTATAAAAACTCTTGTCTTGTCTGTCCTCGTGTCAAAAGTGACATTTCTTACACTACTATAGCAACCTCTACTGTCTCTATTCCCTCTTCCTCCACTGTCAAAGTCATTGACGAACACTTAGATCGGACTAGTTGGGAGGCCTTGTATTTTCGTCATCCCTTTAACACGCTCATTGCCGGACCTAGCGGTTCAGGCAAAACCGAATTTGTCAAACGTTTGATCGAACATAAACATCATTTGATCGATCGTCCACCCCAACGAATCGTGTGGTGTTACAAAGAGTGGCAATCAGCGTAAAGTCAAGGCGATTCCATCGTCTTTATGGAAGGCATTCCTGGCGAGGACGACGGGATCGTGTCTGACCCTAATCAAACTCATTTGGTTATTTTTGACGACATGTTAGGAGAAGACGAAGAAGAAATTGAACTCTGGTTTACGCGCAAAGGGCATCATCGTAACGCCAGTGTCATTTACATTACCCAAAATTTGTTTCAACAAAGTAAAGCCCATCGTACCATCAGTCTCAATGCCCATTACGTTGTGTTGTTTAAAAGCCCTAGAGATAAATCGCAAGTACAAGTGTTAGCCAAACAGTTAGGAACGCCTTGGCTGACTCATGCGTACGACGATGCCACTCAAACCCCACACGCTTATTTACTCGTGGATTTAAAACCCATCACTCCCGATTATTTGCGATTTCGTACCCATCTGTTTCACCACTGGTGCCAAGACGGAGGGCCTGTCGTGTACACGTCCCCTTAATCACAATCACCACAAACAAAAAAAAAGTCTATAAAAACCTCTGTCACTTTGGCTCTGTCTCACACATCGTCAACATGACGTTCCTTCAGTCTCACCTTCCCATTAAATTGATTCGTGCCTTGTACGGTATCAGTCGCGAAAAAAATCCACAAATACGTGCTCATGTCTTAGAAGCTAGTCTCAAAGAAGTCTTACGATGGTTTACGGTGACAGCACGTCAATTACTGCAAGGCATCATTCAGTTTCCACATCAAACCAAACGTTTTTTTTTGAGAGAGAAACAAAGTAGCCTTGACGCAGCTAGCCGATCCTCGCATCGACACTCAAACCAAAAAGCAAACCTGGAGGTAGCGGTTCTCTAGGAGGTGTCATCATTCGTTCCCTCTTAAAATGGGATCCTAATGCTCCCAAAGTCGTCCCCAAGAAAAAAGCCACACCCAAACGTACACAGAAGAAAAAGAAAAAGAGCAAGGGTGTCAAGACCAGGTCACAGCCTCAGAAAAAGAAAAAGAAAAGTCCACAGAAAACAGCTTCTACCCGCAAGAGAGCGTCTCCAAAAACATCTCCTCCAACGGTGACACCCTCTTCCTCTTTAGCGACAGTGGCCGCTGCTCACAAAGTACCTACCCCCAAAATCAAAGTCCAAGAGAGAACGGGAGTGTTACAGAGTTTACTGGATTTGTCCAAGCAAGAACTGTCCCGATTTAGTCCGTTGCGAACTCCTCCACGACGTGTGTTGCCTGTTATCAAGTTGATACGACGTAAAGACAATCAGTGGCGTCGCATTCCAGTATAAAAAGACCCGAGGCAAACGATAGGGATCAGTGTTTTGTGCTGATCAACGCCCAAAGATGTCCCCTCCAAGACGTGCACACCGTCACCATCGTCGTTCTTCTGTCCAAAAAGGAAAAGGAAAAGGAAAAAGGAAAGGACTGCCACCTCGTTTAGCCAAACATTGGGACATGTTGTTCGTCCTGTCCAAAGCTCCTCCACCCATGCGAAAAAACTCATTCAAACTACCTAAAAAAGACGTCATCGATACCGTGTGCGAATGTTGCCTGAATGTCTTGAAAGGCACAATACCTTTGTCTAAACACCAGAAAGAATGTTTAGCCAAACATCGACACGTTCTTCGACAAATGGTCCAAAAGAAAATACCCATTGGTCAAAAGAAAAAGATGTTGGTGCAACGCGGAGGAATTTTACCCTTTTTGCCCATGTTGCTGAAAGGAGTAATGGGAACAATAGGAAGACCCTTGCTGAAAGGAACATTGGGAAACATCCTGGGAGGATGAAGAAAAAAAGGTCCAAGAAGATAAAAGGGACCTTTGGAGTCAAAAGATCTCAGACGTGATCCTTGAAATCCGACGGAAGGACGAAAACTGGCTTTAGTGCCTTACAAACGATGGATGGAATACCATCGTTGTAAAGAACAACGAACCCCTCATTTACCTCCCAATCCTCATTTGACCGAAATGTCCGAGTTACAACACGAATTGCAATCGCTGATGGATCGCAGCGATTTGTCAGAAACGGAAAAATCGCGACGGTACGGTCAGTTGTTACAACGACTGAAACTCTTTCACCAAAAAGCTTTAGACGAAACAGCTCAACCCACTCTGGAAGCTTTTAAGGTCTTGATGAAAAGTCCATCACCACCACTACCACCTCCAATGGTCAAGACAGAAAGTCCACCACCACTAGTCCCAGTGATCAAGACAGAAAAAGAAGAAGAGCTTCAAACTCCACCAGAAAAAGTACTCAAGTTAACAACACCACGTACATCCAGAATTGGTTGGATTAAAAAGATGATGGCTACTCCTTCTTCCTCAGAAGAGAAAACGAAAGCCAAGACAGAAGTGAAACAAGAACTGATTACCCCTGTTCAAACACTGTCCTCCTCAACACCTATTGCTCGTCGGACACGCAAAGCATTACAAACCAAGAAAATACCACAGAAAGACAAGAGTAGCATCAGTGAAGATTGGATCACTTATTAAAAAAAATGGAGAAGGTGTTAGCCATCATTTACTACGACCCAGCCCATCCCATTCGACGAAAATTTTCCAGAAGTCGCACCCGAGTGGAGGGTATCGATCATCAATGGCAAGCCGATTTAGCCGATGTCTCTCATTTGGCCACCTACAATCGTGACTGCAAATATTTGTTTTGTGTCATCGACGTCTTTTCCAAATTTGCTTGGGTCGTACCATTGACTTCCAAATCGAGCAGTGAGTTAGTGCGAGCCCTCAAACTGGTGTTGAAACAAAGCGGGCGTCACCCTTTTCGATGGCAAACTGACAAAGGGCACCGAATTTCTGAACCAAGCTTTCCAAAAAGAATTGAAGAAACGTGACATTCATTTTTTCACCACCGAGAATCCCGAAACCAAAGCTAGCATCGTGGAACGTTTTCAACGCACCTTGAAAGAACGCATGTGGAAATATTTTACGCATCAACACACTCTCAAGTACATCGACGTCTTGCCACACCTTGTCCAATCGTACAACCAATCTTACCATCGGAGCATTGGGCGTGCCCCCCAAGAAGTGACTGCTGACAACGAAGTGGCCGTCTTCGAGCGTCTGTTTGGTACGTCCCCAACAGTGACTGTCCCCAAGAAAGGTGGAGTGTTGGCATCAGGAGATTGGGTGCGCATTGGCAAAACCAAACGCACTTTCGACAAAGGTTACTTACCCAACTGGACCACTGAATTGTTTCGTGTCACTGAACGAGTGCGTGGCCGTTATCATCCTGTCTATAAATTGGAAGACATGAACGGGGAAGTGTTAAAAGGAACGTTTTACTTGCCCGAGTTACAATGTGTGACCAAAAACGAAGATGACGTGCACGAGAAAGAAAGCATTCTCGATCGAAGAACTCGTAAAGTGGGAAAACGACATGTCAAAGAAGTCAAAGTACATTGGAAAGGATATCCTCCCAGTTTTGACTCTTGGATCGACGCTTCGCAACTCATCGACTATAAAAGGAAGTGACCATCATGCCCTTCAACACAGCCTCAGCTACTGCAGTGACCACTTCTTCCCCCAGTTTTTCTCTGCAAGATCTACAAAAGCAACCCTTGTGGGTGTGGTGTCGAGAACGTGTGCCTGAAACGCTAATCGTCTTTTTCTGTCAAATCTTTGTGGTGTATTGTGTCATCGGTGCTGCCATTGCCAATTTGAGTTTGCAACAAGGAGACAAACATTTGTGGACCATTTTACTTAGCAGTTGCATTGGTTACATTCTTCCCAATCCGTCTCTGAAATATTCCTCTAACGGAAACAACAACGGGAGTCTTGTGTCCAACGTTAATCCCCCTTCCAACAGTCACCCTAACCATCCTCTTTTAGACACTCCTCAGACTTCCAGTGACTCCTCGGACACTAGAACTCTGGAATTATGAACAACCAATTTTACTTAACGTTACTCAGTGATAGTTCCATGGAGGTGTTTCCCAATGACACTTTGTGCTGTTTCTCGGCCAGATTACCTCAAGCCATCCAGTTGGATCACGAAGTCCATTGGGAAGTGGCTTTGGTCGAAATGATTCACCCTACACAAATCAAAAACATCGTCGAAAATGAAAACACTTTTACGGTAGAAGTTTATGACGAACAAGTGCAACAAGCCATGGATGAACGCGCCAGTGTAGCTGACTTTATGAAATCACAAGACCCCAAAACTAAACGAACCACTTATCTGTTGAAAATTCCTGCGGGCTATTATTTTAATGGTCAACATTTGGTGAACGCCATTGCTGACAGGTTCAATTTCATGTTTGGTAAAGCCTTGGACAAAGCGAGAAGAAGTGTCACGATCGAGTACCACAAAATAGCTCGTCGTCTAATGATGAAATTTTCAGAGGACAAAGTATTGGCCATTATATTTTGTCCTGAATTGTATGACATTTTGGGTGGAAACACCAAATTGATCAAGATGAAAAACGAAGTACCAGCCATGACCAGTAACTTGGATTTTGCGAAATATTTTCGATTCCCTGTAGAAATGAAACAAGGACTGAATTTGATGTTGGTGTATTCCGATGTGGTGGAGTACAACGTGGTGGGACACACCTCCGTACCGTTACTGCGTGTCATTCCTTTCAAAGTGGATTCTGCCACGGCTGCTGACGAGGAAGGTGGAAACACCTATCATGTTCACCGCGAATTTGTACATCCTCACTATTTACCCGTCAGTAAGTCGTATTTCGACACTGTCAACATTACTATAAAAGGAGATCTGGGACAAAATATTTCATTCACCAAAGGGAAAGTCACAGTGAAACTCCATTTTCGAAAACGATTACTCTAACCCTTTGTCAGTCATGTATCCTGTGTACCAAGGAGTCACTCGACAGCGAGGACATGGTTTAGGTGATATGCTAAAATCAGCCTTTCGTAAAGTGGCTCCCGTTTTGAAACCGATGTTGACACGGGGATTGCACGCCTTAAAAGATGCCGCGTTGACGCACGGCAAAGAATTTCTCCAAAATGTCATCATTGACAAACAAAATCCCAAAGAAGCTTTCTTGAGAGCAGGCAAAAACGTCTTGCTTCAAACGGGTAAAGGCATTTTGGGCCGGCGAGAAACTCCTATAAATGTCCTGGGCAATGCCGAGTCAGGTATTCCTGCTTCCCTGACGCCACAGCAAGGACAAGGCAGAAAAAGACGACGAAAACACCCCTTGAGAGGACTTCACGCCCCTAGAGCTAGAAAGACTAAGAAAAGAAAAACTGTCCGAGAGTTAGAAGTTTTTGATTATTAAAAAAAGAAAATGACGCACCGAGAGTCTTGTGCTTGTTCCAAGTCGGAAATGGATCTGTTTGCCATGCCACCCACCATGATGATGATGCAAGAATCCCAATGGGTCGAATTTCATCCCGTCTCCTCTTTGACGGATTCAGCTCCCATCGAGTTTGAAATCAAAGGGCAACCCGATGATTACATCGATCTGAATAGCAGTTACTTGTATCTGAAACTGAAAGTGATCAAAATCGACAACACCAATCCGGGAGCCGATGCCAGAGTAGCTCCCGTCAACAATTTCATGCATTCCTTGTTCAGCGAAGTGGATTTGTACTTGAATAACAAACTGGTCAGCAGCAGTATGGATACTTACCCTTACCGACCGAACCTAGAAAATCTCTTGACGTACGGAAAAGAGGCCAAGAACACTCATCTGGATGCTTGCGTGGTATGGAAACCTGACACCGCAAGTGAAGACACGTTTAACGACAGAGCCCTGACAGCCGATGACAGTCCTCACAATATGGGTTTTAACAACCGTCGATGGAAAATCCTGCAAGGTCGTAGTTTAGAACTGATGGATCGCTTGCATTTGGACATGTGGTTGCAAGACAAGTATTTGCTGAACGGAGTAGATATTCGCCTTAGACTCAATTGCAGCAGTGTCGCTTTCCATTTGATGGCTCATGCCAACGAGTACAAAACCATCATCCAAGAAGCCAGACTTTACGTGCGTCGCGTAGAAGTGTTACCTAAAGCGGGAAACGACGTTAGTCAAACATTGAACAGATCGACCGCCAAGTATCCGATACGACGTGTAGAAGTGAAAACGTTCACCATTGCTGCCGGACTCCGATCCAAGATCGAAGATCATCTGTTCCAAGGACAGTTACCCAAACGTTTAATCGTTGGCATCGTCAGTAATGCAGCTTTCAACGGAGCCCACGATCAAAATCCTTTCCAGTTTAAGCACTACAGAGTGTCCAAGATCGAAGTGAGTCGCGATGGCAAGACCTTGTGTACCAGACCCTTCGAACCTAACTTTGCCTAGAAGAATTACTTGAGATCGTACTTGTCCCTGTACGAAGCTACCGGACAACTAGGAACCAACACCAGTCACGGTATTTCGTACGAAGATTATGTAGGAGGTTACACTTTGTGGGCCTTTGATTTCACTCCAGACCAAGGCAGCGACGAGGGACATTTCCACCCTATAAAATCTGGTCAGCTGCGTGTGGAACTTCAGTTTGCAGAAGCTCTCACCGAGACGGTCAACGTCATCTTGTATGCCGAATTCGATAATACCATAGAAATCAACAGTCTGAGAGAAGTCATTCTAGACTATTAGAAACAATGGAAGACTCCTATCCCTCATTGAAAAGTAGAGAATCTTTGGAAATGGAATGGGAGGATAGCGTGAAAACAGAACCCCAAGACCAAGACAATGAGAACGAGGTAGTGGTCACGTCCAGATGGCCAGAACAAGAACAACATTTAATGTCCTGTTTTGCTAAACACCTGGCGGACACAATTACATAACTGAGTAAGAAATATTGTTATGGATGTCAAAACGATCATCCCAGTCAAATTCAACACGATAAATGTATGATGATGAGTCAGGAAGAAAAATTGGACGAATATCTGGACGACGCTTGGAGTTTCATCTCGGAAGAAGCAGTGTTGCATGAGTGGTATAAAGGCTTGCGTGATCATTCCTGCCCTCCATTGACTATTCTAGAGATCTATCGCATCGAAGCTCTCTTAGCCCAGAGTGCGGAGACAAGGCGAAGAAACGGCTACTTGACAGAGCGTTTCAAACAAAGTCAGAATTGAATTGATGACTTATCATTACCTGTGAAAATAAAAACAAAAAAACAACACAACAAAAAAATGGATACCTGGGAACTTTATTACCTTTTAAACAATAGTTCGTATACTGCTTCTTGGAATCCTGTCGTGTGCGCTAAAGATAAACTACCTCATCGCAAACCTCAAGACCATCAAGCTTATGTCATCAACACGGACGAAAAGTCATCTCCAAGGAACTCACTGGGTTGCCGTCTACTTCCCTCAAGAGGATTGCGTGGAATATTTTGATTCGTATGGAGTACCCCCTTTGGAAGACGATATCATTGACTTTATGAGAAGAAATGCCCAGACGACACGATACAATAATGTGAAATTACAAGGCACAGATTCCATGGTGTGTGGACAATATTGTGTGTATTTTCTTCATCAACGCAGTCTTGGATATCCTTTAGAACATTTAGTGACTTATTTTGATCGTCACTCTTCTAGAAACGATGAGAAAGTAGATCGATGGTTTTGTGACCATTATGGCTATCTTTTGTCTTTAGCTAGGAAACGTAGTGTACATCAATGGCCTCATGACTTCCATCAATGGAAATCTCACATGATTTCACAACGTTGTCAACCTTGTCAAAAATAATTTGTTTGATCTTATTGTTACTTGTTAATTGTTAGTAGTTGATTGTTGGTTGAATAAAAAATGTTGTGTTTTTAAAAAAATGTGTCCGTCGTTTGTTTTCAAAAAAAGACTGTGAATATATGCTCTTTGACTTTCTCTCTATCCCTCACCATGACATTCGCTATTATAGCGTTCCGACACTAAAACCTAGTAGGGATGTTTTCTATCGCGTCCGCGTTTGAACCGTATAAAGCGGGTTGGTCTCCAGTCTGGCCATCCACTGTTAACTCGTCAACCTATGAAGATGCCTTCCAGACTAGCCAAGCTTAACGAAGCTTACGTCAATTTACATTGTGTCGGCTAAACCTGATACCTAAGCCTGAAGAGATAGAGAATGTCAGGATGTTAGCCATAGCCCAAAACCTGATAAAAGAGGTCTTCAGAGAGGAAATCAAGAAAGAACAAGAAGAATGGACAGAGAAGTACAGACTTCAGAAGCAGAGAGAACAGCAACAACAACAGCAGCAGCAACAGCAGCAGCAGCAAGAACCAGACAGAGGTTTTGTCGACTGCCGTGTGGACACCAAAGAGTTCTCCTTCTCTTTCCGCAGAAGCAGGCCGTATCGTATAGGAAAGCTTGCTGCCAGACGGGGACGCAATCTTAGACAGTAAAAAAAAATTGCCATCACTTCCCATCAACAAAAAAAACATCCCTTTTCAGGGCTGCCGCAATACTCTAGAAAAGACATACTAATTCAATTGCCAAAACAAATTTATGTGTTTGTGTCTTTAAAAAAATAGAAGTGTGTCTATAAGCACTTCGTTTCTTTTATCAGTAACAAATTCACCCTTCGTTTTCTCCGTCTTGTCGAATCATGCATGTCTGTGTTTGTGAGTAAAAAAAGTCAACGTGAGTGTTTCTTTTAGGTCCACGCGTTTGATGTTTTGTTTTTGGTTATTTAAGTTTTGGTGTTAGGGGATGTTTACCTTCACGTCCGTGCTTCAAGTATATAAATCGACGCTATCGTCAGTCTGGCTACCCACGTTGACGTAGCAACTGCAACGAAATGAGCAGAATAACGAAACTACTAGAACTCCAAATGCACCTGGAATATGCCAGGCGGTTACTAGATGAGCTGGCTATGGAGGCTTTAGCCGAAGAAGCCAGGCTTGAAGAGGAGGAGAAGAAAAAGAAAGAAGAGGAGATGAGAGGGATCCTACCTCACCTCATGCTAAGACCTCTGTGTGAGGTCAAGCCTGAGGTGAGGACGCCTCCACAGACAGTCGCAGCACCACAACAAAGACAGCCACAGCCTCTGCCGCCAGTACCACCAGTACCAAGAGCCGCTGTCCCCCAGAGAGAAACCTGGGAGGAGGAGGCATGTGAGGAATTGGAAAGACAGAGGCAAGAGTGGGAGTCTCGGCGTCAGCATCATCATCCCAGGGTGAGGAATAGAAGAAGGAGGGAACAAGTGTTCACTATCCCTCAAACTGAGGAGTGGGATAGTGAAGCCAATCAACCTCCCTCTGCGCTCCCAACCACATGCATCAATTGGGAGCAGGACTGGAGCCGGCGATGCGTGTGTGGTGCCCGCCCTAGGAGATGTCATCATTAACCAGGTGCATTTCCAGTTCTAAAAAACAGCCCTTCTCAGGGCTAATCAGATCTCTAGAAAAGAGAAACTATTCAATTTGCCAATTTGTGTGAATGTGAAGTAGTATGACTATAAACACTCACTTCTTTACTGATGTGTGTGTGTGTGTGTGTGTGTGTGTGTGTGTGTGTGTGTGTGTGTGTGTGTGTGTGTGTGTGTGTGTGTGTTTGCGTTCGCATTCGTTTGTGAGGATAGTATAGTGTGTATGTTTTATGCATTTTCGTTCGTTGGTGAGGATAGTAAATATGGTGTGTTTTATGCATTCTCGTTCATTGGTGTGGATAGTAAATAGGTGTGTGTTTTATGCTTTTTCATTCGTTGGTGAGGATAGTAAATATGGTATGTTTTATGCATTCGCGTTCGTTGGTGTGGATAGTAAATAGGTGTGTGTTTTATGCTTTTTCATTCGTTGGTGAGGATAATAAATATGGTATGTTTTATGCATTTGCGTACGTTGGTGTGGATAGTAAATAATATGTGAAGTGAGTGTAAGGGATGTTTTTGTTCACGTCCGTGCTTGAAGTATATAAAAGCATAGCGTTCGTCATTTGCGCCATTCAACGCTGAATATAAAAAAATGGCTAGCAACATGGAGAGAATGATAAGATTGCAGGAGGTGGTAGACACACTAGGCATGGTGGAGGAGATGCTACTTAGAATCCAACTTGGGGCTTATAGCCCGCACAGATTGGCTGTGGAAATCAACAATTTAAAGAGAGGAAAGGAGATATTAAATGAGATGATTAGAATTGAAAAGGACGAAAAGGAAGATTTAGAAGACAAAAGGTGGATGAGGGAGTGGAACGAAAAAATAGAAAAGGAAGAAGAAAATGAAAAAAGGAAGAAACAGGAAAAGGAGGAGGAGAAGGAAAAACAGGAGGAGGAAAAGAATGAGAAGAAGAAAAAAGTGTAGAACAGAAAATAAGAAGTTGGTGGAGGAATAGAAGAACTTAGAAGAAGACAAAGAAGAAAACCAAAGGCCCTTTTCAGGGCCACTCCACTGCCTCGAAAAGATATTTATTCTTTCTTGCCTAAAAAATTTATTCGATTGTATAATTTATCTTTTAACTCACAAAAACATTATTCTCTTATCTAAAATTTTTTCAGTCAGTTGTATAATTTGGGTATAATATTATAATATCCACAAACACGAATGCGAATGATTCAAACTTTATATAGAAATGACACAGGTGGCATGACGTCACGGTACTTGCAATACACAAACACGACCGCGAATGATTAAAACTTTATATAGAAATGACACAGGTGGCATGACGTCACGGTACTTGCTACATACTATTCACAAACACGAACGCGAATGATTCAAACTTTATATAGAAATGACACAGGTGGCATGACGTCACGGTTCTTGCTACATTGTTGCAACTGTCCAGTACCGTGACGTCACCCTACCTGTGCCATTCCTCTTGTCGCTATACAAAATTCCCATTGTCCCTATACAGTCCCAGGATGATTTTTTGCCCCTATAAATCTTGTCCCCATACTATCCCGGGGGGGGGGGCTGTAATGCTAATTCCCATTGTCCCTATACTATCCCACTACACTACTGATGTTGTTGTTGTTGTTGGGGTTAAGGGAGAATTACCATTAAGGCATTTTTGTTATTGTAGATCCCTGTGTTTCTCTATTGGTCGGTTAGTCTGCTGCCTGACCATCCAACACAGTGAGATGATTTATCTGTAAATTAAGGTGTCAACATTTATCCAAAGTATTACTCGCAACTTTGAAGTGAAGTCTGCTGACCATAATTCAAATATATGTTAATAGCTGACATTATGGCCACTTTTTTACGATAGGGATTAGCTAAGAAGTTACGAATTATCGAACTATTTTTGTTTTCATTGATAACCTCCTGCATTCAATCCAACTGTAGAATTTTCAGAGGTTGTCCGAATACATCGGGGGTTTTGGGGGGGGGGCGGGGCGGGTTGGGGTTGCGGAAATAAATTTAATTCAACAAAATCTATGATTTTTCTGTCAATTACTGCGCCTACATACATTTGAAGCATATTTTTGTCTCGCATAAACAACTGATAAGTTCAGAATAACCTTTACGATATCAACTCACAAGACGTCGGTCTAATGTTAAATTCCCGTTATATTCCTATAATCTATTAATTCTGCTTAACATAGAATGTCCTTTAGAGATATGTTGATTATGTGGTAATTGTACATAAAAAGGAAATGACTATCCCTAATCCTCCCTTTTAATTTCATAATGTTTAAGAGAGCGTGGTTTATTTGGAATAAATGGTAATGAATAAACTACTCTCTCTCTCTCTCTCTCTCTCTCTCTCTCTCGTAAGTGTTATGTGAGTTATAGAAAGTTTGGGTCAAGAATCTGTTTACCCTGTTTAGGAAAAGATTCCCGTCTGGGTCTGGAATCTTTCAACCCTGTTTAAAAAGGGATTTTCTATTTGGGTGTAGAATCTTTTTACCCCGTTTAAAGAACGATTTCCGTTTGGGTCTCGATCGTCTCACTATATTACTTTTGCATTTCTAATTTTCTGATTTCCTTTTAGAGATCTAAACGTCATGCATTCTAATTTTATGTATGTGTCCAATATTCCCAGTTTGCCTATGGTTATATCTGTCTGTATGGCTTTTTACTGGAGAAATGTTTGCATCAAAGATTCACTGAAATCGTAACATCTTGGCATAAAAAAATTTAAATCGCATTTTAGTCATTTGTGCCACTATAAAATGCATAATTGAATGTCTAAAATTCAACACTTGCATGTATAAATCTATCTTATCTGCAGTCGTTTTGAAGTAACTAATATAATAAATAGATTTCAATATTGGTGACGTAGGGACTGGTGTCGTTTACTGTTTTGTGCACTACATGTGTAAAGATACGTATACAGCTTAAAGAGTGTAATGGAAACATGTTTCCTTTTTAAAAAGGATTTAGTGGTGCAGTCAAAACGAAAAGTCCATGATTTACCAAAACGAAACGAAATTGGGGAAAATGATAAAGAAACGTGAATAATCACGTAAATGAACACTGTTTTGTAAGCATTTATGCCGCAAAAACATGAAGAAAAATGTAAATTGTATATTTTAACAAACACGCATTTTATTATAATTTGTTTGAGAAAAAAAATTAATTGCTCATTTTATCTGCTAAATTCAGAGCCAAACAAGTATGTACTAGTTTAAACGAGCGTGAAATTGTGTGGGACACCGAAAGCAGCTGACTAATAGACATGTCGATACAGAAATTGTGCAAGGAGTGTCTTCGTTTTGCTGTGCACAGTCAATGACTTACCAGTTAAATTTACCTCATGTCAATAAACGTATTTATATGTTTATCTGAAAGGTCTTTTGGTGTAGAGATTCGTAGAAATTGGTTTCTTTGTATATTTGAGGGTATTGGGGTTACGTGAATGTTTACGAATCTGACTTCAGTAATTATTTGTGCAATAAATTATTCAGGTCTTTCACTGCGTAAATGCGTGATGTTGGCTGGCGACCACAAAAATTAATTTAAAAAATGTAGATTAAGACTGTAATCAACCGTTTGACAGCAATAATTAACAAGTCATTCACATCTTAAGTTACAGAGTTTAAAATGTTATTCTTTCTTTTTTAATTACATCAATAATGGGAAGGGGGCTGGGATTTTCTATCCAGACGGTGAATGTTTCTTTTCTACTGAACAAATGGATTTTTTTTTTAAATATATATAAAATTCAGAGTTAGAATTTTTTTTCAACCTATTTGAAAACTGAATTGTTTCAAACAAATCCTACTCACCCCCAAGTTCAAGCGTCAGTCCCTAATGTATTCTTACATCCAGGTATTTTTTCCAGGTCATATCTAAACTTTTTGTATTTCCCAATGATTTGCATGAACAATATCCATTCTGTCTAGAACAGAAGCAACTTTCCGTTCTTTTGAAATGATATTGGACTAATTTCCATAAACTCTAAATGAAAAAAAAAAAAAAAAAGATCTAGACCAAAAGCTATGGATTTTGGAATAGAGGTCAAATTAAATACATTTGTCTACATATTCATGTTCAATAGACAAACGTTCTCAGCACCAGCATCTGATATTGCAACAACCTTAAAGGTCACTGGCCACATATATTGTACCAACGCGTGATATTATTATAGTCATAAAAAAACGCATTTGTTATTTATGCACACCATAAAAATGTTTAATTAGATTTAAAAATCCGCTTTTTTAAATGACAAAATTATTCGGCAATCTCCGTAAACAATCGGTAGTTTGCGCGTGCCATAAACGGATATGACCTACATTTATCCCTTCAATTCAACCTAAACATTCAAGTGTTTAATTTCCCCACGTAAACGTCTGTGTGATATATCTTACGATCGTGATATTGTACAGCAAATATGGTGCACTGTGTTGCATTTGGATGTAGCCAAAAGAGTGATGATGGGACAAAAGGGTACTTTCTTTTTCCGAAAGACCCTGTTTACAAGAAAAAAAAAAGTGGATTGAAGCTGTGGGATCGAATATGGTGAGGGATTGGAAATTTGTACCATTTATGCCATTCACAGGTCTAGCGATATCGTTGTATGAAAAGCGAAAATCCCCCAACGCTCGTATTTTCATATGTTTTCGCCCGTACCTTGCTACGATGGTCCAGAGAGAGAGAGAGAGACAGACAGACAAACAGAGACATAGAGCGGGGTGGGGCCGCCGTTTGGAAATTTTCATATTTAATTAATAATAATCGATTTTTAGAACATTATAATAGGTTTAAGAAACAATAACAACAATAAAGCATTAAATACGTTACATTATGTGTGCCTCCTAACCGACAAATTAAACGTTAGTGTCGACAGGCAACTATGTATCATTGATATAATGAACATTGTATATAGATCCCAAGGAAAGTGTAAACATACCGTTACGACGAACCATATTCTTGTAGGTTACTTGGTGCAAGTTCAGTTGTAAGGATCGCGAGGAAATTGTGTACATTGGATTCTTTTTAGTGTACCGATTTCTTTTTTGACAAAGTCGGCCGACATAGGGAAGCCAGCATTGATTCCTTTTTACCTGTATTAACGGGAATTTTGAAAATAAATTGAAACAATGGAACAGTTTTGAAAGCGACACAATCTAGTGCTTCGTGCACGCACATCGATATAAGGCTGAACAGTAAATTAGTTTTCAATAGTTTGATCTAATTGTTCCCTATCCATAGTTTATAGTGTTTTATTTTTCGATAACAAGAAGCATGTACTTCGTCTTGTGAGGCTAAATGTACGTCATTTCCGGTTGGTGTCTATAGTTGTGAAATCGTAGCTAAGGGGAAGTAACAGCGTTGTATTCTTCTACTTCGAGTGACTAAATTATTATATCTTCTTTACATTTAATAATTTTTTTTTTTTTTTTGTGCGAGTATAACTACTTTTAATCATGAAATGCAAATCTGATATGAAAAGAAAAATGTTAGAGCATGGCCGGTGACCTTTAAGCTATTGAATGTACCATAATGTCACTATAAATGTTATATTTATTTTAATATCACGTGTACGATTATTTTAGCTTTGTATCTGAGTGCCAGGAGAAAATGCATATATCCACAAATGTCTCTTTCTCTCAACCCGCAAATACCAACATAAACTTCTATATCGTCTGTTGTATAACCGTGGTGAATATTAACGTAGCTTTGAGGCATGTGAAAAACACCAACATGACAGAATGATGAACTATGTTGCCTGCGGCAATGTTCTATTGTCTCCGTTTGTGCATCAGAAGGAGCAAACAGAAAAGTTTACTTACCAAATATATGCAGAGTGCAAAAAAGGAAAAAGATTACATGAGTCATGTCGACGGAAAGATGAAGGAACCTTCTTCAACGTAAGTAACATCAGAATAAAGTCTGAAGGTAGGTTCAAGTGTTCAAATGCGGAGAAAAGGGAAGGTAGGAGAGAGAAGAGAAAGGCACTCACCATTAAACTTGTTAACTACGCATGCATGGCAGACATACCGAAATTAGGGCATAGGTTTTCTCAACAAAACTTTTTGGGGCGGTTCTGTCACTAAGAATCTAAACTGAAGCGGCTCTGCCCATCTAGATATATATATTAAATAGAAAGGGTTGCATTTAGGACGTTCGAAAACCATAGAGAAATTAGGAAAGGTAATAAACCCTTATTTCCGTTTCAAGATATAATTTTTCTCTTAGCTAGGCATAGACCGGGTATATCTCATTTATATTTTTGCTGATGTATTGATACCTAAATTAAAGGTTTTCACCCTTCTCTTGCTTATTCTGTGGCGGGGGTGTGGGGTAATTTCTTTTTCTATAAAAAAAAAAAATCGTGGTCTTTATTTTGTTCCCGGAACGCATATATGGACAAAAAACATACATTATTTTTCTTATGAAATGGCTTTTTCGGGGTAGGGGTTGAAGTAGTTTGCTTCTCGCTGCTCACAAACGTACAGACTAAAAATGCATTCGTATGTTAGCATGTATATAGATTTGTGAGGACGGATAGATATACTCGTGCATGGATATATGTTTCACATTCAAGGGTTTTGTTCAAGGTTTTAAACAAGAACATATGAACTACATGTATGGGTTCCTTTTAACAACCGATATATAAAGTCTTAGACAACTAATTTCCCAAATCAGCATTATACGTTTGAACCGCATGTTGAGCGTACTGAGAGAGAGAGAGAGAGAGAGAGAGAGAGAGAGAGAGGACTGGCAGTTTAGAAAGGTATCATGGATTCATTCAAGCCGTCTGTTCTACTTATAAGTGGTAAGTACGGCGCGTCTAGATGTATAAAGTAATGTATGCGTGCAAAAGAACATTCATGTGCAGTGTGTGTATGCAGATAAACTAGGCAGAGAGAGAGAGAGAGAGAGAGAGTGCAGTATCATAGCGAAAGCTGAGGAGTTCATATTTTCTCGACGTTCTGTTGTATAAAGTACTGAATATACCATTCTACTCCATATCCCAGACTAAGCACATGATTTGCAATCTGGGTATACTACTCTCTGTGTGTGTGTGAGAAAATAACTGTATAAAGCAATCAAAAATATTTCCAATGCTGAACATGGTAAGCTGAGAATGTTGATCGTACGTTTAGCAGAAGTACCGTCTGAAATATACCAAATGCTCAGCCAGTCTGTGCTTAAAGAAGGCAAAACCTGTTTCAAAATAATGTAGCTAGCGTTGCTAGGCGCTCAGCTTTAAGAGGTTAGTGTTTGGACCGGTCGGCCTGGTGTCAGTATAATGTGACTGGGTAGGATGTCATGCTACGTGTCTTGCTGCATCATGCCTCGGTGCTAGGCATCATTGTAAACTGCCATCGTAGCGATATGACCAAAAAAATTTTAAAGCTACGGTAAAAAAAATCCAAATCACACAAATCACACAATTTCATGACGTCAGTGAGATGCCAGTGTACAGATTGGAATGTGTAAAGGGCATAAGCT
Organism: Megalonaias nervosa; assembly: GCA_016617855.1. Taxonomy (NCBI): domain Eukaryota; kingdom Metazoa; phylum Mollusca; class Bivalvia; order Unionida; family Unionidae; genus Megalonaias; species Megalonaias nervosa. Next base: position 370,823 of record JAECUM010000115.1, on the reverse strand, counting down.
GAAATAACTGTTGACGTTGTGATTCTGTTGACTATCAAGGCTTAATGAAATAGTGTAGTATGTCATCGCGGGAAATGACAAAATTTACACAAATATGGAAACAGAAATGTCTCGAAGAAAACATCTTCAATGTAGACGGGACAAATATATAACACTTAACAAACAATGGTGCCAATTAAATAGTAAAGCTCCAGAAAATCAAGAAATGTACAAAATCCTCGGAAGGTCAACACTTTCAATAAGTGTAAACACATGAAGAGGTAAATGGGGTTCAAAAATGCTTCCAAAATTAAGAATATGTATGTATGTATGTATGTATGTATTGCACAAGAATCATTGGGACCTGAACCCGTGTAAACAAAAGTAAACACGAGGAGGGAAAAATGTATATATTCTTATTAATTGAAGCTGCCTGGCCTAAGAGCTCCGAGGAGTGGAATCAAATAAATTTCCTTTGCTCTTCCCATGATCTCAAATACGCTCTGGAACCATAACCAGACCTTCTCATGAGATCACTTCTTCTATAGGCTCTAGAGTCCATGCTAGACCTATACTCGCTGGGGCATTTCTCTGACTTCAGTTATACTTTCTGTCAAGCCCATGCAGCAACACATTGTCATTTCGTTCATCAATATATATTTTACTCAGTACGACAGAGGATGGGAGTTCCCCATCACCATGATGCAGCCCACCAAACAGAACGCAAGTGGTTATTATTATTCGTTCGATATATATTGGGTCACCGATAACTCCATTTCCTTTATAAAGAATTAATCCCAAAAATTCAGGTTTTTTGGTGCTGGAAACTCTTGCCGACCATGGACCAGAAATTATGAAATGCAATTTTAAAAATCCAAGTTACAGAATTCTCACATAATTCATAAACTGCCCAAAGTACACAAGGTCATATGTTACTTTCATTACACCTCCATAATGAGTATAGAAAAATCATTATATCTTCAAAGAATAATGTGACTATGGGTTAGTTTCCCATATCCAAAACCCTACACTGTTTAATTGGGAGACTGTTGCAATCAGTGTTCAACTAAGACCTGAAAAATGGTTACTTGACACCAAATTTTACTACATGTTAAAGATAATACAAATCCTTTACTATACAGTACCAAAAACAATTCTTTTGAGTAAATTTACATAATATTTACATATTACAGACTTCATAACGTCACAGTATATCTCTTTGTTTCGCTAAATTACAACCAAAAAAATTCAGTTCACATCCATAAATAATGTTGAACGTTAAACCTTACAAATATAAATTCAACGCTTACGTGCTGAGTCCTAGCACTGAATTATCATGAATTCAATATCATGGACGGTTATCAGTCATTATTAGATAGTGCCAACCTCTGGGAAAAACCTCTGATATTTCATATACAATCAAAGATAGCGTCCAAGTTGAATGATAATATTTAGAAACACTCAACGTTTTTCAAACAAATATAACATGGCAGAACAAATAATTTTAAGTTTATTTTCTAGAAGTTTACAGGACGATTTAGTTGAAATGATTGAAGTATTACTGAAACAGCCGGTCAGGAATCTATCAAAATGCTGCCAAGTATTGTGCAGTTTCACAAAAGCTATGTACACCTATGTAGATTCTCCGAAAGAGATTATAATTTATCGTTTAACACTGGTTTGATTCAATATGAGTATAATTTATAATTGAATTAAATTAATGAAATGCGTTGCGGCAGGGATTAGATCGCTGAAAATATTTCTATGCAGCAATGTGTTGAAATCCAAATAAAGTATTTAACGCTATACTTTGCCGTGTATTCGGTCAGTGAATTTAACATCAAGCTGTATATTGCCTATCATAAATTAGCGGATAATATAGCAACGTAACCTGTTGTAACGGGACATATGCTATGCAGCACTTTGCCTATCATAAAACAGCGGATGCTATGCGGCAACGTAACCTGTTGTAACGCGACATACGCTATTCAGGGCTTTGCCTATCATACACGCAGTAAATGCTATTCAGCAGTTTTTGCCTAACCTTCCGTTAAATAACTGTATGTTCATTATGTAGTGAACCTCAGAAATATAAAATATTTGTAATGCATACTGGAAGGTATTGGAAACTAGTTGAAAATTCAATGCTCCACGAAAGTCAACATATGACTCTTAAAGATTTAAGAATATATTTCATTTACGATAATAAAAGTTCCCCAAATAAAAATTCGAACACCACTGGAATTTAATTAAAACTGTTTCATTAGGAGTGCTGATAGAACTTTTTGGACTATTTGGGATTTAATTCACGACACGGTAAACTTCTTTTAAAATTTTACTTTGTATTATAGGAAAATGAATTATTTGTTGAAGTTTGCAAAATTTGTTGGTTTTCGCTCTTTTTTATTGTTTAGTCTAAGACGATAGAGTCGTGATAGAAAATTAGGGGCTCGTCCTGGATACGAATTTCTCTATAGTACTTCAGAGACTTTCGTTTTTTAACTTTAAATTCACTTTGTTTCGAAATTCTCTAAGCCCAAGTTTTATGCTAAATATTTGAGAAATCAATAGTAAAACCAACAAACTTTCACAATATCATCTAAAGTGGAGAACTTTATTTTAAATCCAACCTGAAAATGTTAGAGTCCATGGAAAAGGACGAACTGTTCTAGCTTCCCAGACAGTATGATGTTTTTGAGGCGAAGACTTCTTGGAAGAAGCAAGAAATAAAAGAACATTTGGTGCCATATGTGGCAGAAAAGAAAATTTGGGGATAAAGGTGCTTTAGGTTTGATTAGTAAGTCTCCATCTGGCTCTGATATGAAAGTTATAGAATTGAAATTAAAACACAAGGCGGAACTAAAATATAAAGTTAAGAAGGTTTGAGCTTCAGAAAGAGGAAAGAGAGACACAAATGTAGTCACAGAAAGAAGAAGGATAAATGCAGTTGCAGAAAGAGGAACGAGAGACAGACGCAAATGGAGAAAGAGGAGAGAGAGACAAATGCAGCAACAGAAAGAAGAAAGAATTGCAGTTGCAGAAAGAGGACAGAGAGAGAAAGGGAAAGAGAAGATAGATTAATGCAAAGATAAAAAAGAAGTGAGGGAAATGCAGAGAGAAACACAAAAGAAAGAAAGGACATTTCAATTTAGATAAAAATGAATTAGAGCTACAACTCATAGTAGTTGAAGAGTTCAAGAACTGCGTCCATAGTGACGATAAGACCTATTTTCATGAGCAAAAGGTCAAAACCTTAGAAAATGCTGTTCGTACAGTTGACGATTAATCCTTGACTCACAAAGTTTCTTTCATCAATAAGTCCTCCACACAGCAGCTTATTGGTAAAAAGTCATTTCAGTGTCATACGAGTCTTCCAAATCTCAAACTGACATAAATGTTAGTAATCAAGTTTGTGATAAGACTGATCAGAAATCCTTATATGTGAACGTAGCCCCTATTGCAAGAAGAAAGTGCACGTTATTTATAATTGCTACATATTGAAAAATAAGCAACAGAATCAAGAGAGACCTGTTCCAAATCTTATTATTTCTGAGGTCAAGTGCACATGCATGTTTTGAAAGCAATACGTTTGTTGGGTCAAACGAACTCCAGTCTGATTGCATTGTTGTTCCTAAGTAGTATAGACGGACAATTCTTAGTCTAGCTCTTGAAACTCCATTGGTTAGTATTATAGGGATCAATAAGACTTATCACAAGATCTTGGGTAATTTTTACTGGCCCAAAATTAAAAGTGATGTTTGCAAATAGTGTTGATCTTGTCACACTTGTCAAATGGTAGCAAAACCCACTCAGACGATACCTAAGGCTCATCTGCAACCTATTCCTGCATTTGACGAACCATTTAGCAAAATAATGGTAGATGGTGTCGGTCCCTTACCTAAGACTAAGTCATGCAACCAATACTTGTTGACCATAATGTGTACGTCCACAAGATTCACAGAGGCAATTCCTTTGAGGAATATTAAAACTGAAATCATAGAAAAAGCTCTGATAAAGTCTTTTACACAAATTGGCCTTCTCAAATCTGTCCAATCTGATCGGTTGTCAAATGTTATGTCTGGAATGTTCCAGCAAGTTATGCATGAATTAGGCATCCAACAATTCAAGTCTTCTGTTTATAACCCTGAAAGCCAAGGGGCTTTACAAAGATTTCATCAAACTTGGAAAATATGATTCGGTCATATTGTTTTGACAGTGGAAACGACTGGGATGAAGGTATTCATTTACTGTTGTTTTCTGTTAGGGAATCAGTTCAGGAGTGTTTAGAATCTGGTACCTTTGAACTAGTTTCTGGACATACTGTCCGTAGACCACTGAAGTTTGTTAACAGGGAAACTTATTTCAAATGAAGATACAGAAATTAATCTTCTCGACTATGTTTCTAATTTTAAACATAAGTTGTCAAAGGCTTGTGAAGTTGCAAAACTGATCTGCACTCTACTCAGTCAAAAATTAAATAAAGCCATGAAAAAATACAAAGGAAAGGAGTTTTCAGCCGGTGATAGAGTTCTGACTCTCTTGTCCACACCTCAGATTCCTGTTTAGGTTAGGTACTATGGTCTTTATGCAGTTAAAAAGAAAGCATGTGATTTAAATTAAATGATTAATACTCCTAGCAGCGGAAACTAAAAGTAAAGTTTAGCATATAAATATGTTAAAAGAGCTTGTTGATAGAGAAAACCATCTTAATAATGTAGTCGATGTAGTTGTACCTTTCCCGCACAGCGAGGAATTAGGCGATGGAATGCAATCGGACTGTAGTGACTTTGGTGTAACCAATCTTCGGAATTCAGAAATACTGAATAATCTAGACCAGAAACTTTCACATCTACAACCACAGGAAAAGAAGAAACTAAAATAGATATTATTTAAATATGAACACTTGTTTCCAGATATTCCTAACAAAATCTACCAAGACACTGAAATTATAGATTCCATAGATGTAAAACATTATCCGTACAGGATGAACCCTCTCAGACAGGAATGTTTGAAAAAAGAAATTCAGTACTAGCTGGAGAATGATTTCAAATAAGTAAGTACAAGTGACTGGAGTTCACCGTGTATTCTTGTACGAAACCAGACAATACTTTCCGCATGTGCACTGACTACAGAAAATTGAGCGGTGTGAACAAAACAGATTCGTTTCCATTGCCACCAATCGATGGCTACATTGATAAAATTGAAAATGCAAAATATGTCACCAAATTCGATTTTTTTGAAAGGATTCTGACAAATCCCAGTGACGGAAAGGGCGAAGGAAATTTTGGTATTCGTAACTCCAGTTGGACTTTATCAATATAAAGTGATGCCGTTTGGGATGAAAGGTTCGCCTAGTACCTTTCAACGTATAATGAACATGATTTCGTCTGGTCTAGATAATTGTGACGCTTACATTGATGATGTCATCATCTACAACGACAACTGGAAAGATCACTTGGGGACCATTGAGAAATTCGTTGATAGACTCAGTGATACAAATTTGACAATTGTAAAAATGAGTTCTGCCGTGCTTGTGTTACATTTCTATGACATATCTCGGGTCACGGACAAGTTAAACCTGTGGAAGTTAACGTGAAGGCGATCTCTGAATTCCCTGTAAAAAGCAACTGATGCGATTTGGGGGTATGGCTGAATATGATCGGAAACTTTGCTCCAATTTTTCCATAATTGCTGAACCCCTGACCAATTTGCTGAGTAAGAAAACCAAGTTTCGTTTATTTTGAAACATGTCAAGATGCTTTTGATAAGTTAAAGGCCATACTTAATAGTGCACCAGTTCTTTAAGATTCAATTTCAGTCAATTATTTAAAATGTCTGCTGATGCAAATGATGTTGGGGTTGGTACAGTATTGATTCAAGAGGACATAAATGGTGTAGATCATCCAGTGTGCTATTTTTTTTTTCAAATTAAATAGGTACCAGAGAAAGTATTTCACAATCGAGAAGGATTTGTTTGGCTTTGATACTGACTTTGCAACACTTTCAAGGATATAGTTCAGCTCCTTCTCCAATTATTTTATTTAGTGATCACAACCTCTTTACTTTCATTGGCAAGATGACAAACAAAAATCAGACATTATTAAGATGGAGTTTGATGTTGCAGGAATACAATATTCACATAAGGCACATCCAGGGCAAAGATAATCTAATTGCAGATGCACTTTCACGTGTGCAGAAGTATCATATTGCTTCATGTATATTTTGTGTCATTCATAAGACTTCATCTTACTGAATTTTTAATTACATGTATATTTAACTGATAGTTAAATGATTTAGTGTATAAATCTTTCTTCTTATCAGGGAAAGTGATATGTATATTTAATTTGTATTCTATTCTATAGCTTGAGACATTATAGAATGAATGAAATAAGTACAAAGTCACCCGATGCTTTACTTCCGTCTGCTCCGTACCCTGGACACAATAACAGCGAAGCTCTACAGTACATTAACGTGGTACGATTTATAGAAAAGGTCATGTGATCGATAGCCAATCAGACTGCATAGCGCTCGCTAACTAAAAGAGGGCGAATGGCGAATTAGTATGTATTGGCAGCTAGTGCATGGCAAAACATTGGAATTATGGAAGAAATTGACAATGTCCCGGCTAAATTATAAATGATACGAGTTAATTTCATTATACGTTTATAATTAACAATGTAAAATATGTACAAAATATCCCCCAATACATACTGAATCTGTTTATTCTATGGGATCGAAACATCGTGAGACGGCATGTAACAATACACAATGCAAATAACAAAATTCACTTACTAAACACTTAAAGACATGTCCTGTATAAGTACATTAGACATTTTACTACATATTAAACATATTTTACGAAACTATGCATAGTAATTACACTGTTAATTCGATGGGTAAATAAGATAATGTTCATAATGTACCCTTTTAGAGCCCTCATGGAATAAAGATTCCTTAAACATTTGCGTTTTTCCACTTTCCGCATTTTTTGTGCATGATTGCCTTTGAAGATGTCCTGCTATTTCCTGCACAATGATATCCTCTGTTGTAGGGTGTCAGCCAACTACATCTGCTAGAAACATTTGAGTTTCTTTGTGGTTTTCTTTTATTTGTCCACTCTCCTTTTAGCCGAAGAAACCAGCAGCTGGACTGCTTGGACTCAAATCATGAGAATCTACCGTTTTCTCCTCTTTGGGAAGAAAGTGTTCGTTATTTTGCAAATAGATGAATTGGTGGGCGTCGGTAATTATGTTGGAATCGGAGGCGTTGCTTTGATCGTGGAATGTTGTAGCTGGTATAATGCTGCGCAGTCTAAAGAAGATGGATCGAGGGGTAGATTCTAGATTTATTAAAAGATGCTCGAAGATTTGTACCAGCCATACTTAAGTTGTAGGCCCAGCATGCTATCTCTAATAAGGCATGCTTAGGAACAGATGATGATATAATTTCTCGCATGGATTTTGCTCTTATATTTTTTCTGAAATGTTCAGAAACATCTGGCGTTGACTGGTTATAGGTCATGTCTTGTGCGAAGCGGTACCACGAACAGAATGATGTTATGTTGCTTTGCCCAATCAATGATTCTAAAGATACATGCATGTTGCGCCCGTCATACAACAGAAACTATGGCTGGAAAGGATCACCGCTCTGTACATAGCTAATGAAATGTTCCTCGAGATATTCTTGAATACTTGGCCAATTGACCATCTAGTCTCACTGATAGTACCAGATGCTTGTTGCACCTTCAAGCAATTCATTTCTCGTTCGCTTTCGTAGAAATACAAAATAAACCGAAATTGATGTACCCAGCATTTCCAGTCGATAAAACCGTTACATGATGAGACATATCACTGGTAATTGCTACCGGTTTTGAGTTTTGTATCGACGACTACAAAAGGAGGGGTATGATTGTCGGAAATGCCCTTTCATCGGTGTTGTAAATGTAAGGTGTTTTCTTGTCCAGCTTATAAGTGTTCTTGATCTTCTCCAGTTCTTCAAAATATACTGTAACTTTTCTCCATTGACGTGGATTTGGCACGATCGATTGCGAATGACCTTGACATTTTAACTGTTAAATTAGGTAATCTCGATAAGAATTGCCATACAACTACAATGATATCGGATTATCCTACTAAAAATTTCCAATGTCAACAGCATAGTCAGTGACCAAATTTCATACATAGCCTACCTTCGGATTAGGTCCTGATTTAACGGTATCAGTGTCCACTTCACCAATGATACGCTGGCATAATGTTGCTTATGGAACACTATGCAACTTTGATGCCTTTTTAACTGGCATTTTCTTTTCTTTAACATCTATGTATCCTTTTGTAAAATTTTCTTGGTTATAACAATAATAGTGTCGATTCAGTTTTCCACCATTCTGAAAATCCTGCAGACTGCGTGTAATGACAGTGTTAGAAAAATCTAATACTTTTATCTTTCTAAAAATTACGTAAATGTTAATGTACGAAATTATAAATATTTTTCTTTAAAAAAAATTATACTGATTTCATGATATCATAATATTTTTTATATCAAAACTGCAAATAAGAAAAGAAAGAAAACAAGAAAAATGTTATTAACTTGAACAGCGAAATTGGTAATTGTTTCATTAATGGGCTTCTGTAGCAAATAAAATGCGAAGTAGGCGGAGACTACAAGTCACCTATTTTATACATTTGACAGACGACAACAAAGAAGTTGCACTAGGGTTTCAAATCATTGAAATTATGGACAAATAAAGGGATTGGGAATGGGTAAGAAAGTGTATTAAGTAATTTGATGTTTTTGGTCAATATTGTGCATACTGTGTATATTTACGAGATTTAGACGATTTCGAAGCAGTTTCTTTACTTGCGAAAAATCGTGAAACTGTCAACAAAACTTCTGAACATTGCGTCGTCAGATACATTTAATCACGTGATTCCAACGAAATAAAATAATAAAATGGCCGTTCTGATACGACGCTTTGTAACCTATACCATGAATATATATATATATATATATATATATATATATATATATATATATATATATATATATATGTGTGTGTGTGTGTGTGTGTGTGTGTGTGTGTGTGTGTGTGTGTGTGTCAGTGTGTTTAATGTAACATCACCCCAAGACTACCATAATGAAGGCTGTGTGTTTGGATCCATTGTTTTGCGAATCCTGGTACCGCTTCTACATCACCTCCATTGTAGATAAAATAAGTGTCATGCTGGATGATAAACGCTTTATGAGGAAATGACTTCAAGTACATAAAAATGAAACTTGTCAAAATGAGAAGGGCGAGTCTTAAATGGATCAAAAAACTGAATGGTTCAGTCTCAAGATGCAAACGACACTAAATCAAACTGAATTCAGAAATTGAACTGTAAACAGTATCTAGTAATCTATTGAATATATTTACCAGTAACGGAACATATTATATATAGGCCATGGAATAATCTTATCTTTATTATTTCAGGTACATTAGTTAATAAACCGTACAAGATGAAACTGTCCTGGCGTGGTATTTACATAGTCCTTCTTTGTTCCTTGGTTCTATTAGGCTTCTACTGCATGCTTGACACCGGAAATAAAAGTCAGACTGACGCAGAGAAGTCGAGACGACTTTTCGAAACTCTGGTTCAGGACAAACTTGATCGTTCACATATCTACTCAAGTTTATTCAAGGACACTTTGAATCAAAACCTTTCTATTCGAAGCAAAACAGACACAAGCGAGTATAAACAAGTGTTATTAAATACAGTCAACCAAAAGAACGTGCTACTAGAACTTTACAAACAGCAGGTTGAAATGCAACATGCAGACATACATCATACGCATGTGCAGCATAACTTGCTGCCAGGGATTCATAAGCAACAAGCCGTGTCATCAGACACACATATGCCCCATAATTTATCAGACACGCATGTTCGACATAACGTAATACCATATACACATATGCAGCAAATAGATGCTATGTTACTGGAAGATAAAACTACCTTAGATATTCTCAGTAATGAACCAGACGCCCCAACAAACACTAATAACATCGGTAAACCAAATAGTTATTACCAACAAGAATATCTGAAGCTCGCAAATGAGTATATTGCACACGATCCCAGGGTTCCGGTAGAGGACAAAAACAAAACGCACGAGGATCTACAGAAGAAAATGTCATCCGTCCTAAATTATACCGTGAAGGAGATATATTCCATGGTTGAATATATTAGGAGTATGAACGAAAAAATTGACCTAGCAGATTTGACTCCAAGTCCGGACTTTGACCTTGTACAGTGTGGCAGAAGTACAGTGACTCCGGAAGTTGAAGATCTCCTTTGCATGGTATGTACCTTCTGGTAAGAGCGGTGCATACCTGCTCAAAAATACGTAGATATTAGTATGCACATAGTTATTCCTGGTTTCGTAATAAATGTTGCGTTTTAGTAGTAGTATACACATGTAGCATTATAACTTATTATTATAATTACAATACAGGCTTCGCTTCTAAATTTTCTTGTTAACAAATGCACTTACTCAAGTGCAATCAGGCTTAGAAATACTGTTAGCTCAACAACAAAAAACTGACAAATGACACACCATCGAACGCACAACAGATGTGCGCTCATTTACGTAATTTTTTAGAAGACAAGGCTCGATGTGGCTCCAGAACCGTCCCATGCAATAATATATTGCTATTTTCATCAATCTAACAAAGAATCATATTCACAGCAATGTTAAGGACTATTTAAAGTTATATTGGAATTTTTAGTGAATTTCTAACTACAAAACTATTTAAGTTATTTTTGTTAATTTATCAATAAAGATTGTATTTGATAAGCATTGTATAGAATTCAACATATATTGCGTGAGTGGATATGACGTACATGTCTATTTATTATTGCTTTCAATTTTTAATATTTAACGTGAATTCTGTATTACTATGTTGTTTTGGTAGTAATGTTTTCTCAATTGTTTTAATATTGTTGGATTGGGTAATAATATCTTCATTTTGATTTTTCAGAGAAGAAATATTTAAGTATATATTTATCTATTTTTCACGCATATTAGACTGATATAAAGAATATATCGATAGTGTTTTCACTAGTTCTATGTGGAAAAGGCAGCAAGAAGAAAATAAATATCTAATAGTTATTTAGATATTGTCAAATAATTAGCAGCTTTCCGCCATTGGTTGATCTGCATGTGCAGGTCTATTCACAGACAAATGTTCTTATCTAACATTTTAGTCATTTCTTCAGAATAATTTCTACTTTATTTAAAACTTCAGAGTTCATAGATTTAAAGAACTTTCAAACCATCGTCCTTTTTCCTTATCATAAAAAATAGTTGATAATCGGCAGAATTACATTAATTCTACAATGCTGCTACATACATGGAAATGTGATTTTAAAACTGTTCCATCCTGATATACAACAAGAAATTGGAAAATTTGAAGAACCCACTTTAATGTTCGTACTATTGGACACATAGACCAAAGAATAATCGATAAAAATCTGAAGCATGGACGTTATTTGTTTAAAAAAAGGCAAATCAGTATTTTGAAAAATGGAGCAATTTTTTCAGGGTGGGAAATTTAATTTACGTGTTAAAGATAAGATAATGCTCGATGGTTTAATGATGAATATATAGCAAAGTAAATTATACCACAATTCTTTGAGTAATTACAAATCTTTCAAATCCGATGTAAATAGAAGGAATTAAAGAACAAAAAAAAAAAAAAAAAAAATGAAAACAAAAGTTCCCCGAACGTGCAAATTATACTACAATAGACTTACAAAAAAGAAACCCGCGTGAGTTTTGTAAGATTTTTAAAAGTCCAAAACGTTCCTCTAATTATTCGAATGATGTGGTTTTTACGAACAATTTAATAAATTCGCAACAGCCGTACCAGAAGTTAATACTGGTCAGTTACGTCAAAGTATAAACAAACACACAAGCCGAAGGTAGATCTGACTATTTAAGCGAACGGTTGAATAACTTAACTTAGTTGTAAATACAATGAAACAATAAAACACCAGGTCGTGATACAGATTTGAATAAATACATCATTGAGCCGTTTCCACTTTTAGCAAATTACACGCTGTAACTTTTTAAAGTGACTTTTAGTACCGGTATTTATCAGTCCAATTGGGGCAAGGGTCATATTATACCAAATTAAAAAAAGCGATCCATCCAATGCAAATAATATTGTTTAGTTGTATAGGAAAATTTTCACTAGCATATTAAATCCCAGACTCTCCTCTTGGGCCATTAAATAAGATATTGTTACTGTTGCAAAAATTGCTTTTAAGAAGAATAATAGCATAGTAGACATTATTTTTATATTCGTTTCGCTTTTATATTCTAAACTTCTTTATTAAAAAGAAGAAAAAAAAACGCTTTTTGGAGCCTTTGTTTATTTTAAAACAATCATCTAATTATGTGGAAAGGAGAAGTTTATGGCAAAAGTTGTAAAATTCTGAGTGACGTGAAAAATGTTAACGACAAAAAAGATCTATTTACAGCTATATGCAATCGTGTGTAAAGCACTTAAACTCACATTCAAACTATTTCCATCTTTCTGTTTCTGTTTTCTTTTTTCATTAATGATCTGGAAATCACATTACAATCAAATATGGACCTCTCCGGTGGCCTAGTGGTTAAAGCGTCCGCCTCGGATGCGGGAGGTCGCGGGTTCGAACCCCTGCCGAGTCATACCAAAGACTTATGTAAATGGTACTAACAGATGCCTCTCTAGGCGCTCAGAATGAAGAGGTTAGTGTTACGACTGGTTTGCCTGGTGTCAGGATAATGTGATTGGGTTGGACATTATGCTAATGTCTGCGGCATGATGCCTCAGTGGTAGACTTCACTATAAACTGTTACACTGCAGACATCATAACGATATGACTGAAAAATGGTTAAGCTACGTTAAAAATTCAAATCACACACACACACACACACACACACACACACACACACACACACACACACACGAGGCGGGTATTACTGAAAAAGAAACCTTTTAACATGATTTACTGTTTGCTGATGATACTGTGATATATTCAGAGACAGTCGATGGTCTACAGGCACACTTAGATAAATTACATACATAATGTACAAGACGGAATATATTTATAAATATTAATATGCATGCATAATGTACAAGACGGAATAGATTTGTAAATATTAATATACATACATAATGTACAAGACGGAATAGATTTGTAAATATTAATACAACAAAGGTTATAATTTTTAAACAAAGAATTAGAAGACTAGAAGTTTATTTAAGCTCAGAGATGTGTTTATAGATATTGTGGATAATTTTAATTATTTAAGACTTGTTTTTACCAACAGAGTCTGCTCGATGTGCTATAGATACTATGACTGGCAAAGGTGTCAAAGCAATGCACGTACTTTTGAGTATGTTAATAGTGTACACTATCCAGTGAATTTAATGTGTGATTTATTTGGTTCTTTTGTATCTCCTATTTTGTCTTATTGTGGTTTCTCATGTGAAAAAGATACTGTTGGTCTCAGGCTATTGTGAAGCCTGACGTTACCTTAATTCAGTCTGGTGTTACCCCAATTCAGTCTGGTGTTACCCTAATTCAGTTATTTATTACCCTAATGCAGTCTGGTGTTACTTAATTCAGTCTGGTGTTACCCTACTTCAGTCTGTTATTACCCTAATTCAGTCTGGTGTTACCTTAATTCACTCTGATATTACCCTAATTCAGTCTAGTATTACACTAATTCAGTCTGGTGTTACCTTAATTCAGTCTGTTATTACCCTAATTCAGTCTGGTGTTACCCCTAATTCAGTCTGGTGTTACCCTTATTCAGTCTAGTATTACCCTAATTCAGTCTGGTATTACCCTAATTCAGTCTAGTATTACCCTAATTCAGTCTGGTATTACCCTTATTCAGCTCCTATATATTCCTTTTCATCGCTTTTTAACCAAAGGCTAAAAGACAATTAATTCTGACTGGATGTCTTCGGTTACAATGAAAACTTCATATATATATATATATATATATATAGGATATCTTCGAAACTGCTTCATGTCTTAGAATAGTTGCCAATGCCAGCCACGGAAAGAATTTAAGTAAATTAAGGATTTCATCAGACCCATTAAATATCGAGACTGGTGGACATGCAGGCAACGAATGGCGTGAAAGGAAATGTTAAATTTGCGTACATAATAATGTCGAATATCAATACCACTGTGTCTTAATCTCACACTTAAAAATCCTTATATTAATCCTTATTACCGGCAGAAACTAGGCGTGTATAAATTATTCAAATTAATTAAAACTGAAGATTAAACAACTGTATAAAAATAAACATAGGTAAGTGTGTGCATAATGCATTTGAACTTGCACTATCCCCCCCCCCACCATGATTTGTGTGTATAGAAATTTACTGTCGCTATTATTCATTCATTTATTCATTCAGTTATGGAATAGCGGATTGTACATGCATTTATATATTGTTTTGACTATGTGCCTTTTTTGCATGCGTGAAATCAGCTGAGTTTTGTCTTTGTTGTACTTACACATTTAAAGGCGAAATCCTATTACAGCCCTTAATCCAGTTTAACATGATTATCGATAGGAATCCGTATTAGGCTGATGCAAATGGCGGTCTGTTATTGGATTTTTTCTGGTGATATGCCAGTAATGGCAGAGAGTGAAACTCTCCATAAAATGACATGACCAAACACGGGTTAGTATTGTGTTACAACGGTGTATCATTTATAGACGTTGGCTGTCGAGCTAACGGCATATCATGGTTGCACTAAGGTAAGTTAATATTGATTGGGGGAAGCCTCTATTGTAATTTGTTAATGTGTAAATCCATTAATATATTATTGTAATTGTAATTTATTAATTAATTAATAAGCCCGTATGCTATATATCTAAACCGCCATAATTAAATAAATAAGGAAATACACATAAAGGTACATAACAGAAACATGTCGAGTCCGGTAAAAGTAATTCTACTTTTGTAAATCAATGCTTACTGATCAGATCGAAATGACGTGGTAATTACATCAATATGATGTCACTTTTTACATAGGTTTATCGTAACGCTATCAACTCTTTGAAAGACTTGACGTAAAATGACGCAGATTGCGACTTCTATTTCTTATTAAATAATGAAAAATTAAAATACTTACACAATTTAATAATCGCAATAACGGTCTTCCTGTGGAAGAAAATGGTGAAGTTATCGAAAAATATACAAGACTTTTGGAAATCTTCAGCAAACTATGAACTGCCGTAAATCGGCTACGCAGGCTTTCTTTTGCAGAAAACCAATGTGATTTCAATCATTGTAGAGCTCATTGCACTGGAGCATAACTTTGTCCCGGCAGGTAAATTCGTGCGATTCGTACCTTTTGGAACCCATAACTACAGTTGGGTGCAACTCAGAAAAATCATTGATGATCTGATGAATAGAAATATATCTTATGAGTGAAATAAGCTATAGATTATGGTCGTTTGCCTTGAAATACGGAAATAGCAGAAGGAAATCGAGTCAAGCGTGGAACGAAGTTTTTAGAAGTTCCTGACATTGTCTCTTTTATAGTATGATAGACAGGGTCCTATGTCAGAACGGGTCATGGGGGCAATCTGAGGTAATTTTGTCACTGTGATTTTTTTTCTTTCAGATTATTGTTTTTTTCAACATCAAGCTCGCGTCGAGCACCTGTGGTTCAAATTGGTCGTGCTTGATTTGAGAAGATTCTATAAATAGCAATTGTGAACTGACAATGTAATACGGAAGAAGGAATTTATCATAAGCTCGCTTGGCATATAAGGTCAGGTGAGCAAACGATGCGTTTTTCATTCCTGGTCAGGCCCGGCCCTAGGGCAAGGCGAACGAGGCAACCGCCTTGGGCCCCGCGCTGCTGACGGAAATCAACTCCGCAATGGAATTTTTTTGCTTGGGCCCGCGCTCATCGCTTGCTGCCTTGGACCCCACACATCCTAGGGCCGGGCCTGTTCCTGATGGTGGAAAAATACATACAGATACAGACATATACATTAGGAAACTAAAGCTCATGAAATTCGAACTCTTAATTTACTAATTCTCTTTCTCTTGCAGGAATCACCTATAACTCTTCGACAATTCAAAAACCCTTGCTGGTACAACAGCAACCACACGCTACGATGTATGCCTTACTTTCAAGTGATTGGGGTTGACAAGTGTGGTTCCACGGATCTTTTTGATAAAATCTCGAATCATCCGGATATCCTCCCCAACGAAGGAATCCTAAAGAAGGAGACCATGTGGTGGTCCTGGCGAAGATACGGTGATGACCTGGTTCCGGTTTCATTAAATTTCTTAAACTTTATATTCAAACTGATATTTTTACATAGTCTGAAAAAGAATTACAACAAAATTAAAACTGTACACCAGGAAGTCATTTTATTCGGGGGATGGGGTTGAGAAATTCTGAATCTTTCAAGAAAATATTAAATTTTCATAAAAGAAAGAAGACCGTGCTGAAGAATTCAAGATATTACGACTCTTTTTCAGTATCAGTCTTCGATTGTTCAATGTTCAGTGAAAAATCCTTTGTTGACAACCAAGAACTAAGTATACAAAAGAAAAATCGAGGTGTTTAGCTACATTTGGAAAAATGCTATTAAAAACAAGGATATAATGAAAGTTTTGGTTAAGGTTCATCATAACACTTTATTCATTACTCTGTTTATTTTGTCCATGCGACTTCAAATGTGCACGCAGAAAGCATACATTGTGTTGAATTCTAAAAGTACTGGTACGATTGATGTTAGACTCACATATTTAATAAACTGTGCTCATTTTAAAGACATGATGTCAAAATGCACAGTATCATTAACCTCCAGCGGAACAGGAATTTGCATATGAAACGGCGAGATAATGTTTTGGTGTCTGAAATTAACACGTCCCTCTCTATTTTGTTGATTTTGATTAGCTTGTTTTCTGCAAATCGGTTGACAGACACATAAGCTCATTATGGAAATCTTATAGAAAGAGAAAATTCTAAATATTTATAAACCTCAAGTTTATATTATGTTTAATCTAGATGACAAATTTTGCACTAATTTACATTATCCAGTCTCTCTGGCTCTCTTATGCTTGTAAATTGCATATGGTAAATGTTTCCAAGATTCTCTATCCACGGAAGAATATAGTTGTCAAAAATTTATTTATTTTTATACATTCCATTCTTACCTTGTAAAAAGTCTAATTTACATGTGCAATTTTCGATGGTTAGATGGGAAAAGTAAACAAAATATATGAAAGAAAGTGGCCATAAATTTATCCAACTAAAATGTATTTTTTCAAAAAGAACTTGTTAAAAAGAAAAAATATTAATGGAGGCCATCACGACTGCGAGTATTATTCTTTTCCATATATTTAACAATTACAGATATTTCAGAGTTCAGTTTCGCCAACACGTGATTCAGAAATACGATAGACAAGTTCATCACAATTCCAATTAGAATCTCCGCAGTTTTAATCTGATAGACATCCTGATATTTTCAAATTGATTTACACAATCTTTTGTACTCTTTTAGAATGTCATAAATACGTGTGTTCAAAATTTATTTCCTAAAATCATTTATAAATTTATTCTTTAATTCTCGGATACAGTAATTTGTTTATCACATGACTGCTGTGTTCTTTATGTAATATACCCATATGTGAAGAATTGGTTGTTATGGTGGGCGTGGGGTGCTCCCAATATTTTATTTAAACTATTATAGAAGTCACACCCAGGCTCGATTTTGGTTGGAAGTTAAATTAGTGAAAGAAAGATGTAAAGCTCCTAGCCCCCAGTCAGCAAAACCGACGGTTAAATGGTTAAATATGCAAAAAGGGTGAAATTCAATGAATAATAATTTAACAACAATTCAATAGTCAAATGATTCAAATTTCCCAAGTACACTCCTTCCGCTCGACCCTTTAATAGCCTATTGCATCACTTGATTAGTAGTGTGAGATCAATTTCCACCTGTCCTTGTAATCTACTCATCTGTGTATTCTTCTCTCCTATTTCTCCCAATTCCTTCTCCTCTTCCTCCCCGACTTCCTCCAAATTCCTTCTCCTCCTCGATTTCTCTATACTCCTACTCCTCCTCCTCTACTTCTCTGTACTCCTTCTCCTCCTCCTCCACTTTCTCCTCCAGACTCCTTTTCCTCCTTCTCCACCACCTGTCCACCTTCCCTCCACCGGCTAGACTTTTGTCGACTCCGATTGTTTGGCTAGTCTCACTTCCGTCTCACCTCTTGGAGACTCGGGACTCAACTGAACCGGAAGTTCTGTCCCCTAAAAAGCTTCCTTTTCGAAGCATTGTCTTTCCTTAGAATCTTTTCTAAGTTTTACCGCCAAATTACTAGTGGCTTTCTCGGAGTAACCCTATTTGCTCAGCAATCTTCCCAGGAGAAACTAAATTTTCGTTTACCAGTTATGACAGTTATCATTCGGATCTAAATTGTAATCACACCATCTATCTCAATTCCGACTGGATGTGGCTGTGAACCGATCCAATCAAACTTAGCGGACAATGTCCCTCTCACTATCTGACAACGTGGGGACGGATGAGAACACGCCCCGTTCATCCCGCGGGCTTCCCTTTGATCCTAACCTAACCTCTTAACACCCAGGTGTGATACCTACAAGCTTTTGTCAAATGATGCGAGCGGTCGCGTACGCCAACTCATGTTTCCGGTCCTCTGGCGTGTCACGGTAACCTTGCATAAGAGATTAACATCAAACACACGGCCGCAGTAATATTCTAGTTTATACACGACCCTACAGCCTGGGGCATAACAAGCGTGACACTATATCATAATTGCCATATATACGTAACATGTGCAATAACGCAGCGTCATATCACAAATGACGTTGTAACATCATGCAAAAGGGAGAGAGAGTAACGACCGAGGCATCCGAATATATTTCGAAGTCATTACAATACACTATTCTGTGGTTTGGTTATATAATATCCGTATTTTTCATCGTACGATATATAGTCTCTTACATTCTTACATTTGCTCTCATTTCAAATGAAATTTTTAAAACAAGAAACTATTTTGTAAATTTCATTTGAATGAAATGACCATTCATGTAAGATTCTCTATCAATAATTCCTTGTTTTATATGCCTTACACCTTTCTCTGTGATAGGGGTCAATTTATTATTATTATTATTATTATTATTATTATTATTATTATTATTATTATCCACAACGTACTAAATAAGTGAATTTGCTAAATTAACGTATATCGTACTTTTTTTGTTTAAAGTTTCCAGCCGGTATTCTCTTTATTTTGAAGTTCTGAATTTCTGTCTCTTGAATATGGTTTCCACTTTTTAGTGTCAGAGGTTACGAAAAGCATCTAAGTAACAATTAGGATCAATTTCTTGACTAAAGCGTCTGTCTATCTGTCATTATGTAATATTCCAGGTCACTGGTTGAGGCGCTCGACTAAAGTTCAAACTTTTGAAGACTATTTGAACTACTTTACTGGCGCCGCAACGAGCATCGAACAGACCGTCGATAACAGCGGCCTACATTATCTAGTGACAGGTAGTGCCAGGTTTTTTCACACTCAGTCCTATTGCTTGTTCTTTTTATTTATTTCTTTTCTTAATAACCTATTCATTAGAAAATATTCCTGGGAAAAGCTTGGCTTTCTAATCCCATAGTGGAGAATTTAATCTTAAGGGAGGTAACCTACTTATCTACCTACCTTCCGATTTATAGATATACAATTCTTTTTTATAATAGAAAAGGACAACTGCAGCAACCCTACACACATCATGTGGAAAGAATCTAAAGAGTTTAAGTTATTTTTACACTCACATTTAAAATTTCTTAATGTTTTTACCACTGATTTATCAACTAATGAAATAGTATTTGCTTGAATATCATAGTCATTATTTCTCCCTTGCAGTTTTATGACATCGATATAAATAAAGTATTTATATTATCAGTACATATCTGAATTTGATCAAAATGCGCTCTCCGTTATGTATCAATAATCCGATCATTTAAAGGCATATCATAGTTCCACAAAGATTTCAAGATACAATTCTTGCTCTTAGATATTAATGTCGTCATTGAAAATACAAACTTTCTCATAACTTCTTAAGGACTGAATACATTGTAGTTTACGAACATTTTGAGGCACTATTCCATCTTGGAAAGCTTAATACATTATAACCAATAACTAGTTTTCTTTTCATAATTCGATAAAGTTTGTCCTTAGAAGAATAGTCTAATTCTGATATTCAAAGAATAATTTCTAAATTTACGTAAAGGCATGTTTGAACAAGTACGCAAGCATTTGTAATGTCTCATCGTGTCTTCATCATCAGACCAATTGGATTTAAAAAATATTACCCAAATACGGATAACTGTTGACATACGTCAGAGCATGGCCGTTGAGGAGTATAGAGGGGGTTAAAATGTGAAAAGCGGAATTACTAATTTTATATTGTCTTAGGTGACGGTACACCTATGGATTTCTGGGATTTTAGTGGCTGGACGGACATACCTCAGAATTATGGCCTCTTGGAGCCTAGCTATCTTACACCACATCTAATTCGACACGTAAACCCGGATGTCAAGATGATTCTCATTTTTAGAGATCCTATGGAAAGGTAAAACAATGGCCAATTTTTCTGGTATTGCTTATTCTTTAAATTTATTGGGGCACATGTGCTTACATCAACACAGTACTATTTTGACTCCATGTTAATAAAAAATAACGTATGCACTGGATCACATGCTCTCTTAATAAAATAATATGAAATACGTAAAACTTTTGGACATGTGTGTGTATTGACTGGCTTAGTGTGACGTCATGGAGATGTAATACGTTGTGTTTCATGCGTTTACTTAATGAAATATGATGTTCGTGAGTTGCAAAAATTAATTATTGATATCGTTGATCTAGAAAAAATCTATGATGAATCGTATGAATACTTATCTTTCTTTGTTCATTTGTGTATTAGAAGATGAGCAAAACACCGGAAGATTATGTCAGCAGCTACAGGCGCTTCCAGTGCGTTTGTTTTAAAACTGCTGCGGAGGGTATAACTTATACATCCTTTGTTTACATACCTGCTTTGCTGGCCATTAATCTTAAGTTGATTATGAGACTTTCCGACTTATATAAATCGTAAATATGCCAAATATTACATATAACAGACTCAGCGTCGAGTGTATAAGGTTTTGAGTTTCAAATTTAAGGTTCAGAATTGAAAACTAAAATAAAACTATTCTTGTATCAATCAACGCGACATGTGCATCATAGCTCTGCTAATGCAAATGCTGCAAGACTGGTAATTAATTTAATTTAAGAAAGTTATGATTTAAAGTAGGATATAGTTTTGTGGAATAATTTTTTAATGTAACATGAGTATATGTAAGTTTCAAACGTATAATCCCTGTTGACAAACAAATTGACACGCACATGTTTGAAAACGATGGATCATCAAATCTATGTCGATCTGTAATCGAGCAGTAAGAAAGATGTAGACAAAATTCTGTTTTCAGGACGAATATCTGTAACGTTTAGTCAGAGTTGGTTGGAGCACCAAACATTATTGATATTGATGGTTTTGTTTCTTATTTTGCATGGAAGGCTTTACTCTGATTACTATTTCTTGGGTCTGGGCAAGATGACTCCTGTAGGATTCCATGAGGAGGTCAAATGGTCTATCTATGTCCTCCATGAGTGCATCAGAAAGAATTCCCTTCGGAAGTGTTTATTCTCAAGAGAATTTCACGTGTCTGTTAATGTAAGTACATGGACAGTTAGAGACATACGTAAAAGTCCATATGGAATAAATGGTTTATATTTGTAAGCCGACGTACATGACGTACATGGCATGTATTTAAAGACACGGATAATAAGTTAGACTGTTTAAAGAATTAATTAAATGCAAGTACGTGCTGCATTTGAATCTATCTTAAAGGTCAGTTCAGGCATATTACATTCACTTTTCTTAAAGGAAACAACACCAATGACCGTACGTTTTTACCAATCTAATATAGTTTAATAGTTTATTCTTCTTTATACAAACCTAATGTATATAGTATGTTTATTTCTATTCCAGCACTGTGTCTATACTTGTTTCGGTCGGAGGGTGGCACTTCAGCTTGGACCTCTATCTACAGCTGAATAAATAAAAACACAATATTTCCAAAATTTGCACTGAAGTAATTAATTTCTTTCAGATATTTCAACGTTTAAAACCAACCTTTTCCATGCTGATGTAAACACCGTCGTATCCATTTCCACTCCACGTGGCTAAAGAATATTAAAAAATAAAGACATTTTAAAAATTGTAAGAATACAGGAACCGTGGCTCTAAGCGAAACCAACCATGTAGACTTTGCGGATTTTATGTCTTGATTGGAAAATCTTCACAATGAACGACATGTCTGTCATCTTGTTTGCAAATTCTTTGCAATTGGGAAAGAATTGACATGTTGCTTTTAAGAGTGTTTTAAATATAAAATAATAATACAGGTTTACATGTAAATAAACATTTTCTACTTTGCAGGCTAGAATACATGTTGGGTTCTATTCAGTTTTCCTAAAGGAGTGGCTGAAGGTCTTTTCAAGACACCAATTCTTGCTTCTTAAGACAGAAGAGTATTCTCAAGATCCGGTGACAGTGTTGCAACACGTATTTAGCTTCTTAAATCTAAGTAAGTGGTAGCTTGATATATTTCATCTGACAACCTGCTTTTGAAATATTTATATCCCATCGAAAGATATCAAATTTACTTTACAATTACACAGTCCATTCCAATATTTACTTTTACTGGAAGGAAGAACTAAAGCAGCGCCTTTAAGAATTGAAGATCATCATCATCATCGTCGTCGTCATCATCATCGTCACCATCACCATCATCAATAAATTATAGCTACGCACTATATACGTATTTTCATTGCAAAACGAAAGGTACATTTTTATGTTACAAAAATCCTCCTCCTCTCCTATACTTGCATCCCCTCTTCTTTTTCCTCTTATTCCCATGGATGCTCCTCTTCTTCTTTTTCTTTTCTTCTTCTTCTTCTTCTTTTAATAATAATAATAATAATAATTATTATTATTATTATTATTATTATTATTATTATTATTACAGGAAGTCTATCAAAAGAACAGGTGATTGAAATGGCTAAGAGGACGAGAGTTTATGAGACAAAACGTAAGAAAAATGCTGCGCCCATGCTGGATGAGACTAGAGCTGTATTAGAGCGGTTGTACAATAGTTTTAACGAAGAACTGGCCGAAATACTTCACGACAATCGTTTTCTGTGGAAAAATTCAACATTTTATGAACATTTTGTGACATAAACTAGTAAAATGAACTAAAGATAAAGATTTACCAGTCTCAGCGTTGCATTCCAAGTAAAGTCTAAGTTATTTATCCTTTTATACAATAACAGCTTCTTTTCGTTGAGTTTGAGTCTTGTTATGTATATTTAATTTCTATTTGTTAGTTTTTTCTGCTCCATAATTATATGCTATGCATAATTGTTTTTTAGACTTGACCTTGTCCAAAATCAAGTTCACTGTGTACCTGACAAGCGACTTTTCATTTTGTTAACAAATACTATATAGTTAATATTTCTCTATGAGTGTGGCTTAAATATTATGATCATTATCAGTGGAGGTAAATATGTTTGTTTGGGTCTGGGTCTTGGACATTTGAATTCCCCCATGAATAACCTGTTTTACCCGATGTTTCCGTGTTCTTTATCATAAGTTTAGTAATAGACTATCTTGTTGATAACTTAGAATATTCTAGAAATTAACTCAAATTAAATTGACCTTCATCCTGTTTTTACTTTTGTGTCCTGGATTTTTATATAATGTTGTTTACTTGAGAAATTACTCATTTTTGCATTTAACATCTGAGGTGAAAGCGGTCTTTTTGTAGTGTTCAGTATTTCAATTGGATGGAACTGTTTATTCAAATTATTAATCACTAGAAATATAAAGTTCTTTCTATTATATACTTCGAATTGAAGATTAATTTGGAACATTAATTTGGAATTATATATTTAAAAAAAAAAAACATATTTGGATTATATTATTCTGATACATCAAAAGACTAAAGACTATAACAAATCGCTAAAATACTTGTCACTGGTACATTAGCATATTCGACACTACGCGCACGTCAACACATTAAAAACTGGAACTTATTTGGAATATCACTGGAATTCAGTAGGAATTTCATACATTTGGACTTGTGATAAATCTGTTAAGACTATTTGCGATTTAATTCGCATTACTGAAAGTTCTTTCTAAAAGTTTATTTTTTGTAAGGTAGGGAAATAAATTATTTGTTGAATTTTACAAAACTTGTTGGTTTACGCTCTTTTCTGTTACTTAATTTGCGACCATAGAGTCGTAACAAATCTGTACAACATTGATGTTCCAGTCGTTTTTGAAGGCTTAAAAACTCCCACCAGTTGCTTGGACGGAGCTTTGGCGTAATTTTTCTATTCTGTATTCAGGAGAAGGAATTTAGCGATGCTGTATGAAGCGTTATGCAAGTCACCAGGCTTGAAGAAACGACTACTTCAGAATTTGAGTCCGTGGTGGCAGATTGAGTTTTAGTACAGACTGGGATGTTTATAATTGTATCACTTTAGTCCATCTTGCAAATAGCTAACAAAAATAAGAAAACAGATAAGATATATCGCAAACACAGTGCAATAAAGTGCTTGCGTGCTGTCCATATGTTATCATTTATGGAAGCATGCACTTTAAACTTTAAACACCGCCATTGAATTAGATTTTAAGAAAGAAAGTCGAATTCGAAACCTCTGCAGAGTGGGCTTATCAAATATCATCACATCGTGTTAGGTGGATTGGGCAAGGAGCAATAATGACTAATATTTATATATGGTTCGAAAATCTATAAATAACTTCAAACTTCCTTGTCGTGTGGACTTTTCGTGTTTTTTATTTATTTGTTATTCTAAACAGTATTTCCCCATTGCAATTCAAAGGCTTTTCAATTAGACGGACAAGATCCTTTACTGCATTAAGAAAAGTGACATATTGGGACTACTTTCCATTAGGTGCGAAAACGGCAGAGTCCATGCATAATAAGACACTGATATGATTGATCATTAACATGCTTGCTTATACGGACTTCTGCAAGTGTACGAAATTTCAACATATCAATCCGCCTTTAATACTTTTAAGAGTGTTTAGAAACTTAAGAAAACGTCTGAGAATGTGCGGTTTCATGGTTTTCCTGTCATTTTGATATTCACAATAATGAAGCCAGTTGTGCATTTTGCATGTATAACATAACATTAGATGTAAATAAACCTATAATGTAAAAAGAATTCTTTGCATACTTTGAGATATAAGCATTAAGTGGACTTTTCTGTCAGGATGTCAACAGGAAAAGGTAGTTGTTGAGTATTTTTAAGATCGTTAATTTTATGACAATGAATATTTTTTTCCTGACACAATGGCTATATCATGAAAATAGTAGATTTGTAAAAGACCTAAGTACGCATGCTCAAACCGTTTTTAAACTTTATAGTGCACAGGTTACTTTTCAGTACGACTAATCTATGGCGTGAATGTGTGTGGGAAAGAAAGAAAGAGATCAAGAAATTTTAGTCTGTTATTTGTATTCTTTTTCTCTCTTTTTTCCAAATTAGATGTACAGACAAGTGACGAACATATCTTGTTAAGTACATTGATATACATTTCAACGCTCATAAAAGGTATATATTTAGTTGTAAATGTAAATTATGAATTGAAAGACGACTGCAAGAATTTCATTTTGAAATAAATATCACACTGACTATTAATTACCAACAGAAATCAATTTCAAAGATGTTTCTGTTTCTGTTTGTATATGCAAGCTATGTATTTTAGCGGTATATTATTCGATGTGTTATTCTTGATAGCAATATAACAGTATATGAGAGATCAAACGAGGCACACGGAATAACGTGATCAATGTGATGGTCGTCATCATTTACACTTTGAGGCTTCGTGAAATTAAGGCATCTCTTATAGAAGTCGATTGACGACGCGCCCAGTATTTTATAAAGTTGTGTCAGACTTGATATTGTCTCTTAATGGTGAAAATACTATGAACAGTTAGTTATGATATCCTGTGGTTTTCGTCGACGTGGTGTCTTTGTCTAAAATACTCGTGATATTGCTGTATTTGTTCATCTTTCTATCTTTCCTTAAGTTTCCTTTCTTTTATACTGTGTTTTTTCTATCCTTATTTTCTTGGATCCTTTTTTGCATTACTTGTTTTCTCTATGTGAATATTTCTAGTGCTCTTTGTTCTCTCTAACCGAAATTAATTTTGTACTCTTTTTTCATGTTTGCAAAAGATGTTAGGTTTATACATATCTCTCTCTCTCTCTCTCTCTCTCTCTCTCTCTCTCTCTCTCTCTCTTCGCAACACATGGGACTTATTTTGGAATCTATTTCTTTCATGAGTCCAATTACATTTCAAAGTATTTTATCTACTCGGAAGTAATGTATGCCATTTTGCAATTACCCTTGTCTTCGTTCTCAAAATATTCTTGATCTATCTTTCAAAATTGCCTTGTTAAGCAAATAGAAGGTGAGCAACATGGAAACAATGCCACAGAGACCAAGAGAAAGTAACTTCGCAAAGGCCAAAAGATACAAGTGGAGATGAACTTTGTAGGCAACTTTGGATACGTTCATAAACATTTAATAGAAAAAAGCCACAAGCCTGGCGGTTAAAAAAGAGCAAGGTGTACAAAGCACCGCTGTTATATACTATAGGTTAGATGGCATTACATACCAAGGGAGCAACTATGAAAGCCAACAGATGTTGCTAGGACAAAGTACTGAAATGTCTGTTCTATCCGCCAAGGTTTAGATAGAGTTATTATATCGGAACCTTGGCTAGCGAACATTATTTTGGGAGGAATCCTGGGTCTTGTGGACTGAAAATAGTTTTGATTACATTCAGTGACCGCTTCGGTGGCCTAGTGGTTCGAGTGTCCGCCTCGGATACGGGAGGTCGCAGCCGAGTCATACCAACGACTTATAAAAATGGTACTAACAGCTGCATCACTTGACACTCAGCATTAAGAGGTTAGTGTTAGGACTGGTCGGTCTGGTGTCAGGATAATATGACTGGGTGGAACATTATGCTATATGTCTGCAGCATGATGCCCCAGTGCTAGATATCACTATAAACAGCCACACTGCAGACATCGTAGCGATATGACTGAAAAAGTGTTAACGCTACGTTAAAAATGTAAAAACACTCACACGAACATTCAGTGACGTTAAGTTTTGCAAACATACACAGTAATCATATGCTTGGATTGGTTCTATTAGACTTTTTATTAGGTAGAAGATTTTTGGAGTCTGGCATAATATGTCTGACACTTTGCTTTGCCACCCTTTTGAGATAATTATGGTTGGGCTAGGTAACCTCAGATGTGATGGCAGCTACGAGCTCCACAATAATGTAAATATTTAAGTAAACAAAACATGGAATTGTCCAGAAACAGGATAGTGAGTTTGATATATATCTTACCCTTCAATATGCAGCAATTCCAGTTCAGCGTGTGTAGACAACTCGTATCAAATAAAATACTTGCAGAATTTGTTGTTGTTGATATGGGTTTAACGTCATTTTTCAACCCATGATGGATATATATAGTGACTGGTATATTTAGTGGAGGAAGAACCAGGGAAAACTCACCATATCCACGTCGGCCGATGAAGAGATTCGAAACCACGCGTACAGAGGTGAGATGTGGGTAATCTGTAAAGTCAAGTGCCTTTGTCCATTCGGCCACCTTCGGCCCCTACTTGCATAATGCACGAGCAAGTTGCAATACAACTGAGACTAAGCGCGAGATTTACATTTTGATTGCAACACAACTCCACTGTTCATAAATATTTATGTTCAAACCAGTGTTATTAAATAGTGTGCCACGTTGAAGTTTATATCAGTTTGTTTACATCTTGAATCCTCAACCTGCCTGCTTATTATTTCTTCTGCCCAATCGTTCGGTTACCCCCTACCGAACCCCAATGTCCCCCCCCCCATTCCGATGTGCAGTTTGGCAAAATATTCTTTATTATTCTTAATTGGAAGAGCCGCAAAATTATTTAATGCCATCACATCTATTTACTATTTTGCATTTAAAATTTGTTATCATTTTGCCATTCCTTACCAACTTAAAATTACATAAAGTACCGAGGGCAGCGGGAAGTAATCATTGCCTTGGCTAAGTAACTATAGTATTCTCACACCATCCCGTTTGTTTTTACCCACTATCGATTTTAAAAACAGAAGACATCAAAGATATAAAAAAATGCACAAAACTTATTCATTTCATTCCCTGATTATAAGTTCTAACCTTATTGTTGACAGAGGGTCCCAAACACTGTCAAGTTGTTAGCATTCTGAATCAAACTGGGGTTTCTCTAGCAGCACGGCTGGCATATTTGCTTGGGCCCGCCTGTGTTTTCAAGCAACATTTGCGACGTAGTTCACTGTCTTTTAAAATCTCAAAAATTTGGGATTTACATCTCTTTGAACACGTGTATACAAGAGTTCCTCCTATTTCCTTGTTTAATTTGTTTTAGAAATATTAAACAAGACATTGCAAATATCGCACGCAGACAACACAGTTTTTATTGAAATTTACTATTGTAGAAACCAGAAAATGGACAGTGAGCAGTCTGTTTACATCGGTACATCCGTTTGCGTTGAAACGATAATAATTCGACAGTGTTAGGGACCCCTTGGCGCCAATCGAGTTAGAAATTACAAATCAATGAATGAAATCACCAATTTTTGTGCAATATCTATATCCCTGATGCTTTTCGTTTTTAAAATATGTCGGGGATACAAACAAACGTGAATTTGTTTTTATACAATAGACATTGCCTCTGTCTTTTTCATAATATGATTTTACAGCAGTTTTATTAGTAAAACAATAGTAAAATCATTCACACGTAAAATGTAATTCGAAGCTATTTTAAACCTGTAAATTTGGTCGAAAGTTGCTGTTTTTCTTACTGATATTTGACCTATGGTAAATGGGGAAAATTTTCATCACGTAAAATTAATAATGATAGCTTAAGAAACAGTGAATTGCAAAAGATGTCGATGATTGTAACATAATTTTGTCCTAAAATGGAATTAGAATTACGGTGTTATATGTTATCAAGCAAACTGTTTTTGTGGTTGGATACTGTTTCTTTCAGCAAACTTTCACTAATTGGTACGCATGGTAAAAATTCATTCAGATCGGTTGCATCGGCTTATTTATCCTTACATACATACATACATACATACATACATACATACATACATACATACAGACAGACATACATACATATATACATAGTGCTAAAGATATTTATTATTAAAACGGACAGTTGACTCATCCAAATGTATTAAAAAGCATCTTAGTCAACCTCACCAGAAACAATTTTTTGCATGAATTTGTACAATACAGTACTATTTTTTAATACATTGTACTTTCATGTAATCGCCCATAGTGACTTATATAGGTTCACATCTAATATTTCTGTGTATCTTCTGTACACTGGTCTTTAATGTTTTTATCGTGTTTTATTGTAGCAGCAGATCAATAATTCTAGTTTAATGGCGTTGTTGTCTAAACCACCACAACTTGTAAACATATGTACATATTATACATGTAATTGTAGAAGGCTTCTCGGAAGGTTGATTTGTTGAACATATTATTATTATTGCTATTATTGTTATTGTTGTTGTTATTATTGTTGTTGTTATTGTCTCTTACAACCTAACGCAGAGTCACGTATTTTCATCCAAGTCTTCTGTGTCAATTATTAGTGTCGATTTTCTATTAAATTCTTGTGCACTTTTATTGTTCGTTCTGAGTGATTTCCTGGAGCAGAATTAGGAATCCAGTTTGAGAGATTTATAGTTTGACATTGTTCTAGTCAGTTGCATGATGAAGGCAGATAGCATTTCGTTGCCCAGAAAAACAGATTGCGCCATTCGTTCCAAAAAGTGACAACACTGCCTCTTCAGATAAGAACACTGTAATGTATAAAGATCACGCACGGTTTTGATGAGTGAAAATGCTGACCGGAGCACGGGAGAGGGGTTTTGGTCTAAGGTTCAATTTCTTCCGATGTTCCGGCAAAACATTGTACACTACATACCGTGTATGTTTGTTATCTTATTTAACGTAGTATCAAGTACATAACCTTATCTCAACAATTGCATTGCCTTAATGTATGGAATAGCAATGGGACATTACCATATGGTTTAATAACTTATCAAGGATTATCTCCCTTACAAGTATACTACACAGACATGCAAAAGGCTCAACTAAACATGTGATGTTAAAAATATCACACAGAAGATTAAAACCGTATCAAAGTATTGAAACAATCAGTAAGAAACGACATGGAAAAGAATAAGATAAAGATGAAGAAGAAGTGCGTATGTATGTGCGTGTGTGTGTGTGTGTGTGTGTGTGTGTGTGTGTGTGATTTGTAATTTTAACATAGCTTAAACAATTTTTAAGTTATATCGCTACGATGTCTGCAGTGCGTCAGTTTATATTGATGTCTAGCACTGGGGCATCATGACGCAGACTCGTAGCAACATGTCCCACCCAGTCACATTATCCTGACACCAGGCGGACCAGTCCAAACACTAACCTCTTAATGCTGAGCGCCAAGCGAGGCAGCTGTAAGTACCATTTTTATAAGTCGTTGGTGTGAATCGGCTGGGGTTCGGACAGCGACTTTCCGCATCAGAAGCGGACGCTCTAGCCACTTAGGCCTCCGTAGTGGTCATAAAGACGAAGAAGAAGACAAAGACGAAGACGAAGAAGAAGAAGAAGAAAGAAAGAAAGAAAGAAAGAAAGAAAGAAAGAATTGGTTGACGGGAAAGAAAAACAGAATGACTCAGAGCACGCTGTAAACAAAAGTAACGAACATCAGTCTAATCTACGAGTTTGTTAATATAAACTTAAGCACATACCTTATATACCAACTTGCCACCAAAAAAGATACTTAAAACACATAAATTATTCTCAAGTTTCATTTACTATGTTTGAGTACTTCCTGACGTCGCAAATTTGCATGCGGAAAACCAAGTTAAAACCGACTCGATTTTACCAAAAGAAGCACTATTTTTAGACAAATGGAGTGTCTTTATTATGACCACAAAAGAGAGAAGGATACAGTACGTCAAGTCAGTTATATATATTTTTCTAGCATGAGGCAAATACAAGTTCATACTGTACCATGCTGGGCTGAGTAAAGGAAATAGTCAAGCAGACAGATGTGAAGAATTGGACAAGTAGAAGCATAAAACTTATCAGCTCTACTTGATGACCGGTTACCGTAGTAGGAGTCAAGGATATATCGTAAGCATCTACTTTCCATTATAATGACAATGGCGATTGATCATACCATGGTTTATCTGTACTATATTTGCGGATAAATAACGGCCCAAGGTGACAGGACATTTTTACAAAATCCGTACCCATGGACAACTACAAGTTACCGTCGCACTCGCTTATAAGGCGATTCCAAATACAAACTGAACTGCACAGACCCAGATATGCTCTGGTTCAGTGCACTGGCAGATCCGAGTCTATGCAGTTTGTTAGGAGCAATTAGTTGAACAAACAACTTAAACACTGATCTGCCTGCGCATTATGCGACGGCAGATCAGAGTCTATGTTGTTTGACGTTGTACTCAACTTAATACGTAAGTAAAGACGGTTCACCGTTGCGAATCGATCTATCATGTTTTAAAAAGAACATAACGTGAACCCCACTTTGTTTTGGATGGAATTAAAATAATTTTGCGCAAGTAACAGCATTTACTAATTAAAACATTTGAAATCACACTATTCTGTGATAAATACTCAAAAAGCGTTAAATTATACTATTTTAAAGAGCCTTTACGTCTTGTAAATAGAGTAAGGTAACAATATAACTGACACAGCTAAAAGATATGCACCGCAATATCAAATTATTGTCCAACAAACTCAAATACTCTTATAGCAACGAAATTATTTCTGATAATGTACGTCACTATGATGCATTTCGTGCATAAATGTTGTAATTCTGACGTTCAGTATATTTTGAGGTCAATAACAGGCATACCTCCTCAAATACTCTAATAGCAACGAAATTATTTCTGATAATGTACGTCACTATGATGCATTTCGTGCATAAATGTTGTAATTCTGACGTTCAATATATTTTGAGGTCAATAACAGGCATACCTCCTCAAACACTTTAATAGCAACGAGATTATTTCTCCCAATGTACGTCACTAGGATGCATTTCCCGCATAAATATTTTAATTCTGAAGATCAATATATTTGGAGGTAAATAACAGCATGACATTCATCAAACCTTAGCATGAATCAATGAAACTTCAACGTGGTTAAAACCTTCGTGCTTGAACATGATTGTATGCCGTAAATTTCGTTAAGTCAAGGTGACATGTAAAGTTTGTACGTGAATAAATAGTGTCTTTATAGCGAAACATGAAGTTGTAAGGTTAATATTATGAAAATGACAAAAACGTTTAATTTAGGTCCACCTGCCAAATCACATTTTCTTATCGTTACATTTCTCTTATAAAACTAATGTTTTTGAAGCGATTTAGAAAATCTACGCTTGTTCTGAAGAGAAACAACATTGTCGTAAGGGCAGAATAAGATACTTTCCAAATAATTTTCAGAACTTTCTCAAATTAGAATACTGTTCTCTACGTTTTCCCGACATTAGAATCCTCTTTAATTTCATCTTTTCAACCAAACAATTCAGAAACCATAATTAGACACCATATTTTGTTGTTATTTTTGTTTTGATTTTAAATTTTTTTATTTAGTATTTTTTATATTTAGTAATAACCATCTCCATTATTCAAGTTTCTATCTCAAGTATACAGCTTTTCACGGTCATTCCACCAACGGACTGGTTTTCTCAAGTACTTGACACATTGCTCGTGCACAGTTTACTTAAAATCGAAATTTGGGATAATGTGGAGATCTGAAGGACATGGGTACGAGATTATATTCCGTGCAGATTTGGATTCACTAATCAGATTACTGCTTTCACGTTTATAAAAGTGACAAAACATATTTCGGAGCATATCATTTCTAACTCGAAATGCAGAGTTTGATTTGACTGGTTTCGAAAACGAGGCTGATTTAATCTCGATTTTAATGAGAATTTAATGTTAAAAAATCCGATCTCTCTCTCATTCCTTTGGTCAATCCATGATTGCGTTTTGGCTCTTTGCAACATCTGGATGTGAAGTAAGTAACTGGCAAGTGTCAGATTCAAGCATACGAGAATTAATCAAATCTGTTTACAGATTTCGTATTTACTTTCAAGTCAGAAAGCACGTTCTGCAGCAACACTAATATTCCATCGAAAAGGGAAGGATTTAAATCTTACTTACATCCAAAGCCCTATGAAAAGATAAAGAAACAAAATAACTGACAATGAGACAAGTAGATAGGGCAGTTAGGAATCAAACAGTTCCTGGAATAGCGGATGGTGGATATGATACAGTCCTGAGAGGTATAACTTTCAATCAACACTAGAAGAATTAAATCTAAGAATATAATCATTCTCCTACAAGATTGCAACAGACTCACAAAGAAGGGATATCATTATGAAGTCAAAGTATTAGATCATTTGTAACTGTCATACAGGTTGCTAACGTTCTAAAGGCTTCAATATTGGATCAGCAAAGTTATGGTTCAGATGAAAACATAATGAGTAAGTTTTAACAATATATCACGGTTTTGTTTGCATTCCTATTTGCTATGTTATAATGCTAGTCTCGCTGAACCAGACATCTCGCGTTGCTGTGTGATATATTCGCCCTACTAGCGTCTGGTAATCTCGCTGAATTATAATCTAGTTGAGTGTGACTATGGTCAGTTTAAAATAAATGAAGCAGACAGCAGTAAACTTTTGGACATATTGGTGCAAATCACTTTTCTCATTTAAATAGACTCTCGTGTGATTCCGGGAGATTTCAGCCAAGAGAAAGCTAGGAAATAGTTTATACAACATATTGTAACCTCCGAGGCTTTCCGTAAATCTGGTAAAGTCACTGATTGATCGGCAGACTGGTCAGTGTTCTTTCAATTTTTTTCGTCTGGGTTTAAAAAAGGAACACAAATTGTATTCTTTACCAATAAATTCAACTATCGCTGAAGAACATAGCAGACATATTTATATTTATTGTCTATCCACAAACCGTGTCAGTGGTCTTTAAAATATAGATTGTGCATTTCTCAGACAGAAAAAAGAAAGAAAAGGGAAACGAGCGACACCTATCGGTACAGACCTTTACTCTCACTCGTCGTAAGATCTCGCAAAGTTACGGGAACATCTGGGTGAGCGAGACTAATCAATTGTCAGCACGAAAATTGTGGTTACTGTTATAAGTCTTAACATAAAATGCTCAGGCGCGACATTCGTCCTGCTCATAATTCAAAAAATGTTGGATGGACCTCATTTGCTCTCAGAAGTGTTTAATAATGCTCATACACTTACCTTATTCTACACGCAAGTAACGTCAAGCACCAAGGAGAAGGGTGTTCCATCGGTAAAATTGGGGGGGGGGGATGTGACGTCACAAAAACTACACCAGCGCCATCTACTAGGGAAAATATAAACTACGTAGCATCGCATTATCACAATTGGAGGAAAAGAAGATTTAGAAACAAATTCATGAGATGAGATGTCTACAACTGTATGCCTTAGATTTGAAGTATTTTCCGATCCATAATTTTTCTGTTTAGTATAGGTTTCCGGAGGACTAAATTCGGATTGATCAAGATACTTTTTTAAGTATTAAATGATTCAGAACGCAGTGTTGTATTGTTGTGTGTTTGTATTTCCTATACAAAGCGATTTTAAACCAATATTAATTTTCAAAATTGTATTGGGGAGAGGGGGGCAATGCTTTGTGACGTCATATATGAGGGGGTCTGAGTTTCTGAGGAAATTTGGCGAAGGGGAGGGGTAAAAAAAATCCGCCAAGATTGCGCGACGTCATATATAAATGGCCCCATTGACTTCTGTCCCACAAGGTTTTGCATCGTTGCTTACAATTCACCCATAAATAATGCATGTGCTACATATAATATCACTGGGCAGGACACTTCTCCCTCGTCTCCTGCGAACTATTTAAGAATTGACACTGATATCTCAAAACTACACTTTGAGTAGCGTAATAAATAGGCACCGATGCTTACCTTGGATATTATCCTGTTCATGTATACATCAAATTCGTCTTACTTTCATACCTTTAAGGAATGCCAGCCGTTTATCAATGTTATCAATATGGTGATTAGAATACTGCGCTCTTATTGGTCGCCAACTTACAATGTCAATTTCGATCGACCAATAACAGCACATTATTCTAATTAGCACGTTGCACTGCCATGTCAAGTGGGCACGAACGGTGCCATGGAAATAAAAGTACCTTTTGTACACGGTCGTTCTGCCGGTTTCATGTTAACACCTAAAGATAATTTCTCAAACATAATATTTCGACGTTGTTATGTATTTAAATGGCTGACAAAAAAAGAAGCATTTACTATGATCCTGACAGTCCAGATGCTAACACTGATACCATCTATTGGAATAATTAAGTGAAAATAAGAAAAAAATGCAACGATTGAAAAATTGGTTAACCGAATAAAATACCTACATGTTACACAAGCATTCGAAAACATATTTCCGTACAAAAAAACGAAAGAGCTTAAGTAAGTCATGTAGATGAGACGTGGCAAGCAGACAAAGTTGACACGCAAGCATAAGAAATTGCTACATTAGCTATAAATTCCTTTTGACAGTGATAAGTATATTACCAAAATGCACATGGTTTGAAAACATGAAAATCAAAACGATGATGACGTACACAGTATATCTGAAAAAAAATATCCAAAGTGCGAGAACTCAAAAGATATGATTTTAAAGTTAAGGACATGTTGGAAAAGAAAAACATTGAATAATTTCATATTACTCTGATAAAAACTGGCGTAGTGGAGTGGAAAGGATTAACAACACCTTAAAGACTAGAATGTGGAAGTATTTCACTCGAAGTGATATTACACAATAGGTTTGCATTTTATCAAAGCTAATTGAGGGAAATGAATTCAGTCAAGACAATCAAAGTGGAAGTAGATCAAAAGTATGGACAGTCCTATTCAGTTACATTGCAGTTGATAAATATGGAATGCCTACATTTTAAATAATTTAAACAAGTCAGAATTTCAACATGCAAATTCATCTCTGCAAAGGGCTACATCCATAACTTTACAGAGAAAATATTTAAAATCAGATAAGTAATTCTTGCCGATCCAGTCATGTACCAATTGGAAGATCTAAAGGGAGACAATATGAAGGGCATATTTTATGATCAAGAGTTATGTCTATGCGACAAATGAGATGGCATGTATAAATCCCACAAGATTTTCAAGACCAAAAGAATAAACTATGAATACTTTGTACTCATTAATTGGAAAAGATATGTTGAATCGCTTGACAATTCGAAGCCAGCGAAAATCATTATGCATATAAAAATAAATGACACCCAACTCCTGCAAGCAGCAGCGGAGCTGTATGTAGCACAATCGATACATATAATGAACATAAGCACTTTTGGATATTGATGAATATCGAGCTTCTAGGTTGTCAAAAATTTGGGGGAAATCATTGTATTATTGCATGGAGTTAAAACATGCAAGACATCAGTGTGTGTGTGTGTGATTTAGATTTTTAACGTAGCTTTAACAATTTTTCAGTCATATCGCTACGATGTCTGCAGTGTGACAGTTTATAGTGATGTTTAGCACTGGGACATCATGCCGCAGACATGCAGCATGATGTCCCACCCAGTCACATTATCCTGACACCAGGCCAACCAGTCCTAACACTAACCTCTTAATGCTGAGTGCCAAGCGAGGCAGCTGTTAGTACCATTTTTGAAAGTCTTTGGTATGACTCGGCCGGAGTTCGAACCCACGACCTCCCGCACCCGAGGCGGACGCTCTACCACTAGGCCACCGGAGCGGTGTGCAAGACATCAGAATTTTTGGTGATCAAAAACCAGAAGAATGAAGTAAGAGCATCGAAAAAACATAAGTAAATTACACATGAAAACAGTATAAGACTCTTACAGTATAGATCAGTCGTTCCAAACTTATTTTAGCCGCGTTACTAAAAATAGATTTTTTGAGCCTCACGACCCCGTTTCTACCTTTTGATAAGTTTTGTAATCTTTTAAAAAAAATCCTGGCGATCCTATGCAACCCTTCAGAACGTCCTCGCGACCATGATTTGGGTCATGACCTGGGATTTGATGTTCTAACAGGGTAATAAATGACATTTAGGACGAAATGAAAAGAGATAAGACTTAAACAATGAGTTTGATGTCAGCTTAAGTTTGTGCCTTAATTTACAATATTTGAAACGTTGGTTTTTATTAACTTATTTGTAGCTCTTGTTTGTCAGACAAATTCATTTTGTTCCAGTTCCCTGGGTGATTTTTAATGTCACAAATGTCGCATTTTATCATCATCATATATTCTAGTAGCACAACACAGCGGTTTTCTGCTATGCAGACGTCATAATCCAGTCCTAGAAGTTTTCACTGCGTCGTAAAATATTAAATACTATTGCCTTTTTGCGTTTGCTTCGGTATTCTTGCAT
The DNA here is from genome assembly GCA_016617855.1 of Megalonaias nervosa. NCBI lineage: Eukaryota > Metazoa > Mollusca > Bivalvia > Unionida > Unionidae > Megalonaias > Megalonaias nervosa. The sequence goes on along the minus strand of JAECUM010000115.1, from coordinate 333,063 downwards.
TACATTTTAATATTTCAAGCACCTTTCTTCTATTTCAACTATGATCATAAAGCGACACAATAATAGAACCAATTGCTTAATTTACAATAGGCACAAAAGCTAAACAGATGTAGGAAATCACAAAACGTTGGGTTGTTGAACATCGACTGTGAAACTTGGCACTTAAATTCTATACAGTTTTTGTAAAATAGGATCCCTTTCTGCTGAAAAATAAACAAAAAGTAACAAACTTTGACCACTGATCTGTCAGGTAAGGTGGTAAAGATCAATGATAAAATTAATAACCATTTAAACTGATTTACCTGGTATTGGTTGTATTCATTGTGAAGCAGTTTAACAACTATTGCACAGATTAAGAAGTAGGTTGAAATTGGGTTTGGAGTTGAAGCCAATATCCGATGTTCCTTTTTTCGATTTCGTTTGGTGATTTTTAATTTAACAATTATAGTATCTTAGCATATGGGTATTTTGTGGTAGTACAATTTCAAATATCAAAGAGTCAGGCTTCCAGTAATTTCAGATTAGCTTTCCCTCATTATTATTATAGTCGGTCCAATACATTATTCTTTTTTCATTTGAAAAGTAATGTTCTTGAACCTTACTGGTCCATACATTTGTAATTTTTATGTTTAGTGTTGTTGCAAAATGTACAAAGGTAACAAAATATGAGTAATCTGGTTATTCATAAATATAAATTTTTATTTGTAAAACACTTCCAAATCTTCTTAGTCTAGTAATTTCTTAACTTTTATTTTTTATGCTCTCCTGTGCATTCAGAATGTAAACACAGGGCAGTAGAGAGCGATCACGGGCCATGGGGTAAGAAACACCCGGGCCACTCCTAGTTTTTGTTCAAACAAAATTTTTCTTTTATAAAATTAAAAATGTTGTTCGGGAATATATGCCCGGTTGCCCCTCCCCCCTTTGTCGGCCCTGTGTAAACACACACATAAACACGCACGATCTGAGTGGACATGCACTCAGAATGGAGAATAGAGATTTTCTTATAACTGACCAAACCATATTTAAGTTTTCCATTTCTCTACTGGACTGAAATAGTGCTCAAACCTTCCTATTATAAAATTATGATAAAAATTTGGAACACTCGACTCCGATTCGCGAATTTGTAAGAGAAGAAAGGTGGAATAAGCCTTTTAAAAAAATAATGACGAATCATTTTAAGAATGGGAAACAAAAATCAGTTTATATTTCGATCGTTAGTTAAAATTAAACAAGACTGTTTAGCCAAGAAAGAATTTTATTTTGTTCAATAGCTCCGTGTCAGTGCCAATTTTTTCTGTCCAATATCAGTACACTACCGTTTCTAAAGTAACTATTGTATTACTTTTCTTTCAATTTGATGACAGTGAATTAGCGTTTTTAAACAGGAAATGTAAGTTTCTTTTTCTTATTATTTTTTTAAATAAAATCATTTAGTTTAAAATGTTTTAATTGTTAGCCTCTAGTATGTTTTTATTCATGACGAGCTTTCAGTAGAAGTAGTAGTAGTAGCGTCAGCAGTAGTCGTGTTTATAACACCATCAACAACAACACCACCAATAGCAGTAGTAATTGTTGTTGCTGTGGTGGTGGCTATATTTACCGTGGTTACGTGGTGGGAGGGGGGTGGTTGTGATAGGATGTGGGTGTTGTTCTTTTTTAATACTAGTAATATATACATGTAACATTACTATAACTCGGACAAGAAATGACGTCTCATGACTTTGTATGGCAATTTTCATCATACGCCTAGCAGTTTGCTTTGATCTGTTTTGCATTAGACCTTTCACCAAAATAGAAAAGCAACCATAAGTGACCTCAGCATCACTTTAACCATTGATGGCACTGATTTTATTATGTACCTAACCGCTGACGTGACGTTACTTCGTCATTTATTTTTTTTTTATTTTTTATTTTTTTTCATGGTTGCGGGTGGGTGGGAGCAGTTCCAACTAGGTATACGCAATTGCAAATATCTTTATTTTACATCCTTTTCAAAGCAAGTGTACAGTCTTCAAGAATTTAAGCAAAGCTTTCTAAAGGCCTTCTCTTTACATGTAAGAACAGTTTCCTAAACATGATCCAACACTGTGCCAATCAAATACTGCAGGAACGCATGGGTCAATTGGTGCTCTTTACACCCCGTGCAAAGAAGATATTGTGGATATAATATGTTGGCAGCTAGATAATGGAAATAAAGAAGTACATTAGTGTACGTATTCTTTGAAAGAAAAACTCCTGTTGCGACTGAGAAAGCACATGTTCAGAAAGTGCAAGAAATCCAATGTTAGGATCCATACTCACTGCACTATTCGATAAGTTTAAAATTATAGTGCTGAAACGGCGCGTGCAGATAAAAATTCGCTCTCTTCTGCACACAGTGTTACCTGCGAAAGAAGAAGTTCGGTTCCTCTTCGTACTTAATGATCGCAAAGGCTGAGAAAAAAAAAAAATTAATGCCGTTTATCTCTTTATCGCAATGTACATCAAATATCCAATGTTCTTTATTACCGGTTAAATGTGTTCAAGAACGTACTAAAACTATATCACAAAAGCATTAATGGAAGTTAGGAAACGTCATGACTATAGAAATGTAAACATTAGGTATATGAAAATAAGTATGTAATCTTCAACATATATCTAAAGATAATGAGAGAGAGAGAGAGAGAGAGAGAGAGAGAGAGAGAGAGAGAGAGAGAGAGAGTGTGTGTGTGTGTGTGTGTGTGTGTGTGTGTGTGTGTGTGAGAGAGAGAGAGAGAGAGAGAGAGAGAGAGAGAGAATATAATATTGTTTCTTCCAAATTATGTCAATTCTATGAATATAATTCAAAATATTACCAGTGATAAAGTGTAATCAAATAATGTAACGGAAAAATCAGTATAATGTAAAATATGAATGTCAAGTTGTCCAGGATAAAGAATAACCTTTCATCTACCGTTTTCAAGAACAAAATAGGTTGTATCAAATTAAACTTCCTAACTAATCAGAAGAAGAAAAAAAATTAAAGCCGGAAATGCCTCGAGATGCTGACAGAGGCCTTGATCCGGCTATACATTGACAGGATTAATCAAAAAGGTTCAAATGGTGCATTCGTGGCATGGGATCGCAACCAGTAGGGCGCCGTTGTGTTTTGAAATGCACTACTCAAGCAGAACGAAACACAAACTTTGTTTGGGATTCAACTGTAAATGCAATTAATAGCTACAAATATCAGGATGTAAATCTGGTAGTAAAGGTTACAGAAAATAAGGTTAAAAAGTCCATTTATACAGTAACTCAAGATTACCACTTAAGTGTAGGAAAATATGCAATGGACAAATATACTTGTGAACCATGACCATTAGTTCAAAAGCATAACCAGGTCATTGTTAACATTCTCGAAATAATGTTTAGCTTTCAACCCAATTTTAGCATGAGAAACATACCATTTTGGACAAGTCATTGTTTTCCTTTAAATATGAAGACATGATGATTTTGAATTTTCCTATACTGACCTATTGTCATTGAAATCTTTGCAAATAATAACCTCTCCAATCTCTTCAAAGTGGACCGTCAGGTTAAACTAATTGATACCTGACCAAATGATCAAAACTATGCGTTTTGTAGGTTAGCAATTTAAATAACGAAGATAAAATGTCAATGCCGCAGTTCTGTGTTCGATACGAGACTCTTGCATTTGTAACAGTAAGTGATTGCCATCAAATATGGTTCTCGTGTTTCTTGTAAGGCACGCATTAACTTATATTCATAACTTGATGATAGTCAAAGCAGCGGACTTTAGAATTATAGACTGTGATTTAATAAATACAACAACATTTTGCAGGAACCACATACTTGCGAACTTGAAAAGGAACCATTTCATTCATTAGAAAATGAACTACTGTTGTTGAGGAACCATGATATTCTTGCTAACACTGTGTAGCCTTTGCTGCGCTTACGTGCAGTTTAAAAAAATGTCTCGCGTCGTTGTGTTGTCCAAAACATAATTGTACGCGTCATTTTTGACCTAAAGATTTGGTGTGGTCGACATGATCCTAAGGGTCAACCATCTTCTTGTGACCATAAGCACTCTTTATGATTCCAAGGCTGCACTTCAACTGCATAAAAGATCTTACTGTGAACGAAATCTTTGAGTTTGTATTACGATTTGGGGAAGATGACCGCTTCATCTAAGTCAACATAAACTGAATCAGAAGATACATTATTTTACCTGTCACACTATCTGGCCATGCAACAAAAATGGTTTTAATGTTGGTACATACTGTCTAATCACTCATTAAATATTTTGCTGCATGTGGATACTAATATATTAAACTTCAATGCTAAATTCTGAGTCAGAAATCCAAATGCTTCATTATGACCATCAGAAACTCGTAAAGTTCTCTAAGTTAACGTGGTCTGCCTCCAGGGTCTGGGTTGATTCACCTTCGCTCTGACACAATATGTTCAAACAACGAGTAAAAATCGGTTTTGTCTGAAAGTCCAGTATAAAGTGCAACCTCTTCATTAGTAAGACCATCAGTAACAAGCATTGGGATATTAAAAGTACCCGTCAGTCATAAATGCACATGAATTACATTCAGTCCAATTTGCTTTAGTTTGTAACTCCTTTTCGATTTTGCAGTCTCACTGAATTTCCTTGTTACGTACCGTTGAGACATCACTTACTTGTACATTACCACAGTAATCACAAAACATGAGAGAAGTGTCCAAAAGAGAAGGGCTCTCGATCAGAATACAGCTAATGTTTTCAGCTTCTGAATTGCTGTCAGTAACTTCTAACTTCTGTAATTTTTTTCTGGGTCTTACTCTTGCTCATAATCTGATTCTGAAGTATTCTCCTGTTTACATGTGCGCTGCAAGTTCTGCATCACACATTACGACTATATGGTCTTAAACTAAGTAACTGAATAGAGCGAAAACCCATATCGTTTTGTAAATTTCAACAACTAATTAATTTCCCTAGAATACAAAGTGAAAATTTAAAAAGAGATTACAGTATTGTGAATTAAATCCCAGGTAGTCCTCAAAGCTTTATCTCAAGTCCAAATGTATAACGTTCCATCTTAATTTCAGTTGTATTCCAAATAAAGTAAAATATTGAACGTGTTGATGTGCCTGTAGTCTCGAATATGCAAATGTAGCAGTGGCATGTATTGTGGCGATGGGCTAACAGTCTTTTGATGTATCACAGTAATATAATCCAAATATGTCCTTGTCTGAATTCACTATAATTTCAAATTAATGTTCCAGTCCAAGAATATTGCAGATGAGTACCTTGTATTTCCGGTGAAAATAGTTTAATAAATAATTCCATCCAAATGAAATACAGAATACAATAATAAGTCTGATTCTGCCTCAGGTGTTAAACGCAAGAATGAATAATTTCTCAAGCTAATAAGATTATATAAAAAGCTATGACACACAAATAAAAGAAGAATGAGGGTGAAAAACTCATTTCTGCAACATTCTAAGTTGTCAACGCGACGAGGTCTATTACTAAAACTATAATAAAGATCAGGGCAAACATCAGGTAGACCGGGTTTTTCCATGGGGGAATTCCAATGTCGTAGCCCCAGACCCAAATAACTTGTTTACCTCTATTGATAATAATCTGAATATTTAACCCACACTCATAGAGAAATCATTGTCTACGTATTCTGTTGTTTACAAAATAACGTTACTGGTCAGGTACATAATGAACTTAATTTTGGACAAGGTCAAGTCCAAAATACAATTATTACATAATCATGGAGAAAAAAACTAACAAACAGTGCAAATTAAATATTCCTAACAATGACATATACTGAAAATGAAATTAATCATCATCTAATAATCTAATAAAAATCAAAAGAAATGCATGCATATATTAAATGACAATTTGATTAGCCAACGCTTTTGACTGTCAACATTTTAAAATATGAACAAGCAAGCAAAATATTTACATAGTAAACATTTTCTTTCCCTTTAATGTTTTTTTCTTGCGGTGGGTGGGGTGGGGTGGATGTAGGGGTTGAGTTTAATTACAAAATATACGAGGGTACATATTCAGATTTGTAAATACTCGTCCAATGGGAAATACTCATATCATACAAATGACAAAGCAGTACTGTTTAACTCCAAACAATAGTATTTAAAAGTATGTAACATACAATAATTTACATCTGTGACTTGATATCTCATTTGCGTGGTGGATGGGGAGGCACTTTAGCCATTCTCACATTAATATATCAGTTCGCGAAATAAAAACATGGATACAAACAAAAACTTACATTAGTCGCCCTAAATATCCTATGGTCCAACACTGATAATGATATTACAGAAAAGGGCTGTAAATTGAGGAGGGGTGGGTGAAAGAGAATGTATGACTGACTTTTCCAACCAGGTCTATTGCATAACAAGTCATAATTTTGCAGATGTTTTGATGAATATTGGTTACAGTTAATTTTTATTCGCGTTGATTTGTATAAAATTTCTGTCCAAAAAAAAAAAAAAAAAAATTGAGAAAACTTCAAATCTTTTAACAGCCACGTGAGTTTTATGTTTATATGGTTTAGCAAAATATGAAATAAATCTGTAAAGATACGATTGTTTCGGCAGTGAAGAATGTATCTGATATTGCGGACGAAAATCAAAATATATATCATTACCCTGTCTTAAAGGTACTACTTGTTTAAAATCTGTGGGGCTTTTGTTTTTGATATATGGTGAAAATTTAAAGACAATTGCACAAAATATTTCGAATTCAGAAAGATGTGAAAATATAGACGAGGGATAGTGAAAACTCCATATGTGTCCCACTTGGCAGTTGTCCAACCACGACATAAGGTATCTAACTACACTCAGTCCCCTACTTTTAATAGTCAGTTCCTAACTCGTGTATTACATGTACGTACGTTTACGTACGTCTGCATATATCGGCAAGTGTTTTTATATTCGATCCGATCAGGACATTAGTGACAGCTGAGCACATGAAGTTCTTGAGTGTATCAAATACTTTTTGACATGCTAGACTCGGTGAATCTCATTATACTAATTGAAAGTGAATAACCAGGTTGCTTGTGGGTAGACAACACGCGCAAGTGTAACCAAGACGTACTTCCCCCAAATTATTTGATAGTTAGCGATACATTTCGCAACATAGTGACTAATTATTTGTCATCTATTCCGCCCTGTCCTACTGCCCTAGTATGGTCATCTTATCTAGAAAGTTTACAAATAGTCATGACAACAATAGTGATATGGCTACTTGCGAAGATTGCGTCACCTGGAACTAATCTTGGCTAATCTCGAATGAAGACTAACATAAAAGTAATACACAGTAATGTGAATACAGTACAGTTAAACATGTTTGTGTTCCAGAAGAACAAAAATTACTTATATTGTAAAACAAATGTCAGTTTTACCTGGAACTAACAAGTTACAGCACGCTAAGGATTATCTAATACAGGGGTTTTTCTAATTTAATTTCATTCATACATTACCATTTGAGTAATAAACCAGATAAGCATTAACAAATTAGATTACTGTTTTCTATTCGCAAAGTGAAAATATGCAGACGCTAAGTTCATTGTTGCTAAAATTGTTTCACAGTCTCTAGGAATAATCTGTGTCGATTTTATGTGAGAAAAAAAAAATTTATCATAATTTATACCGAACCGTTAATACGTTTTTCTCCCAAAGCAAACAGGTAGAATATTGCTAAAGATAACGTTTTTAACAACCGAGATTCCAGTCAGCAGTTTTAAGCAGTGCTGTTCAGAATATTCGTTATTAAATTAATATAATTTTGAACTATAAAAATTTTATAACTCGTATGAAATAAAAGTGTAATACTGTGTGCGTTTGATATATGACGGTTATATAAAATCGTGACGTCAAACGGCATAAAGGTAAGTTGGGACAAATTGGCTCTGTAGCAAACGTCATTCTGTGCATAAATACCTGATTTTTCGTGTCAAATGGCATATCGGTATTACATTCCACGTAAGTATGATCGTATTTGTCATGTACGAGACTACTAAAACAATGTAGCAGCTTTATTGATCTATCAGAAAGGTAAGTCAGCAGGTGATTTTACCATATAACATCAAAAGTATATTGCCCGATTACCGGGCCAAGATCGGGGGGGGGATGTCTGGGGTTTCTGGCACATCCTCCCCCCGGCTGAAAAAAAAAACGTGCACACACAAACGTAGTCTTCTGTCATTTGAAATTTGACCATCGCGTTTTTCTTGTGCACTTTTATTGGGTATTATACACATTTCGAGTAAGCTGACACATAGACTTTTGCTTTGGTGCCCTTTCGAAGAAAGTCAGGGCCCTTATGAAATTTTGGAACCTTTCCCCCAATATTTGACCTGATCCGGCCCTGCCGATTAAAGATGGATAATTGACACAAAGATACGGTAGATAATCAAAAGTTCATTCAGTCTTTTAAAAGTACAAAGACTTTCGAGTCGTGGCTTGTCTGTTGGGTCAGTCATTTAAACACTCAAATGACGTGGACTCTAGTTCATGTTTGAGACTTATTTATTTCACTCCTAAACTTTGCTGTAGATATTATGTGACGTTCATATGTAAAAGCATTTCTAACTCAGCTTAAGAATCGTTTCTTTATTTATTCTTTTAATCTTGTCTTTTTTAAATCTTTTGGGGTTTTTGGTTTGTTTTTTTTTTTAAATTTCTTTTCTTTTCAGGCGAAATGAGACGAACCGACATTGAAAGTGGTTTTGTAAATAATTGCAGACTGCTAGTCGAGCCATATTTTGGATTATTATGTCTGATTGCTGCAACAAAGAGGAAGTTTCAGTCACTTTGTGTGTAAACTGAACCAACGTATCTCTTATATATATATATATATATATATATATATATATATATATATATATATGTGTGTGTGTGTGTGTGTGTGTGTGTGTGTGTGTGTGTGTGTGTGGTTGAAATGCATATGAGAGCAATTTCTGGCTCCAAAATTTAGGTTGTAAAAATATTCAAAGGTAATACAAAATAAAAAAGGTAAAAATATTACAATTCTTTAAAATGTATATCTAACAGAAGGCAAAGATAAACAAAAGGCAGAATCATTAAAACATATGGTCAGAATTTGGTTTAAAAACCGTGTTCTCTTAGAAAGTCCAATACTTTATCCGGTGGTACATCATCACAAAGCTTCTTAATCGAGTTCACATTACAAAACTGTCCCCCAGTGTCAGTGTTGATGCATTCGACAAGAATGTGTTCCACTCTAAGAGGACACGGCAAGGTATCCAGATTTGTCCTGGCTCAGCATTCACGAAGTACGCATGAGTCAGGTACAGCATATTGCAGTCTAGACGCGCAAGCGAGACAACACCAACTTGTCTTTGCGATATATTCTATATAAAGAATATCCTTCTCCAATAGAGGCTTTGATTTCAAGAAGCTTGTTTCTGAAGTCTTCATGCCACTAATTTTGCCTAACAGATGGCACGTGCTGTTAAACATAATACTGAAAGTCACTTTCCATAATCATTCATTGAGAAACGGGTGACCGTAGAGTAGCTTTGGCTACTTTATCTTTAGTCTTATTACCAATGTGACAAGGCGGCAAATACTGCTGAATAAATTTTGCCTGATTTTTTTTATCACATCATGTATCACTGAGTCATCTGATATTAACGTATTTTTAAACTTAACGATCTGCACGGATTTTAACCTTTAATTGAGGGCAAATTAGTATGCCAAGAGGTCATGTGAATCTTGGATTTAGATTGTACGAAGAATTGGTATCTAAGCCTTAAAATATCATAATATGCTGGATTTGGTGGGTTAGATTAGTTTGGTCATGTACGAAAGAGTTATTTCCGCTATTGTTCATTTGCTCAAGATAGGGACATTCTGAAAGGGAAACTCAAAACCTTTCCATGCAAAGATCAAGTTCATGCCTGTGTATCAGATCAACTTGTACAAGATATTCGAACTGATCCGTACACAACTAAGCCATAATCAAGTTTACAGAGGCCCCGAGTGGTCTAAAGCGCTCACCGTTACGGATCACTGCCATCTCACCTCTGTCTGCGGGGGTTCGAGTCTCGGGTTCGGCCAATGTGGGTATGTGAGAAAGCTTGCCAGTAGCTTCTCGTGGGTCGGTGGCTCTTTCCGGGGTTTTCCCGGGTTCTTCCTCCACCATTTATACTGGCCGCCATGTATAGCCTATCTAGTGCTGAAAATGGCGTTAAACCTTACAACAATAACAACATCAAGTTTACTAAAGTCCTGTAAGACTTACATGTCACTTGTTACGGGGTATAATTGCAGGTTCGTACAAAGCATTAGTTACAGGCGTCAACGAGTGCAGGGCGAAATTGGAGTTCGCTATTTCAAAGAATTATTCACAGCAACATTCGTTATACTGAAGGACCATTGTACTAAATGCACTACTAAGTTTTGTCTATGTCATACGTTCTACGTATTAGATACAAATTCCCTGACCATGCAGACATCAATGACAGTTACATTACCGTTCAAAGACCCACTTTGCGGCACGAAACGATTTGTCTCTCAAAAGATGGTTGTGTAATACTGTAACAAAACAAAGGGATTTCTTGACCGAGCGATGTCAACCCTGGCGTGAATCCCGCTAGAAGTCATATGCTTCTCCTGATTCCAGAGACTTCCATACAACTACTGTTGTAAACTGGAAATATAACGCGTCCAAACTATTTTACTCTAAACTTCCTAATTACCTGTCAACCTCACAACTGCATGGCTTCTTCTCAGTAAATTTCCGTAACGTACCGCCAGTATTCCACGCGTGAAAATATACAACTCGACCACCTAATACAGGGTACTATTTCTAGTACGACACCTTAGGCCAGTCAAATCATGATTTTATGCAACATTTCGCCTGTAACTCTACACCCTATTTACCACCATAGCAACAATAAACGGCGCCACCAGATGATGGAACAGTCCCTTCCCAATTATTCCATTGTGCAATTTACCAATCCTCAATCATAAATACTACACATGGAGTCACACAATCAGATTTTAATAGTGACTACAGAGCTCAAGGAACACTAATGCGGCTCTGTCCTGAATTCACTAAAAGTAAACCATGTTATCATGAAATCTCACTAACACTTCACTCTGTGATGTTTGCTCTTGGCAAATGTTTTGGTCTGAGGACTATTTGTCCAGCACCGACTTCCCATAATCAAACGAGTAATTAAAAAAATCTAAGAAATCCTTAAAATAGCGAGTTATAAACAATTGCGCATAGGCTATCTTTATTACAATACTTATTCAGTTCTTTTATACGTGGTCTTGATTTATCCAATGAAACAGGCTGACTTCTAAATATTCATTTGTTCTCTATTAGACCTTGATGGATATCCTGAGCGAAACTGTTTCATAGATGTTCATTTATTCTATATTTGGGCTCTAAGGATCATATTAAAGTGACTCGTTAATAAATGTTGATTACTTCCACCTGCATACTGATGCTTGCCGTTTCTCAAGATAGTAGCTGCCTCGTTTGTTATATATCTGAGTTGGACGGAGCAGCAGGGAGGGTGAACAGACCACTCCAGGAAGTGGCTGCTTGATAAATTATCATTTCTTGTAAATTTGGGATTTATGAATCCCAAGAAATACAGCTGTTTAATGGCGGTCAATTTCTTCTAGGCTTCTGATTGAAAGATTTCAAGGGAAAAAAAAATGCTTTTGCTCATTGGTTCTGCTTTTGGGTTATAGAATTCAACGAAAGTGGCTGCTCGTGTTTTCTACATGATGACTTGAGTAATGGAGAAAAGTCTCTTTAAAATATATTAATTTCCTCCACTGTTATCAAGATCTTCACATATCCTATATATCAACTTTTGGAATGCCAGGAAAGAGGCATGTACTTACAGACGTATTTATGGTATGCAAAGGATTGTTGTACGAGTTATGTCGTTTTCTCCCTAACTCTGAATAGGCACCTTACTGGGTTAATTGTGCGACTATTTGTTCCGACCGGCAGTTCTGGCACAAAACCCGCACTGCTATAACCACCCGGATTGTATGTCTTTTGTTTATTGGCGTTACCTCTCCAAAGGGTTGGACTTTTTGGGGGTATTCTAATTGATACATGTTTGTATGACGTCATCGGTAGCTATATATGTAGGTTACTGATAATCTTTGATTGTATATGGTATATGGCAGTTGAAAAAATCTTTGAATCTTAGGTAAATATTATAAAAATTACTCAGTAGAAAATATGAGAAAACTCACTTTATATCAATGTCTATATTTATAATTTCTACGCTGAATTCGTCTCAAGATGCTTTATCGAAAAGGCACACTTAGCAGACCGTTAAATGACAGTCTGTCATAATAAAGATACACCTGAAAGTGACGTAGCGGGTAGAAGTTATGTTAGAATTGTGGTGGAGATTAATCGTTGAGTTGTTGGAAGCTAATATATGTATATCAGGAGACGACCGCAGACCTTACATGGGCGACTTCTACTCCGAAAAATGGCATAGGTTATGAATCTGGAGTCTATACAGGCATGAAAGCGTATCTTAGAGCATAAAAAAGGCATGTTTCAAAGTATGACTCATTGAAGTCTAAAAAAATACATATTCGTTATCTTTTATACAATCGGCATTCTTCCAGTATAGCAAACTTCTAAAATTATACAGTACTGGAAAAGATTCAACAATTACGAAATTTAAATACTGAAACGCATATGTCCCAGTCCGCTTAAGTAGAAACAAATGTCTTTTGAATGATCTGTTCCTACCACTCGAATCTGGAGGGCGTAGGAATTAGTCTTTGCAGACATCAAGTCTCTGTTCTAGTTTCTACTGCACAAAAAATACCACATTTAGTGGTCGCAATAAACGTGTCGTTAATCACTGATTTCTTCTATATAAAAACCACACCATCCTACCACAAGGCTTTTGTACTTTTGCGTAATTTGTATGAACTTTGTATACCATCAACGTAAAGGTGTTTCGTCTTTGTCTTCTCCTTCCCCCTCCCTTCCCTCTGAGAATGTCATAATTCTTGCTGCGGATGTATAAAGGTTCCTTTAATATTGTCCTATCTTCCCATCACTAACCTGATGGAGTCCTCCTTTTCAGACACATTTTGCCTAAATTCTTCATTTCACGTTTCCGCACAAATCAACGTTACAGTACAGTGTGTTTCTATAATAGTGTAATGTTTGTTTATTTTGGATAGGTAGCCAGTTTCATGGATTTTGAAACAAATTACGATTCCGTTGGGACTTAAAATCGTGCACTGAATAAGGCCGTCCACAGTCATTACAGACTAGTGATATTTCATTCCAGTCTTATTAAGATCAGATCTCCATAGTCCTACGTCCTACGTATAGATTTTACAGACACCAATAAGAAGCGATGTTCTGTTGACCTTGCGGTTCACCAGTCAAATGTAAGCTTCAAAATTCTAAAAGTTACGCACGTCATTCGGAACATATAAATACTAACGAGAGGCCAGAGTGGGCGCTAATTCTCTCACCTGTTCATATCTGCCTAATGGCCATTTTGCATGAGCAGCTGGTCAAGAAATATGAGTTTCCGTGAAAACTTCTTCCAGTGTAGTGTAACGATCGAATATGTGAAGAAAACAACTGTTTCAAGGTTTATCTTTCTTTTTAATGTTAATCCATGTTTGATGGTAGATCACCATAGTTTATCTAAAACTGAAAGACCTTTATGTCAGGATGCTAAGTTTGTCAAATTCTGTCGAACGGCGTTTTTCTATTAAAAAAAAAAAAAATACAACTTTCGTTTCAATTCTTTCCTAGTTTTATATTTAGAGGTAGATTGACGTTACTGCAACAAGTGCTAAAGCCCTTTATTTACGGCTGCCTTAATTTATGGCAGATTGGCAGATTGACATCGTTTACAAAAAATAAAATAAAATCTTTTAGGCCAGAGTGCCTTCTGTGAAATTGGTAACATTTAGTTAATGAGTTCTTGAGAAGTTATTATAGAGAAAGGTTTTTCAATTTTTTTTATTAACGTTGTCCACATTTGATGCAACATTTTAAATGACCCTTCTAGCAGGGATGTTTTCTGTTCAATTTGGGCAAATTTTGCTGAGCGATTATTGAGAAAAAAGTCGTTGAAAGGCTTTTCTATATTTAGTAACGGTAGCCGTATTTTAAAGTGAATTAGCATCATTTGCATTTGTCTCAAAGGCGGTTATATCCAATTTGGATAATTTCTCTGAATAGTGGAATTTGAGAAGTCTCCTATGTTTAATAATATGACCATATTTCGATAGTTCACTGGCATCATCTGTATAAAATTCGAAAGGCCTTTGAGCAAGATACGTTCTGTCAATTTCAGTCAAATTCTGTCGAGAGGCTTTTCGAAGTCGTTTAAATTTTTGTTCTAATATTAGCAACGGTGGTCATATTTGATGGCATATTGGCATAATTTGTACAGAAATAAAAGCATTATTAGTAAATGGGTCGATGCACGACCAATAATTTTAGAAAGATGTTTAATAATCCTAAACCTGAAAAACCAAAACAAACAAAAAATCACTAAACCAGTGAGAAATAAGGGCTTTTTGAATATCATTAATATTACTAGACAACTCAGCTGCCGAGCGATTCCATTCATGTCACTTTTGAATGACAGTTTACTCGCTTGTGGGTGGGGGTGGGGCAAAAAGGCATTATTTCACTAAATAAATATTTGATGTAGACTATGATATGAACCATAAGCAAATTTGTTGCATTAATTTAGATTTAATGTACATGCAGATAAATATTTTCAGAAATAAATATTTTACTATAGACCACAGTCCGAGCCATAAGCAAGAGTGCAACATTGCTTTAGATCCTAATGTAATTGTAGACAATATAATTTTGCATTGGGTGTGAATTTTTATCTCTACTATTTCAAAATACAATGCACAAATTCAAAACTGACTCATTATAAAAGTTTGCTAAATTAAATTCAACATATGTGACATTGCTGTAACAGAATGTGTACAGGAACCCTACTATTGTGATATTTACGTTGCTCGAAATCATCGTACTTTGCCGGCAAAGAGCTTCAGCTATATTAAGAATAACTTGCAAGGTTAACACATAGGATTGCGTATACTTTTAACATCATTACATTACATGCAACTTTGCTTACACCATCAACACTGTTTTCAGCACAGGTAGGTAGTGGTGAATGTGTGATGGCTGGGGGAATGCATAGTGAACTGGTAGTTTTGCAGTCTACCGGACTGAAGAGCTCAGATTCGCGAGAATCAGCTGCAGTTAGAGAGTAAGTCCTAATCCCCGTTGTCCTGGCCGAAAGGTCACACTGGGTTAAAAGGTAGGGGAGGGATATATATATATATATATATATATATATATATATATATATATATATATATATATATATATATTCTGACATTCTTCTTACTTAAAGAAATCAAATGAAGAATTCTCTATTTGACGGACCACTGCCAAAATAAGTTAGAAAAAAATCATGCACTTTAAATACATATTCCAACTACAAAAGAACCAGATGTTTAGGGATAAGCAAAATTTAAACAGAATTATCACTAAAAGACCTGAGATTCATTTAAGGGATCTTTTTAAGAGTCTATATTTCGCATTGGTGCCTACTAAGATTTGCATGAATTTTTCAGTGGAACTGAACAATACCTGAATATCATTAGTAGAAGAATTCAACGGTTTGGTTTTGTAAAAGTACAGCGAGACTTGGCGAAAACGGCACGCCCGGATTTTAGAGAGTTAAGTATATAACGTTTTACTACAAGAGATAATTTCTTAGTTTATCGAAAAAAGGTAAAATTGATAATGTCATATTTAACATAGATATCGACTGGTCATGAGTAGCTCATGCATAAATTTGCCTGAATGGGTTAAAAACAAAAAGTAATCGTGAGGTGTCATAGTCTCTCAGACGCTTGTTTGTATATTTGTATTTTCTTTAAGTAAATTTCAAAAGCATCTAGCTAACTGCTTATCCCCTGCTCGATTTGCTGTATATATTGTTGAATATTAGGTGCCGATTTTATACGTGTACTCTTATCCTTACTATTTGCACGGCTTGTATTGCAGTAAAGTATTGAATCTCTGAGTAGACAATTTCTGTGCATAGAAAATCTTTTTCCTGTTCTCATCTATGCGTCTTTAGGTAGACCTTAGATTTTGATAGCTTGTTAATCGCCGCTCTATTCAATAGCATTGCATTTTTGTCACCCATTTCCCTCTCTGTCCTAATATTTTTCAAATTATCATCTTCCAACGTCTTACGTATTTGAGTATCAACTCTTGAACAAAATTTTTATTAGTTGAATACGTATTTTGTACCAGATTTGCTAGAGTGGTACTACGGATATTGTTGCGGTTTGTGTCGCAACGATCTAGTTGCATCACAGGCACTTGATTCCGGGGTCAACTAGTGTGTACACTCACCAATTAACATAAGGTAACTAACTCTCGCCGGTCACAATCTGACCCCTCGATGACTCCGATCTAATTTTCCGATACTATCTGCGCATTCAGACACTCATAACGTACACCACTGTAAAGAAGACACTCCACACCTGTTATCCGTTACCACTTAAGTAACCTTACTGATTCTGAAGGGCCAATTTTGCGAAAAGTTTATCCGTTGCGTCGTGTTTTTCACACACGGGTGCTTATTCCATAACTCAATTTCCGGTCTACTTCGGAGTGAATGCGATTTAATCGCAATTGCTTCAGTGATTTGCCGGGTTAAGCCGATTGGTTCTTTCATCAAACACCGCTTTCAATCGCTACCTTGTGTTAATTGAGGAGTGTACACATTAGTTGACCCCGGAATCAAGTGCCTGTGTTTTCGCTCAGTATTTAAAAGTAAAACGAACTCATTGGGGCCTATTAAAGAGTTTGCATTTCTATAGTTTCATTACTCACCTGACAAGAAAAATGTGTTATAGGAATACGTTGAAAGTCTGTCTCTTTTCCATCCCTTTCTTCAATGTTGATATTCAGTCGGTTTATGGTACCCCTGTGCAATTGCTTGAAATGACTCTTAGCATTGTTTGAAACAAATTCGCTGTCGAAAATGTTAAAATGTGTTACAGAGTATAGACTTCAGCAAACACGAACAAAAGATATTCGAGTAGTTTTGGGTGTTATTTTTTGGTCTATATATATAGAGAGAGAGAGAGAGAGAGAGAGAGAGAGAGAGAGAGAGAACTAGTACATAAGCAGTTGACAAGTGGATAAATAACACAGTCGGAGACAAATTGTAGAGAAATATGTTTAAAAGGGTCAAATGTAAAAGCTCGAAAAAACTTAACGGTGGTGGAAGACTGAAAAGATTATTCAAAAGTGTGCCGATTCCTTCTATAACTACAGTGATGCCCCATCCTGCTTAATAATTGTTTTGCCATTGGAAAATTCTGAAAAGATTGGGCAAATTGCTTCTATTCTTATTGAGAACGTAATATTGCTTGCTTTGGCAATAATGGATTTATTACTTGCACTGCCTATCAAAGGTGAAGACACGGCATCAATGAGAGTTACAAGATCATAACCTATTTCTAAACGTAAACAAACCCCCTGATACAATTAGTATCAATATAACAGAATGTTTGTATATTTTATGGTCAATATTGCTTTTGATGTTTCTAAATTGTCGTTGGTCATCGTGCCAAAGACATCGTGTACCGGAGGTACAATCGTACCCTACACCGAGTCCACCATTATGACAGGACGTCTATCATCGTTATCTTTCTTCCGAATTTAAAAGAGTGATTATATTATTATGCACTATAGTTGTATCCGACGTTACTATTCATTTTCATAACCATGTCACTTAAAAATACAAAGACACCATCATTACCAACAGCAAAGTTCAGTTTCACTTGATAACTATTATGTATAGCTAAAAATCTGCCATAAAGTTTTCCGTGTCGTAGGATTACTTTTGTACAATAATTGCTCAATTAGCCTTTTCAACAGCGTTTGATACTGTCGAAATAGACTTTGCAATAGATCTTCTATTTTGTACCGGTACACCTAATGTGCAGATCACATAACACCTAATGCTTTTATTCAAATCTATCTATTCCCTTATATGTTAATTTCTTTATAAGTTGCGGGAAGACCCAAGTCGGCCCGAAGTTTGAAAGATATCTGTCACAGAATTATGTTCGTCAGTTGACAGTGTTTTCCAGTATTCAACTGAACCTCTCAGGGCCAGTGTAACCCAATATACGAACTAGGCGGACGCCTAGGGCTACAAGATTGATGGGGGCGCCAAAAACGAATTACACTGTCAGGTTATTAATTTATTATCATTAAATATGTGGACTAAATTACCAAGCCGAACGTGTATGAATACTAATGAACAGTTTATAATAAGCGATGCCCCCCCCCCCGGGGGGGGGAGCGCAAAGTGGAAGGTTCTTCTGGGGCGCCAGATATCTTGCACCGGGATCCTCAATACATATATTTACATTAATATGTTCTTCTGGTGCATTATTATAACATTAACTATTTTTCCCTTCAGATATCTCCAGTCATACTCTAAAGGAATTTCAGAATTGATGCAGATGAAATCAAATTGTCTTTATATGTTGTTTTTGTTTTTTATATTTTATTTCAATGATTCGTCAGCAAGTAAAGGTATTTTACATTCATGCAGCAGTTTTGCATCTGGGAATAGTACGATATTTGTATTCTGATTTGACTAATTTTGCTAATTTTTGGTATATTGAAACCTCAAGAAAATCCCATAATCAGATGTACCCATCAACACTGCTCTGTATAAGTTGTTGTTGTTGTTGTTGTTGTTATAGGGTTTAACGCCATTTTTCAGCACAAGATAGGCTATACATGCCGGCCAGTATAAATGGTGGAGAAACAACCTGGGAAACCCCCGGAAAGAACCACCGACCCACCAGAAGCTACTGGCAAGCTTTCTCACGTACCTACATTGGCCGGTGAGATGGCAGTGATCCGTAACGGTGAGCGCTTTAGACCACTCGGACACTCGGCTCTCCCCCACGCCCCGTATAGGTGATTGTGCCAAAAATATCATAGAGTTTTTAGTATTGTAAATATCTATCTCTCTAAATGAATTTGCTGTTTTAATACGGCTAAGGTTAGTTGTGTTAAACATAATCACAGGACAATGGTCAGCTGCTACATTAGTTTGCTTGTATAATCTCAAGTCATCTGCTGAAGGCACAAAACGTTAGGAGCAGACTCTATGATTTTTAGTCCGTCAAATGCTAACTGACAAAAGCCGGAAAAATATCTGCGTCATTGACTGAACCTATGTAAGCCCACTATTTAGACTTTTAAAAATAATGAGAAATTCTTTTTCTTTGTCCAAATACATTTTGCCTGCGTTAACTTCTTTTTTGCTCATTCAGATTTACAAACAATGCTTTGTCTGTGTCTCTAATCGTTTCATTCCACTCACTGTAATACCAATTTAATATGCTTTCTTTTATACGACATTTGCATCTTTGGCATTTTGTATATCATTTTACCATTTCATTTATCATTTTTTCTCTCTTGCATTTTAAAATTTATCATCTGCTTGGAACCTTTCGTGCACGATTCTCTGTCACATTGTTCCCTCTGATTACCGCGTTTTGCCTCTGGCAGGTGTACTCCAGAAGACATCTTGCGACGGATGTCTTAACTATTGATTATACCATTTACTTTTGTACTTTAATTTCAACTTACATCTACATGACAAATCAAAGCTCTGCGAAACTCCTGCTGAAGGCGGCTTAATTTGCAGGATCAACATAATCGTCTGGCTCTCTATACCTAGGCACAGTTAAAGGTGTACCGCATTGTATTTCATTTGTGCGGCGCGAAAACTCTTCCCAAATCAGTTTGATAGACGTACTAACTGAACACAATAAGCATTTTTCTAGTCGTAATACGTTGTTGATTGTGTACTTGGTATACCTTCCTTTAATAAAAACTGAAAGCATTTTAAATGTCCTAGTGATAGCATCGACCTTTGCACAATTGTTATTACCTTTTATTATTCTGTATAAAAACACATAGACTATTTTGAAGTCTGTTAAAGACTTCAAAATAGTCTGTGTTTTTTATTTTCCGCGTTTCTTTAGATGTAGTTGGAATTAACTTCTTATTTTTAACTGTTATCTCTTTTCATTTCATAAATACTGTCATTTAAAACCTCGCTAGGACATTTTGTAGGCTGTAGTCGCATTTTATTGTTTTTCATAGGTGCCGTTTTTTGTGTGCATACATGTGATATTTTGAATGTATTTTTCCCATCTGGTATTTCACAAATCAGACATTACTTAAGTACTTACTTTTTTTATTGCACCGTTTCATCCTAAATCTCTCACATTCGAGATGCACACCATCTTTCAAAGGAGTCGATGTTTTCATGTTCTTTGATACTGCAATTTCTGTATTGCGTTTCCTCCATTAATTTGAATGGCATAATGGTCTTAGCTGATTCCCAACTGTTAAACGATCCATTATATACACTCGTTTCAATTGTACAATCAATTTACTCGTCATTATTTTGGTGCTATTTAAGATCTTTTCAACTTTTAATATCTTGGACTGCCTGGCGTGATGAGATAACTCTTATTCATAAAACATTCTCTATATTCTCTCCCTTCAATTCTTTAAATTTATAAACATCTGAATCATCTAAAGTACTTGCCTCATTATAAATATTTTCTGAGTAAAATGAGGAAGGTGGGGCTTGCCAAGATTATTGCTTATTTTGCATTTATACATAATAACTTTCATCTATTTTAAACTTAGTTCCAAATATATTAATTACGAAGTAACCAAATATATCAATCCATGCTTAATGATGTTTCTCTTTGCTCGGTTCAACTGGAATCGTGTTTGTTCAGCTGCGGTGAGTGATATTGTATTCCTAATATAGCTTTACTAACGTAACTTTTAACACATATTTAGTAATATAATACCTATGAAATGGGGCTAAATGCCTTTCCCAATGACACACTGAGGCAGCTGTCCCCGGGCAGGCATGGGCAGGTATTGAACTTGTGACACGATGCTCTATCGACTGAGCTGCCGCGGCTAATGGTTGCATTTTGATTGAAATACTTCTACAGTCTTTGAGGTTCTTTAGAACATTTCCACTACAGATTAGTAAGCTGAAAAAAGTATTTGATATTTTCTTTTTCTTTTTCGAACAAATCCCTAATCTATTTGACGTAAAAAGGAAATCATCAAACCGTATTTTTCAGGATTTCTCTCTTTGCAGATTCCTCTAAACATATCGTTCTTGTCCCATTTCCTTAGCATGCTATAGCAAATAATGTATTAAAAGTTCCATCTTAAACAAATAACCCAACTCAACCTAACCAAACAATGTATACGGCTTATCTTATTCGTTTTCACATTTCTAGTCCATGCAAATTTTGAAAAGATTCATATCACTTTCAAAATATACTTGCATCCATCATTGTCTATTTCATATTCTGGCATGCCAACAACGTCTGATTGACACGGATTATAGCCTCTTCTGTATGGAAATATTGTTTCGCTTGCTTTTGTAATGTGCAGGTAGACGGTTCAGTTAATCGATATTTAAATTCAGAGTTTTCTTTCCTTTTATCCCTTTTAATTTGGTCTGAACTGATAAGCAATTGGACTTAAAATAGCAGTAATGATGCTTCAATTACTGTATTTGTCTAGCTCTGCAAGACTTAAGAAGTCAGCTGTTTAATATAGTTTTAAAATATCCAGAAAATACTTTATACTGAAAATTGTCTTTAGGCAATATCAACATCAACATGTCAACAAGACATCCATCAACAATGGACACAATGCTGTCCGCGACATTGTCAATTGAGTCATATGTGCAACAGCAATATATGAAAGATAAGACAGAATGCTGTCATTGATACTGAACGGAGTAAAATGTGCAACAGCAATATATTCAAGATAAGACAGAATGCTGTCATTGACACTAAACGGAGTAAAATGTGCAACAGCAATATATTCAAGACAGGACAGAATGCTGTATGCGATATTGTTAACTGAGCCATATGTGCAACACGATTATATTGAAGATAAGACAGAACACCATGTGTAAATATAAACAACATACAAGTGAATAGACATGTGCAAATAAAACCATACTGTAATAATTACAAACTCGCCTCTATGAAGCTGCAGTAGCCATTGTAAACAATAGTTATCAGGTGTAAAATAAGTTAAAACTAAAGTGATCTTGACAAACATTTTTTTAACCCTTTTTCTGAATAAAGTTGTTTTCTTCAATTTTGTCCTCTTGATCTTGGAACTTTTATTTTTATTTTCTAAAATTTAAACTTAAAATTTTTAATTAACTACATACTTACCTACTTACTTACTTACCAACCTACATGGCATAAGACATATAAAACAATAAAAAGAACTCAAAGTAGACATAATATAATGAGTTGATAAAAACCGTTGATTAATATTATTTTTCAAATGATATTTTTTAAAAATTGCCCCTTCAAGGGATTGATGCTTTACTGGCCAACAAGAACTTCCACCATTTCTTCCTTTTAATTCTTGAGCGCTGAAAAATGCATTTCTGATATTCTTCAGCAAAATCAAAATTTTCAAATTGTCTGCTTTTGATGTTAAATTGGTACAATTTTCATTAAGGACCAACAAGATATTATAAGAAGTCTTCTGGCGGAAATGCTATGATGATATGACTTTTAATTTTGGAAATGTAAAAATAACAAGATTTTCCAGAAGGCTGCCATGGTGGCCATATTGGATATGAGACTGACAACATTGATACAGATATAGCTAAAACAAGATTTTCAAGCTGGTCATTGCAGTGGTCTTATGGGAAGTCTGATCAATACCATTTTCATTTACATCCAACTAGATATCATTAAAAGTCTTTTAGTTAAAAACTCATACTGATATACGAACTCATCCAGGAATAGTTGATAACAAGATTTTTAAGATGGCCACTATGAAAGCTATATTGGGTTTCTGAGCTGCACCAACCAAATTTAGGACCAATAAAACATCATAAGAAGTCATTTAGTAAATAAAACAATAATGATACAAAAACTGTCCATTCTGGAGGAGTAGTGTTTACAAGATTTTCAAGATGACCACTGTGGGTGCCATAGTGGGTGTCTGAGTGGCTCCCATTTCCTTTAGGACAACACTAGACCAAGGCATGAATGTGTGTATGAAGTTTCATGGCAATCCTCCATGTAGCTTAGGAGGAGTAGTAAACATGTGTAAATGGATAGACAGATGACAGACCGTCCCATGGACTCTTCTGGTCTATGACCTTTAGAGCTAAAAATCACTGTTATTTAAATCTGCTTCAGAAACCATTATCATTGTCCACCCTTATAAATCCAAATTTTACTGGGTAAAAGTCATAGGCTTTGAGAAACTTTTGAATGTTACCCAGCATTTTAAGCACAGTTCATATAAATAATTACCTTGATTATCCACTACAGATAAGACTCCACATAAAAAGCATGGATCGTTCAGTTCATTCCTCTTGAAGTAATTTCAACAGTTAGCCTGCTGAGGGTAGCCTATCACAATATAAAATGCATAGTTATTAATATAAAAAGCTAACCACTGACTAAACATATTTATTTCAACTTCCAACTGCATTGATCTTCTCAGTAGGCTAGGATGTACACATCATCGAAGAATCAATGTGGTCATGAACACAAATACATTACCCATGTTAGTAAAGCATAAAATGAAGATCATGCCGACCTTCTTTGGTTGTAAGGGTGTAGTACTAATATAGAGATGCGCCAAATTATCACGTTTCATGATTGGAATATATACAGCACCTAATAAACAACTTCAAACACAAAACTAAACTTAAATCATGAGTGGTACCAAGAGAGATATATACATTAGTCATCTAGTTAAATAATTTAAGCACAAGCAGTAAAACACAAAATTAAACCATTGTCAGTGAAGCATAAAATATGTGTCACAGTGACCTACTTTTATGACGGTGTGGTATTCAACAAAATGTATCCTCTTACCCTGTTTCATAATTCCAGATATAACTGTATAGATACATGTGCAAAAAACCTATTTAGTCATCAGCTAAATGTGAAAAAATAAACAATGCCTGTAATATGTGGAACACAGGTCACAGTAACCTTCTTTGGTTGTAAGGGCGTGGTACTAACAGAGAAACATACAATCATGTAGTTGGATATTTCTGGCATGAACATTTCTTTAGACTGAATGCAAGTCAATGAATCCTGAAATATGAGCCACAGTAACTTATTTTTAAGATAAGGCTGTAGTCTTCACCAAGATGCATTCCCTCACCAGCTTTTATGATTGTAGGTATAACAGTTTACATACAGGGTGTAAAAAAGAACATCTGGTCATGAGCTAAACACATAAACAACATTGGACATTAAATTGTGAATATCGGTCACAGTGCCATTTTTGTTGCAAGGTTGTGTTCCAGACAGAGATGCATACAGTCATGTAGTTTAATGATCCTTGAATAAACAGAGTTTGAGAAAATATACAACAAAATTTAACCAAAATTTAAAATGCATTAACTATGGGTCACAGTGGCCTACTTTTGTGATGAGTGCATAGTACTCAATATGATGCATCCCCTTCTTAAGTTTCATGAATTTTGGGTGCATGAAACATATTTGGTCTTGAGCTGAATGCAAAAATTTAACCTGTGCCAGTAAAATGTGAAATATGTGTCAAAGTGACCTTTTATTGTATTATATGACACTAAAATGAATGCAATCATCTTGTTTGATGACTGTTGCATGAACTGAACTGGAGAATACAAAATTTAATCAAAAACACACGAAATATGGGTCATAGTGTCCTAATTTTGTGATTAGTAAAGTACTTATCAAGATGCATCTCCTAACCAAGTATTTTGAATAACTGTGTATATATATATATATATATATATATATATATATATATATATAGAGAGAGAGAGAGAGAGAGAGAGAGAGAGAGAGAGAGAGAGAGAGAAATACAGGGTTTTTAAAAATCTTTATGGTTATAAGTACAATCCAAAAATTAACCTAAGCCAGTAAAACATGCAATATAGGTCACAGTGTCATTTTTTGTTGTAAGGGTGTGATACTGATAGAGATGCACATATTCATCTAGCTTAATGATTCTTGCATGAACAGAAATTGAGAAATAAGCTAAAAACACAAACATTTAACCAAAGCCAGTGAAATGTGAAAAATATGGTTCACAGTGATCTACATTTGTGACAAGAGTGTAGTACTCACTAAGTTTCATGAATCTATGTATAATCGGGTATATGTACATGTATAGGGTGCAAGAAACCTCTTTGCTCATGAGCTAAATGCAAAGTATTAAACCTAAACTAATAAATTATGAAATATAGGTTACTATGTCCATTTTTTGAAAGGATGTGGTACTAAAATAGATGCATACAATCATCTAGTTTGATAACTTGCACATGATTAGAGCTTAAAAAGAAAACTTGAAAAACAAAATGTAACCAAGGTCTGTCAAGTGTGAGACACATGGATCACAATGACCTACTTTTTATGCTGAAGGTGTATTACTTTCCAAGATGAATCCCCTCACCATATTTCATATTCCCATATCTAACAGTATTTGTACAGTTTGCAAAAAAAAAATCTAGTAAAATGCAAAAACTCGAGAATGTACAGTTAATGTACAGGTACATGTATGCACAAATTTAGGCTCCTCAGCCCTCTCCAGGAGGTACCATATATACTCACTTCTAAGTTGAGTCAAACTTTAAACAACAAAGATCCAGGTCTGCCATAGCATAATGCACCTGTAGACCAGGGTATATGTTGTTTGTTCTACTGATTACTCCCAACAAACTGCACAGACCCAGATCTGCTGTCACATTATGTGATGGCAGATCTGGATCTGTGCAGTTTGCAGTTAGATTTGACTTATAAGCAAGTATATATTGTAGGTTTTATGAAACCCAGCTTCAAACTAATTCCTATGACCTAGGAAGAAAGAATGAAGCTGTACTTATCTATGTGCTTTCAGCCTTGCAGATAATTATACTGATGCCAGGGTAGTACAGTAGCTCTCCTCTACTTTGTAGAAGTGAGCTAAAAAGTAGGGAACAAAATTCTTATTTAAATAAGAAGAAAGAATGTTGACTTCTCAAACGTTTTATGTGTATTTTTTTACACTACATGCAAGGAATGAAAGCAAAAAACTGTTAAACAACATTTATGAATGTCAATTGTGTTACAAATTTCTGAGTCAATCCACTGGATACCTGGCTGTCTTTCAAATGCATATATACATATCCAAGTCAATCTACTTGATATCTGGTTATCTTTCAAATGTATGTACATATCTGAGTCAATCTACTTGATATCTGGTTGTCTTTTAAATGCATATACATTTCTGAGTCAATCTACTGGATATCTGGTTATCTTTCAAATGTATGTACATGTCTGAGTCAATCCACTTGATATCTGGTTGTCTTTCAAATGCATGTACAATATTTGAGTCAGTCTAATGGATATCTGGTGTGAGATTTCTATCAAAAGGAAGTAAATCTAATTGCGAATGTGACAAACATCTCTAAACTGCTGCCAATATATTTTCTTCTTGTATCTATCTCCATGTTAATCTAAAACACTGCTATACATTCAGAGAACTTGTTTACAAAGTCCACACCCCTGCTGTTCTTTTTACAAGAATATTATAGCTGGAAAATTGTATTCATTTTCGCTTTAAAAGATGGTCCAGTTTGAGATACACCTTTATGTACCATATCTATCCTGAAACCAGGACCTGTATTTTCTAACATCCAAGTATTGTAACCAATCAGATTTCTAAATTTCAGAGTAAACCTATGGTTGAATAACACTGTCCAAACCCCCTGGTACTGAGACAAAACAAATTAGACAGCATTTAAACTGGTGTACAGGATAAATATTCCACTGAGCACAAAACAATGATTAATCCAAGAAAATGAAGCTTTGTTGAAATGAAAAACAGTTTTGCATCATGTATTTGTTTTTCAAAAGAATTCTGCCACAAAAGATTTTGTGATAAGTGTAATGAAAGTTTAGGATAGATTAATACAGTATACAGTGTATCCTCTGACATTAACTTGCTTTTTGTGTCAAAATTAATCTCATATGAAAAAAAGATTACAAATATAACCAATAAAATTTTTAGTAAATTTTGGTAGCAATTGTGCATCTCCATCTCCATTTGTTTGGCAAACCAATCAAAAGCTAAAACTTAAATTCTTAACCATCATGTCCAGGGAGCAAAGTAGTGTGAGAAGTCACAACTGGCCCATTCTGCACTCTCTTACTATTTTAGTTAGCTCTCCGGAATTGTCGCTGTGGTGGTGTGCTGATACAGTAGTAACTTCCAGGACATTTTAACAGATGGAATCCCATGCTGTTCTTAGTAAGACATTTCAGATATTGTTACCCAGTGAGTGAAATGGTAAATTCTGTTTTATCGTTCAAAAAAAATATTATGCAGTTTAATATTTCAAAAAATAAAGGAAGTTTAAATGGGCTTCTCAAAATAAATAAGACTTGCCCCCTCCCTATTTCTGGACCGTAAAACCCCCTTTTATCCCTTGGTGTGAAAACAAAGGGGGTGGGTGGTGGGTGGGGATGGATGGCACAAAACCAGTACATTCTTAGTGCACATGGTTCTTATATAAATTTCATACCAAAAGAAAGTGAAAAATGGCCCACATGACTCTGCAATATTTTGGACAAAGAAGAAAGATCACTGTATTTAGCACTGGTAAATTTCAAATGGCCATTTGCTTTGGTCTTACAGACAAACTCTAACTTCTAAAATGTATTGGAATAATTAACAAACTACTTTTGCTAAAGATATTATAACTTAAAATGTAATGAACTGTTTGGCAAGCAACTTCCTGAAAGTCCATTGCCCCCCCCCCTATGATCTAAGGATTGTCCATTTTCAGTGATAAAATTTAAATACTTGATGTGAATATTGATTGACACATTCCTACACATTGTGCAGTGCAAACTGAATTTTGTGCAGTAATTAAATTAATTCATTTCTGTCCTCATTCTTAAAATCTTGATAGCCTAAGGTAATGATATGATTAAAAATCTTGCGTCTACTTGACTTTCAAATCCGATTCAGAATTATTACAGTGGATTCTCTATCTCTTTAACTCTCTTCTGGTGTAAATTGCTAGATAATCATACACTCATACACATACCATATGTACTCGCTTAAATGTCAAGTTAAACTGCAAACAACAAAGATCATGATCTGCCGAGGCAAAATGTGCCTGCAGATCAGGGTCTAAACTGTTTATTGTACTGATTACTCCTAACAAACTGCACAGACCCAGATCTGTCAGCACATTATGTGACAGCAGATCTGGGTCTATGCAGTTTACAGTTGGACTTGTCTCATAAGTGAGTATATACAGTAATGTAATATTGCCAGCAGTGTACAATTGTAAAATTATTATTAATTCTCATCATTTGTTTTGTGTTTACATTAATATCAGAAGATTCTATCTTAATAAGTAGAATAATTTCTCTCTGGTTAATGTCCATATACTCATCATTGCAGTTGAATTTTCATTTTTTAGAGGAGTAAATTGATCTGAACTGCATTGGTGTGTGTCTATTTATATGAGTTGCTTCTGTTCCTTGTCAGTATTTATTAGACAGCATACTCTGTTTTAAGCAAAAGTTGTTTATTTGAGGTTTTATTGACTGTGTGTTTTTCATGACCTAAACTTGAGTCCTGTGTTTTCTTCTAGCTTGCTGAACCATGTTGAACACACCAGAAGTTGTGACTGCATGATGCACTGCCTATTTTGTGGGCATATCACTAGACTCTAGAACAGCACCAATGCAAGCAGTAATCAGCCAGCACACAGACTCATACATTCATTCTTCAAATTAATGATTTATTAAGTTTGGGTATTTAAAATTTTTGTCTTATTTATTAAGAATGATACAAAAATGAAATGCCAACCTTTTCCCAGTAGATTAACATTGATAATCTTGCAAATAAGAAAGAAAATATGTTAAGATAATATGGTACATTGACTCATTTAAGTACATATCAGACAAGAATAAAAACAATAACATAGATTGCCTTGCAGAATATTCATTTTTAAGCCTATTTTCTCTACTCTGATTATTGCATCCAAACATTGCAAAAGAAACAAAGCCAATTCAAAAAAACAGTTCTGGCCTTACACTACTGTTAAATAGACAATTCAAAGACAGTTCTGCCTTACACTACTGTTGAATAGACAATTCAGAAAGACAGCTCATGTCTTAACTTTTGCTGAATAGACAAGTAATGACAGTTCTGGCCTTAAATTACTGCTGAATGGACAATTCAAACACAGTTCTGGCCTTACACTACTGTTGAATAGACAATTCAAAGACAGTTCTGGCCTTACACTACTGTTGAATAGACAATTAAAAGACAGTTCCTGCCTTACACTATTGTTGAATAGACCAATTCAAAGACAGTTCTGCACTTACATTACTGTTGAATAGACAATTAAAAGACAATTAAAAGACAGTTCCTGCCTTACACTATTGTTGAACAGACAATTCAAAGACAGTTCTGCCCTTATGTTACTGCTGAATAGACAATTCAAAGACAGTTCTGGCCTTACACTACTGCTGAAGAGACAGTTCAAGACATTTCTCCACACACTACTGATGAATAGACAATTCAAAATGACAGTTCCTGCCTTACACTACTGTTAAATAGACAATTCAAAGACAGTTCCTGCCATACACTACTGATAAATAGACAATTCAAAGATACTTCTGGCCTTACACTACTGCTGAATAGACAATTCAAAGACAGTTCCTGCCGTACACTACTGTTAAATAGACAATTCAAAGACAGTTCCTGCCATACACTACTAATGAATAGACAATTCAAAGATAGTTCTGGCCTTACACTACTGCTGAATAGACAAAAGATAGTTCCTGCTTTACACTACTGTTGAATAGATAATTTAAAGACAGTTCTGGCCTTACACTACTGTTGAATAGACACACTGTATCACAGAAGACTTTCAGAATTAAGTCATGGCCTGCCAATTAACAACTACACTGTACTATAGAATGGAAAGAATATAATCAATTCTGAGAAGTGGTAACATGCCACTACAAGAAATAAATATAGCAGAGCACAGTTTCTTACATCATAATCTAGAATCAAATACTAAAGTGGAATGATCTATACTGATTTATCACCTAACTAACTGTCCCAGAAATAGATGCTGTGTTACAAACAATAAAACACAACTCCCTTCAAGCCAATCAAGCCTTTTTGGCTTAACCATACATGTTCAAACAGTACAAAGCATATGACCTAGATGTGAAGGATATGGTTTTAAATCAATGATTGATACAAACATCAGCATAGACTCTGACTGGGCACATAATGTATGACTTATACATTATACCCTCTTATGTTGTTCACAACGTGACGAGTCTCACAGAAAATAGTATATGAAAGAAATCAAATGAGCAAGGGATCTGTCTATTGGCGTTTCCCAATGTGTCTTAGTACATTTTTATGTGAGCTTTCACACTGTCTCTCTATGCAAAAATCATCAGTTTCACAAGCATTAATGCATACAAGTATATAGTGTGTATGTTAGCAGAGGACATTAAAAACAGGGATCATATGGGATTGAGTGTGATTTGGGGTTACACTGTAAATCTTTCCCTTGCTACTTTGAATCCCAGAGATTATTCAGAGACACAGTAATATGAGAAAATTGAAAACATCTTTTGATCCATCAGTTATTATCTGGTCTAAAAAAAATAAATGACATGAATAGTGAGCTATTTGCTTATGTAAATATACCCCCATTTCCCACCTCTACCCCATGATAGAGATGTGTTTGTAGTAAAAAAAGTACATAACTCATCTGAAAACAATGTGAGTACAAAATGATTAGTAATCATGCATGTCTACTGATGATGAGCATATATACTTTCTTCCACTCCAATTCACTAAAATACTGCACGGGTTCAGATAATTCTATTATACACTGCATCCAGCTGTCAAAAACAGCAATAACTCCTACAGTAATCATGGGACCAGATTGTTTTATTAATATATGCATCTTTAAACGATGACCATACACGTACCAAGTTTTACATTCATCCATCAAAAACTATAAGACAATTTGCATTTACAAGATTCTGTCATACACTGTGTCCATAAAGGGCAATAACTCTAACAAAAATTGGGACAGAAGTGTGATTTGATAATATCCACATAAAAAATGATGAGAATAACATGTATCAAGTTTCATGTCATTGAATTTAAAACTGCAAGACTATAGTACAGGTCATACAGGTCATGTAAGCATTCAGTACAGACTATTTCAGTAATGGGTGTAAGTTTTAGAATTTGATTACACATACCTTTAAGTGGTAATTCTTCATGTTATTTGGATCCTCATACATCCACATTCCTTTGGATGGTTATAATTTCCATGCTTTAAGAAATACATATGGCAAAATTCAATGCTAAAGTACGTGGAAATTCTTTGATGAGGTCAGGCTAAAGGTGTGATCTAGTATAAACTAGATTGAATGTCGGATGTTGTGATTTCACAATGAAAGCAGCATGTGTTGAAAATAATTTTGTACTTCACTGTTATTTTGTTATGATAGACCCTGGCATCCCTCTTTTCTTCACAAAGTTTTGTACCTGGCAACCATTGTAAAAATACACAGCAATCATTAATTTTGTCTGGAAGTTCTTTGATGACATTTAATGTGCAGTACATTAAAAAATTAGGATTTAATACATTTTGGTCAAAATATATTAGTCTCAAAGTTTAGAACAACAATGAATGTTTAATTTATTCTGAAAAAATGTGCCTACGTGACCATACTGACATACACTTTAGTTGTGCTCACAAGATTTTGTCATACACTACATCTGATCCAAGTCAATTAAAGGCAGTAACAATTGCAGGAGCAAAATAATCAATTCATATGCAGATCATTATAACATTTCCCAGGTCTCTTGGTGATCCAGTGAAATCTGTGAGACTAGTTGCATTTAGAAAATTATATACTGCATGCAGCTGCAAGTCTAAAAGGGCAATAACTCTTATAAAAACTGTGTGAACATACTAAGTTGAGAATATATAGGTGGCGCTCTACAGTTTCGTATTTTGCATAGGTTAGAATTTTAAAGAAAAAGAATTCCCCTGGGTTTCCTCACTAGTTATACTGGCTATTTAAAAAAAGACTTTGTATATCTTAGGTATTGTTCAAAGAACCTTTAATTCCCATTATTGTGGTGTATGATTGATGGGTGTAATATGGGTTATAGAGTATACAGCTTGGCTTTACTCCAGATGTGCATCTTTCAAAAAAGTGCTAGCTCCACTTGGTCATTTTCACTTCCTAAACTTCAGAGGTAAATTGTAAAAAACAGAGCCGATAATTTTTTTTACATTTTATTTATTTGGTAATTCATTCATTGCACTTTCAGAAGCTGGTATTGTCTAGTCTGGCAAAATTCATTTTCCCTATTTTATTAGCTGCTAAGGATTGTGTACTTTAGACAAATTCAGGCTGATTTTTGGAGCACAAGGGAGCAGTCATTTTAGTTAGCAGTGTGCTAAGATCATTTACAATTTCCAAATGTACAATATCCAAAGAAATGTCAGTCACATTACATCAAAGTAGCATAAAGGTATGCCAACATTCTCTCCACTGTGCATGTTTTAAATGCAAACAGCTTCACCTTACATATGTCACTCTCTCAAAAGTACATAATAACTGGTGAGCGCCCCCATACATCTTCATATTTACCAAGTTTTATTGCAATCCATCAAAAACTGCATCACTAGTTGCACTAACACAATTCCATCAAATGCTGCTACAATATAAAAAGGACAATGACTCTAATAACAGAGTTCTTCAAAGGATCTGACACTCTACTGTCCAAAATAAAATTTCAGGAATTCATGATATGACATTTTCTTCTTTTTTATCAGAGATGATATTTTTGAACAGTAACATTGTTAAATTAGCTGCTGTTCTAGCCATATTGGATTGTTCAGTATCTCCTACTGCTTCTTGGTGGTTATGATGATGTTGATACATATATATATATTGGTAGCACAATATTCTTGCTACTAAAAATGCTAATAAAATCAAACAAGATCCAATTGCTTTTTGGGGAGTAAACTGACATATCTAATGCTGGAGGTGGGGGGTTGTTCATGTTAGTTGGAGTAAGGCTATTGGGGGCAGATCATCCCTTCTTGAGACAGGATAACACAGTAATATTTTAAAACTACATTCAAATTTCTTTTCTTTGCAGTCCTAATTCTTATCAAGCTGGGATTTATGGATTTACATATTGGGAAAAAATTGGATAATACCACTGCAGTAACATATGTTAATAATATGGATGGTATGTCTTCTTTTGTATTGGATAGTATTGCAAAACAATTGCAGGAATGATGTTTCAAAAGGAATATCTTCTTATTGCCTTTCATTTGTCAGAGGAACATAATCTGACAGCAGATTACCAGTCTAGATATTTGTCACATTCAATATAGTGGATGTTAAAATGGGAAATATTTAATTGCTTATCCAGACAATGGATACCAGTTAATATTGATCCCTTTGCCTCTAGATTGAATTTTCAGTGGGATGGGGGCACCATATCCAGGGGGTTGTCATACAAATGCTTTTTCAATGTCAAGGTCAGATCATGTTCCATATATCTTTCCACCATCTAAGATTATTGGGAATGTATTAAACAAAGTTCTTGATGATAAGGCAGCAAAAGTATTGAGAGTGGTACCCTACTGGACCAGTCAAACATGGTTCCCCTTATTAGGACAGTGTTTGATTTCTTTTCATGTCAGGCTGCAATGACATTAGGACTTTTTGCAGCTTCCTCACAGTGGGGAGACACACACCATAGGGATACATTTCAAACTTTTTGGAGTGCAAATGTCCAAATATGATTCAGTGAAAGTAGTTTCCAAATTTGCCATGAAAGACTTGTCTTTATATGTACAGATCAGTTAAAACCTTCAAAACCATGAGTTTTCTTTGCTATGGAGGTCAGGCGGTTTGATAAACCAGAATAAGTGTCCATTTGGAATGCTTTTACAAATAATTAGGACAATAAGGAAGAGTGACCAGGTATCTATTTTTAAAACCATTACAAACATAGCCAGGTGGCTGGAAGAAGTGCTGCATTTATCTGAAATAAACACCGACATGTTGCAGACTCATTCTTTACATTCTGCATCAGTTTCTGCAGCTTGTAGGAGTGGGTTTGCAGAAATTCTGAGGCCAGCAGAATGGCATTTTGCATTCAATTTTTAACCATTATTTACATGGAATTTGACCAATCATCAAGTGGCAAACATGTAAACTTCAGGGACACTGTTAATATGGTCTGATACCAAACTTATTTTCTTTTTCTTGTATTTGTCATAAGATGATAGTTAATATGTTCTTATGTCAAGTTTTGGTTTAAGGGGGGTGCTCACCAGTTATTATGTACTTCTGAGAGAGTGATGTATGTAAGATGAAGTTGTTTGCATTTGAAACATGCACAGTGGAGAGAATGTTGGCATACCTCTATGCTAATTTGATGTAATGTGGCTGACATTTCTTTGGATATCGTACTTGTGGAAATTGTATACGATCTCAGCACACTGCTAACTAAAGTGACTGCTCCCTTGTACTCAAAATATCAGCCTGAATTAGTCAAAGCACACTATCCTTAGCAGATATTAAAATAGGGAAAATGAATTTTACCAGATTTGACAATACCAGCTTCTTAAAGTGCAATGAATAAATTACCAATTATATAAAATGTAAAAAAAGTTATTAGCTCTTTTTTAAGGCCAGGAAGTGAAAATGACCAAGTGGAGCTAGCAGTTTTTTGAAAAGTGCACATCTGGAGTAAGGACAAGCTGTATACTCTATAACCTACATTACACCAATCAATCATTCACCAAACTAAAGGAAATTAAAGGTTCTTTGAACAATACCTAAGATATAAGGTCTTTTTTATATAGCCAGTATTATCAGTGAGGAAACCAGGCAAAATTCTTTCTCTTTAAAATTCTAACCCTATGCAAAATATGAAACTGTAGAGTGCCACCTATGTTGACCGTCTTTAAAGATGCTACTGGTACATGAGAGGCTATAGCCTGATGAAAATAATGGATCCCTCATCCAAACACTTGTTGTGATGGATGAGGGACATTACTGGATATAGGCTTGAGGCAGAGAATGTTCAAATACCCACCTGATAAGTGTTCAGTGCTATAGACCATGGTATGTTTATTTAATCCCCCCCCCTTTTTTTTTTGCTCTTTAAAGATTGTTTTGCTCTGTTTTCAGGTCAACATAAATATTAAAATTATGACCAGAATTTAAATAAAGGCAGTGGTTAAGATGAATGCATCTAGATTAACATGCCCAGTCTCTGGCCTAACTCCAATAATGTCCCCCATCCAAAATTTTCACTATGGCTATTTTAATTTAGGACTAACTGCACATCATAAGAAGCTTTATGGTGAAAACTCCATGTTGATAGGACTTTCCACTGAGGAGGGGTACAGATAATAAGATTTTCAAGATGGCTGCCTTGGCAGTCATACTGGATGTCAGAATGTCACCATTTTAATTTACGACCAACCAAACATTGTAAGAAATTTTTTAGTGAAACCCAATGTTAATAATGCCATCCATTCTGATGGAGTGGTGATAAAAAGATTTTCGAGATGGTTGCTGTGATTTAGGACCAAGTAGACCTTGGGATGAATGTGTGTGGAGTTTCGTTGCAATCCTCCAAGTAGTTTAAGAGTGCTAGCAATAACAAACTTGTGCTAACAGATGGACAACAGGCCATCCCATTAGCTCTTCTGTTCTAGGACAAATGGAACTGAAAATCATGGGAGCAGGTGATTTGTTGACACGTGCATTTTGAGGTGATGACTAATATTTACTAAATTTCATGGCAATCCATCAACAAAAGTCCCATTCTTCTTTTTAACTGCTCAGTGTTGAAACGATCTCTGATATTCTTGAGTGATAAGATTTTCAAATTAGCCACTATGGCAGCCATATTGGATGAAAGAGCAGCACCATTTTCAATTGGGACAAAACTAGACACCATTAGGAGACTTTACTGAAACCCCCATGTTAATATAACCATCCATTCATGAGAATTAATTACAAGATTTTCAACATGTTCATTGCAGCACACGTATTTAAGGTCAGATCAGCACCATTTTCATTCAGGACCACCTTGATATCATAATTAATCTTCTGGTAAAATGTTTTGTCAATATGACTTTCTATTTAGGAGTAGTAATAACAATATCTTCAAGAAGGTTCCCATTGTAGCCATTCAGGATGTCAAATTAGTATCATTTTCATTTAGTATCAACTTAACATGATTAGATGTGGTGAAAACCCAATGCTGACATGACTTTCCATCTAGGAATAGTTGACACATTATTTTCAAGTTGGCTGCTGTGGAACCATAGTGGATATTAGATTGGCACAAGTTTTTTTTTTGAACAATGCTATAAGATGTCTACTGGAGAAAATCCCATGCTGATATAATTATCCACTCAGGTGAAGTAGTGATAGCAACATTCTCATGATGGATGCCATGGTGGCCATATTTAATGTCAGAATGGTCCATTTTCGTTTAGGACCAACCAGACATCACAAAAACTCTTGAAGTGAAAACCTCAAGTTGATATGAACTCCATTCAGGAGGAGTAGTAATAACAAAATTTTCAATATGGCTGCTGTGGTGGCTATATTGAATGTCTGAGTGGAACTTTTTTCATTTGAGACCAAAAAAACATCATAAAAAATCTTCTGGTGAAAACCCTATGTCAATATGCCTTTCTTCACAGGAAGTGAAGCGATAGCAATATTTTGAGGGGGTCCCGAGTGGTCAAGTGGTCTAAAGCACTCACTGTTACAGATCACTGCCACCTCACCTCTGTCTGCATGGGTCCAAGTCTTGGGCTCGGCCAATGTGGGTATGTGAGAAAGCTTGCTGGTAGCTTCTTGTGGGTCGGTGGTTCTTTCTGGGGTTTTCCCAGGTTCTTCCTCCACCATTTATACTGGCCACCATATATAGCCTATCTTGTGCTGAAAAATGGCGTTAAACCTTATAACAACATTTTCAAACACATCTGACCCATGTCTTTTCCACATTCTCTCTCCCTCTTGTTGCTAAATAGAAACCTAATACTCGTAACTATTATTCTGTTATGTCCTTCCTACTCAATCTTATACATTTAACTTTTTTCCCCACACTATTACCTCATTGGTCATATGTACCCTGCCTTCATATTAAGTTTGCTTTTGCATGCTTCCTATTAACTAAGCTACAGTACAGACATACATCCTACAGTATTATTATATGTATTAGGTTATATGTATTAGAAATTCTTAATGTAATATCAACTTTTATCTGAACCAAATATAAGCCTTGTTCCTTGGAAGTACTATATACACTGTACATGCATCTTAGATTAACTTGTTAACATTACTGCAATTAGCTACTCCATTATACAACTTCCATTTTTAAACAATTTTTTCTTCTCTGCTCACATGAATACTTAATGTGTCACATCTGCTTCCATACAACACACCTTTATTTTTGTAAAACTTCTGAATACTCAGATTATCACTACATAACAATCCATTACATCCTCTTTGGCCATCCATGAATTTAGCGAAAATGAACAATCTTCCCCAGAATGTGTATATACATTTTTAATTAGTACTTATGTCCTTTTATGCAGTTTAATACTACTTTATCCATTTCCCATTCCCTTCCAAAGACAATCACCCAGGTTGTTTCATGTAGGGTAGGTTCTCTGGTACCAAAATAAGATTATTTAAAATGTTGCTTTTCTTTCATTCATTCGATTACTTTGGTAGCAATCCCTCATTATTCATTGTCAAACATGGGTGCAAACAGCACTGCCCTTAGTAAACGCTGGGCATGTGCAGGGCCCCTGTGAGTTCATGGGCCGATTGGTCCAATCAGTCTATTAGGCAGGCCCTGGGTGCAAAGACATATGCCACAGCAATGATCAAAAGACCTGGATTTGCAACAGAGAAATGAAAAATATGATGTCCAAATGGGCCTAATATCACCTACCTATCCTACATAACTTAAAAGTTGACCACTTCATTAAGCAGGCTTATGTAATATTGTAAGAACATGGCTTATGTGAACTATCTTCCAAACTTTTATAATGTTGATAATACCTATATTATTGTTATAAAATTTCTTTAAAAAAGGCATTCTTATTATGTACAGTCTCTTGCTGATAATCAGTCATCAACTATATTGAAGATATAAACCCATAATTCAGGTTTGATCTAAATTGAATAAGAATTATGGCCTGCAGAGTGGTAATAAGTTCAACCAACCTGGTGCAATAATGGTTTGTTAATATGTGTCGATTTCACTCATTACCCAACCCATACAAAAGCTTCATGGTGCAATAATGCATTGTTAATATGTGTGGATCTCACTCATCACCCAACCCATACCAAATCTTCATGGTATCCACATATATTCTAAATTTAATAAAATCAAATTAGAAATGTGACTTCCAGTCTGGTAACAAGCTCAGTCAATCAGATACAAGATTATCTCATTAACATGCATGGCTCTCATTCAGTATAAAATTTGTCCAAGATCTTAATGATATACACTCATATTTAAAGTCTGGGCAAAATCTATATAAAATATCACTTACAGGGTGGTAACAGGCTCAGCCAATGACTTGCTCATTATTAAATTTGTCCAAGATCTTGATGATATAAGCCTGCTCCAAGTTTGATCAAAATCAGATAAAAAATATATGGCCTTCATACTGGAAGCAAGGTTGGCTAATGAGATGCATGTGCATCTTATTAATATGCATAGATATTACTCATTTACTGAACTTGTCTGAGATTTGGATTATATGAGCCAATGTTCCAAACTGGATTGAAATCAGATCAGAAATACTGACAACAAAGTGGTAACAAGCAATTGTTGCTAGAGAGATGATGGGATGCAGGGCCATGCCATAAGTTCACAACTTTATGGCCAAGTGAGCTAATAAAACTCAAGTCTATATCATATATTTATCACATAGTTAGTACACTTTGCCTACATTGTGTGCAGTTTCATATTTCTGATACTATAACATGTGAACATATCACTTTATGTGATTCTGATTGGTCCAAATAAATCCATGAAATTATTGTGCAGTATTCTCTTTACTTATTGGCTGCGATTGTGGGAAAACTTTTTTAACCCTGCCATCTGGAATTTTTTGTTTTCAATGAACATTTTGGTGGCCATTTTTTTAATCGAGTCATGAAAAGAATTGGGGGAAAAGTGGTCTCGTCTGTCTGAATATGGCCAATTTACCACCACAGGGGCTTGTTATGTCATGTATAACATAACATGAAAAATGGCTAAAACCCCAAGAGAAGAAGAACAAGTAAAACTAAGGATATTACTCATGTGATAGTGGTGTGTGGGGTGGGGGTGGGGGTGTAAACCTGTAGCATGGAATCCACCCTATATACAAGCGTGGTTTAAATGTCAAATTACAGAAGTAAATAAACTCACCTCTGTTCACAGAAGAATGTGGACATAAACAGGTACTCCAA
Organism: Megalonaias nervosa; assembly: GCA_016617855.1. Taxonomy (NCBI): domain Eukaryota; kingdom Metazoa; phylum Mollusca; class Bivalvia; order Unionida; family Unionidae; genus Megalonaias; species Megalonaias nervosa. The sequence goes on along the minus strand of JAECUM010000115.1, from coordinate 293,319 downwards.
ACTGACAGAAGGTTATCCAACCACTGCATATTTATACAGTAAATAATGTGATGCAATTCAGATTCAAAATTAAATTTGTTTACATATTCTGTAGTCTACTGTTCCATGTCAAGTACTGCAAATATCTGGTCAAAAATACATTACAGTAAATATGGGAATTTCTGCATCCAGTAAACCTTCTTTCACATGAATATTGCAACAATGTATTGTTTAGTTGTGAAAGTGACATGTAAGGTTACATAAACATGGATTGTCTGCTGCACTTTAATAGGTACTGCATCAAACAATGTGACATCAATCACATTGGACATTCTGTGTTGAAAAATTATTTTGTCTGTGTAAAATGTTCTGTTTATTTGGAGGGACACTTATCCTTTGACTTATAGTTTGTAAGAAAAGTATAAGCTACTTTTAAATATTAGTACTAGTTCAACTTTGTTTGGGACTATTTTTTATGCACAACAAAGAAAGGTGCAGCATCTGTCATAATGAATAAAATTATTTGTTCTTCTTTCTATCTAAATAATTTTCACTGAAATAAAAACTAGTGATAAAAAGAATCTCAAATGGGTAATGATTTAATATTAAATTTATGAAACTCATCGACTATGTTCAGCTTTTGTGAGCCTTGGAACGCAAAAGCTGGACATTATTCAACTCATTTAATAAATTCAATAATAAATCATTACTAATTTGAGATCCTCTATGTATACTCCTCCTAAGCTCTGTAATGATACTCAAGGTGAGCAGAATATGAAATAGATATATGTACAATGTGTGATACATGTTGAAGGAAGGGACTTTAATCTTGAAATGTCATAGTTCAAACCAAGCAAGCTATTTAGGAGTATCAGTTTGCTAGAGTATCTCATATTAAAGTTATAACTATTACTTTTTTGTGATCTTTATAGTATGTCATGATGAAATATAAATGAAATTTATAGAAATGTATTTTTCCCTCAACAAGTTACATTTATTCACTTTATTCTTTGAAATTAAGAAATTACATTATGAAATATGATTCAGCAAAACTTTTCAGAATATTTATGAGAAACAGATTGGCAGAAATAATTTTTTCATCAAAAGGCATATGGTAACATTGATGGTGGTTGACAGTAATGTTAAAACATGAATATGCTGCATGTATAGCATTTGGAAAATTTCAATGACACTAAAATATAATTATGTAAAGTATCAGAAGATGACATATTAATAAACATTAATGGCAAACTTTTAAATAATCTGAATGTACATGTAGCTGAGTGAAAGTAACATTTGGACTGAATTTGATCCCGGCAATTAGAGAAAATTTACATTAATATGAATTATCATTTGACCTTTCTCTCACAGCAACTGTAGCAATCAACATAGCAATACTGACACAGTCTTGCCAAAGTCTTTACAATATAAACATCTGTAGCAATCAGCACAGCAATACTGACAGCCTTGCCCAAGTCCATACCATGCAAACATCTGTAGCAATCTACATAGCAATACTGACAGTCTTGCCGAAGTCCATACCACATATACATCTGTAGCAATCAGCACAGCAATACTGACAGTCTCACCCAAGTCCATACCACATATACATCTTTGGCAATCAGCACAGCAATACTGACAGTCTCACCCAAGTCCATACCACATATACATCTTTGGCAATCAGCACAGCAATACTGACAGTCTTGCCAAAGTCCATACCACATATACATCTGTAGCAATCAGCACAGCAATACTGACAGTCTTGCCTAAGTCTGTACAATATAAACCTCTGTAGCAATCAGCACAGCAATACTAAAAGTCTCGCCAAAGTCCGTACCATATACACATTTTCAGCAATCAGCACAGCAATACTGACAGTCTCAACAAAGACCATACCATGGAAACATCTGTCAGCAATCAGCACAGCAATACTGACAGTCTCAACAAAGACCATACCATGGAAACATCTGTCAGCAATCAGCACAGCAATACTGATAGTCTCAACAAAGACCATACCATAGAAACATCTGTCAGCAATCTACACAGCAACACTAGCAGTCTCTCCAAAGACAATACCGTACAAACATCTGCAGGTCTTTAAAACTTGTTCAGCCCGAGTAAAATAACAGAGCACTAGTATCTCAATTTTAGTCTTGCCCACAACAAAAGTTACCTCCTGTGACTGAGCTCGTGTCTTACTTTGGCCTTTGGCCAGCTGTTTAATCAAAAATGCTTATGACTTTTGTCCATGTTTTGGTACAAAATTACAGAACAAGACAGGAGATGTAAAAATGTAAAGTTCATGAAGAAAGACATTGACATACATATACTATATGTCAACAAGGGCTGAATTGTTCTCTTTTGTAATACAGTACTTATAGAATTTAAGCCTTGCCTTCCTTACTACATTACTTCCAAAGTTTATGCTTTGCCTTCTGTAATACAGTAATCCCACTTTATGCCTTGCCTTCCGTAATATAGTACTCCCATGTCTTTCCTTCTGTAATACAGTATTCAACTTATGCCTTGCCTTTTGTAATGTTATAGTACTTACCCAGTTGATGTATTGCTTTTCTTTAATACTGGGTACAGTACTCAGATGATGCTTTGCCTTCTGTAATGTTACACTACTTGTAATACAGTCCTCAAGAGTTTATACCCTGCCTTTTGTAAAAAAAAAAAAGTACTTCCAGTATATGCTTTGCCTTGTTTTATAGCAGTTTATAACTGGTCTTCTGTAATATTACTCTGTGTCTTACCATCTGTAATCAAGTACTCCCAGTTTATGCCTTGCCTTCTGTAATAAGTACTCCCAGTTTATGCCTTGCCTTCTGTTCTATAGTAATCAGTGTATGCCTTGCCTTCTGTAATAAAATACTCAGTTTGTCTTGCCTTGTTTTATAGTACTCAGTTTATGCCTTACCTTCTGTAATATATTACTCTGTTATGCCTTGCCATCTGTAATGAAGTACTCCCAGTTTATACCTTGCCTTCTGCTTTACAGTACTCATTTTATTTCTTGCTTTCTTTAATAAAGTACTCACAGTTTAAGACAATTACAATCTGATCTTACACAGATGTTTACTTGTTTACATAACAATTTGTATTGTCATATTAGAAAAGAGGTCAAGATTATAATACTGATCTCCCCACCATATAAAATGATTTACAGCTAAACCTGTCTCCACCTCTAATTTTAAAGACACTACCTTTGCAAGGTCCCTTAACAATAATTACATCTATTGAAGAAATAAATCTGCCTTTTGATAACTATCTGTCTTACAAAGCAAGTTTTTCTTACTTCCCTGATGTAGCTGCTAGAATCTGGATTGATTGTATAGGCACTTGTTTAGCTTAAAAATAAATGTACATCAATAAAAACAGCATTTTCCCCTCAGTTTCTTGTGAAATTGTTATGTATACGTAGTTATGTATTGCTAATATTTTTGTACAACACACTTAATTCTGTGGCATATCTATTTCCAGAGTAACAAGCCAACCTTCATTTTTGAGACAGAACATGCAGTGCAAGAGAGTATACCATAATTTTCCGTTTCAACTAAAGTTAAACTGAAAGGTCTCAAAAATTTCACTTTGATTCTTTGCACAGACTATCATTTTTAAATCTCAGATTTACAGATTTTTTTGCCAAATGTTGTGCGGTCAATATGTTGATGTTTTGTCTAAAGTCTGTCTGCGATCTGGAGCAGATCACCGAGAGGAATATAGAAGTAAATTACACAGGACTTCATTTATTTTATCAAAATAGTGTTTACCATATCCTTGGTATAGAACAATAAAACTCAATGGAATTAAAATGAAATGCAACAGTGGAATAATTGTGAGAAATTACAATGCATAACTGTTTAATAGCAATTTACATGTACATGTAAGTAGAAAAGAAGGCAACTTAGACAATGTTTTCTAAATTCTATTTTGAACAAATTAACTCTCTCACTGGTCAATTGATTTTGCTTGTTATGAGCAATACCTATTTCACATTTTTTTGTCAAGCTACATATGCAAGGGGATGATGTACAACAAAGCTGATTGATGACCATTAGCAAGCCACGATGATTTCCTATGGAACTAACAGAAAGTGCTGGCTCCAAAAGATCAATTCATACAAAGGACTACATGGTCCAGCACAGTCCATGGTTCCAACATGAACAAGGGAAGGTGGTTCTTCATACAATGCTGATGGTGCCAGCCACATTCTTCTGTTTCCTCCTTCTCATATGACCAGCTTGCACCAAAACCTGAGCTGTCAAGATTATAGTATGGTTGTCATGTATTTATGATGAAACACAGTACTCCACGTACTGAGAATCTTTGCAGAAAAGATTATCTTCCATGGAAAATCCTCATGTCTTCAAGTTGTAATTAGCGTGTCTAACAAGGAAAGGATTAGGTTTTCGTTGTTTCTATGTTGGTATACCACAATGTCAGCTCTGTTTTGAGAAAGTTGTGCCCTTTCTTCGGAGATCAATAAGTTTCGAGGAGGGGATTAATGTCAATGCATACCACTAACCTGTGCTGGTTGATGTTGTGACCTCTTAAGGCAGTGCAGTGATTAAATAATCAAAACATTTTCCAGTTTTATTCTTTGACAAGCTGAGCGAATCTCTCTCTCTCTCAATTAAAATGTAAGACATAAACTGAGAGACAAATGCAATCATCATGAAAATTTTTTTTAATTAATACTTTAGAAGCACCTGCTATTATCTCTCAGTTTTGATGTTCATTATACAGTAAAAACTGTCATGAGCGACCTCTGCTATGAGCGACCACCTGTCATTTCCAACCACAATCATAATGCACGGATCGATTTTATTATATAAACGCTCTGTTATGAGCGACCACCTGCTGAATGCGACCAGCGATGTCTTGGCAAAATATGCATTTCGACACTGCTATGAATGACCGCATCACAAAAAAACAAGGATAAACTCCACCGCCCTTTATGTAATCCCTGTAAGAACGACCGCTCAAACCGTTCTAAATAGAAACAAAAAATTTTAAAAAAATAGGCTGGCTAAAGATGTCTGAAAATTTTGTTTGTTTTAGCTATGCTTATAGTGTTTTATAGTTTCTGTCGTAAACCAGACTAAAGTATATGTAGATTATTTCCTAGTCTGGTTCCCTGCTTCGTATGCTCCCTGTGTTTTCTCCGCTATTCAAATAGGGGTGAGCAACGCAGGGAGCATACAAAGCAGGGAACTAGACTAATTATTCCTGCACTTAGCCTGCTTCCCGGCCTTAATCTGTTGATTGCAGGACCCGACATCTATGTGAACGACCGTATTGCGAGAACAGACGGACACCACTAACCTATATGTAATCAACTGTTACAACGACTGCTTGGTTAGTAATGTTTGTTCTGATCAAAAACAAGCATAAAAGGAATATTAAAAAAAAAAGGATTGTTGCTACCGATGATGGATGCTACAGTCCATAAACAAGGCTAATGTATATGTCACAAATTGTCGTTGTGTTGCCAAAGTTGACGTAGTGGTTGCGTATATTGTTTGTCTTTAGAGTTAATCCGTATTGCCGGGGGTGAATAAGGTCATTGTCTATTAAACCAGCAAGAGAGAATCGTTTGTGGGATTTGATTGATAGTGTTCAAGACTTGTGATGTTTGTTGTTTTCCCCCCGATGTTAAGTGATTAGAGCCCAATCACAAAGCTGTCGTCTATTGAAGTTGGTGCGACCGGGTTACACACTTAGCTTATAGAGTTTATCCTAGAATGTCGTCTTTGAATGAAGCCGTTGACTTTTGTCTCTGAGTAAATGGTTCTGTTTCTGGAAGAGATAATTGTTTCTTTTTATTTCATTAATTGTTAGATATGCAATGCACGTGTATAGATTTTTCATATTTTCCCACAGCCACCGTCTTTACGTTCGATGTTACAACTGAGCACTAATAATTTTAACACCTAGAATTTTAATAACAATGGACGAACCTCCAACTAAAAAGAGACAAATTTTAAGGCTGGAGAAAATAATTATTGTAACTGAAAGAAGTGAAAAAGAGCAGACCACTCGCAAAAATGCGGTTTAAACATCGGTAAAACAAATTTAGGTTGTTAAAAAGTAATTCAGAAACGATTTAATATGCTAAAATATGTGATCTTCTTGTGTAAATGTGATTTCATGTTTAATGACAGAAGTAGATCTTTATTGCTATATAATTTTGTTTTTAGATGAATGCATACAACATTTTAGCAAGAAATATTAATAAAGAACAGAATATATGTACAGTGATTGTGGTTATTTTTCTTGAAATTGTTCTGAAACTGGATCTTGGAAACTGGTCTTTTTGTACAAGCCTGCTATGAGAAACCACCTGTCTTGAGAGACCGCTTTTTGTTGGCAGAAAGGGCTGTCTCTCATAACAGGTTTTACTCTATATTTGAATCTCTCCAGAATGGTCAGTAATGACTGAAACAATTGAACATAAACAATATTACTGTGATGATTTCCAAAAATTATAGCATTGTGCTTTTTCCTACTCCTCAGTGGGTTACCTCCCATTAAAGGGATAACACCATTGCCACAACGATGTAAATCTGTACACCTTGGTAACTTCATCACACTCAATTCATGCTGCATTTTCTGTGATCTCTTCTCTGCAATGCCTTTAGTGCTGTCTGTGAAGATTTTACCCAATACATAGCAGGAACATGTCAGACTCAGAAATTCTTTGCTTGCGCAGATGAAGCACTGGGCTGATGACTCATTTTGCTATCCAATCTGTTTTGTTTGATCTCTGTCTGTGATGAATGATTCAAGGTTGAGTTAGTCTTGAAAATGTTTTTTGTTGATTGGTATTGCATACGAATATGTACAAGTTTTTTATACCTTGCCCTATCAATGATGACATAAGAATGACATCATATTGTTTGGTTAAAACCACTTTAAACTCACTTTTTTAAAACATAACTTTTAACACATTACAGGCTATATCATATAGAGGAAATGGAAGCAAAGTACCATTCCCAATGACACATCAAGGCAGCTGACTTGGGATGGCCTGGATGGGTACTGAACCCGAAACCCCTGAATTACACGTCCTGCGGTATACCAACTTAGACTTAGCTAGTGCAGCTCCCTGAAATCATATGGTGCTTCACCAATGTACATCTACATGAAGTGAATCTATGACCATGAGGAATTAAGTATGGATCAGGATTGCAACATTTTCCGAATTGCAACTGGATATTTTGATGAACCTCATAGACACAGATGAATCTGCCGTTTGCAACATATATTCTTAAAATAAATGTTTTAAAATATATTGGTGCTTCACAGTTCTCATCATGTACTTGCTGCAAATGATAACTATGTCCCAATAATTTGCTATGGATTTCACCACAGGTTTTTTTTTTGTTGTTGTTGAGAGGCAAATGCTTCTTAATGAAACATATTTCTGCTTCAACAGTACTCACAATCATAACAATTCCACATCTGAACAACGGTAAATCCAATCACTTGTAAGTTTGTCAGTTTGGCAAAAGCATTTTCTTTATTTTCATGATAGAGGTTTTTGTTTAGATTTACCTTCCACTTCCTGACAGCTGGCATTGGATCAAATTCTTTTATCAACATCAACAAAATTTATTCTGATAAATTTATCACCAGTAGCAACACTCTGCTTGTATGGCAGCTTTTTTCTATCAAATTCTGGCATGAAAATCAGCACTCACTTTTTATACTTGATACAGGAAGTACTTGTAAAATTTCTATCAAATGCATCCCATTTGGGTACTGTGATTCACTGTAACTAGTTTTTTTTCAGTAATTTAGCTACAGAAAGTTCTCTATACTTGTACACAAAGTATCTGAACACTCACCCTTGTGTTATCAAAGTGTCCATGTGGTCATTACCAAACTGTGGCATGTCACTAATGTTTTTAGGAAAAGTGTATGGCCCAAGCACAGTGAATGTGTCTAAAATCTCATGGTCCAGGAATTTACCACATATGTTGCAGTATTAATCTGTACAAACTATATCACATGACTAGCAAGTCAGTGTCATGTGACAAACACATCAATTTTATTCCTTAGCAAGTGGCTGGAAGACACTTACTGCTGAGGGGCCTAAAATGGGGTGTATCTCTGAGATATTCAGCTTTCACTGATGTCATAAATCCATCGAGATGCTGCAACATGTACAGCAACTCTCTTGTCTGCAAACACTGGCTAAGGGGTTCCAGTTTTCATCATTAAGTCAAGTAGTACACTCTCAAGCAGTAAAACTAATATTTACTATTGTTTCATTTGGGCGTATATATGCCTACCAAATAAAAAAATATATTCTTTAGAATAACAAACAAACATCCTTATTGAGATGCGGATCTTTGAAAGTTACAGCACTAATTTTCACAAAGAATTCTACCTTTTCTGCCCCCATTTAACCAGCTGACTGTGAGCAATGTAGCCTTGGGGCAGTTGAGCTGTAGCAAGTTTAGTCCATGACACCTCTATTGATTTTCTAACAAAGAAGCAATGTGTAAATTTAACCAAGTCACCTCTGAATTAAATTTAGTCTGCAACACCTTTATCAATTGTCAGACAAATAAACAATCTGTTAAGCTAAACACAGTGACCTTTGAATCTTACTCTTTTAAGATGACTGTTTGACAGTTTCATGGACAAACAAATCAAAAACAATTTGATGACATTTTGAAATAACCTGTGATCATCATCTGGTTTGAACTTCTAGGCATGTCAGGCAAATACAAGGATTTAAGGTAGCATGGTATGTATATATTACTGATTTCCTGTTGAATGAAAATGTTTTTCAACACATACTTGTATCTCATTATTATTTAATTCTGACTGCTTTTTGACAGCTGACTAGTGCCATAGTTTTGATTGGTATATCTACACCTAACTATAATCAATTATTCAAGTTGGAATAATCATGTTTATTACATATTAATAATAATGATTAAAGCATTCAGAAAAATTATAACTTTATATATTTTGTCATATTTTCTTCTTTCTGTTCTAGTGGTAACTGTATGTACTACAAATAAAACTTGATTGGAAGTTAATACACAAGTGGTGTGCAACTTCAGCAGCGATTGCATTTCTGTGAAGCAGTAAAACCTACATGTACATGTATAAAAGTTGTTCTTTCATCAAGGGATATTTACTTTTATATCTGAAGACAAATATGACAGATTTTATGATCTATAATTGTGATCTTTTTTATATCAAGGTGACCATACAAAAAAGGAATGATCCATAAAATTAGGCCTTTCATGCAGTGACTTTGTGTACAGATATCAACAATGCTGCTTCAAAAGGAGTGAACAGAAGTCAATGCCTCAATATCTTACAGGTTTCATACAACAGCAAAATATTTAATTTGGGCATTTATGTCAAACTTTTGGCAAACCCACATTAAATCGCAAAAGCCTATTTTATCACATACCTGCATAATTTGTGTGCATATTTTTATGTGTGTTGTTTCAATTGATTTCATCTAATACACATTAATCTGTTTGTCTCTCTAAATTTCGCTCATGTACACAGTTGCTTCACAGCTGTGTATACACGTACATGTACGTTGGTTGTATAAAGACAATCTGGGGAAGAAACAGGTCTCATAAACATCAGATTGTGAGTGCAAGTAAAATCTATGTTAATATACTGTACATTTACAGGAACAACTGTTCATGTGTCATACTGTAGTCATGCATTCAGTTCCTGAAAAAAGTCATGCTTTATATTCTGAAATAAGAACAAGAACTTTATCTGAATTTTGTAAAATATATTATTATTTCATACAAATGACAATGCCTTGATATATAAGAAAGAATCAACTTTTTATCAATATGTAAACAACTGAACATGAGAGGCACTAGGTGCAAGTTAATACTTGACAGAAAAATCCTCAAAACATGGACTTGGCTGTCATGTCTTGTTAATTTTAAAATTATTGACATTTCTACAAAGTTTTACAAATTTTGAAATAAAAAATGACACCATGGCTCATATCCCATCATGAATCCATAATGACCGTTCTGTACATGATTTGTTTCAAATGTCTTGTGCAATCCATAAATATAAACAGAGTTTAAACTGTCAATATTTAATTTAACCATTTTATTCAAAATTAACAAATACATCTAAGAGTAAGGAGAAGCATCATATAGAAGTCATGACTCATTAGTATTTTGCATGTTGTCGGCTTTTACGTACAGAAGTGACTGACTTGCACATAATAAGTAATGTACTCTCTAGACAATTTTTTTGTTTGTTTGGCCGGCAACCTCTTAATAAATACCTAGATATGACACACATCAACAGACTTAAATTTTTACAATGAAATCTGCCAAACCGAGTATGCAAAGGCTACACAAAGAATGCTTGTCAATAATTCTTAAAAATGTAAGGTACAAAAATACCCATAAAAGTTTCTGATGAATATAATTTAGTCAATGGAAATCTTTGCAAGTAACAGAACAATACCTCAAAAAGGGTAACAATCATTTTTCACCTGCCCAAAATAAAATCATTTATAAATTTTTGGATATAATAAAATTACTTAAAAAAAATTAATTATTCTGGCATAAATAAAGTTCATTGAAATCTATAAACATGTACATTTGATATCTTATGTCTTGAATGGGTTTTTTCTTTCCGGTAACTGACCACAAAGAAAAATTTGACTTGATGAATATCAGATAAAACCAAATCTCATATCAGATGAAATACCAAATATACTTATAAGCCATGTCCAACTGCAAACAACATTGTCCCTGATATGCCATCACATAATGCACTGTTAAATCGGGGTCTATGTTGTTTGTTCTATTGCAAAAACCCAGATTTGCTGGTGCATTAAGTGATGGCAGATCTGGGTCTGTACAGTTTGCAGTTGGAATATACTTATAAATAATTATATATGATAGTTCACATGCTCCATTTGTACAACTGCCACTAAGGACAGAAGAACCGACAGATTAGTTACCCTATGTAATCACCTGTAAGTTGACTAAAAATGCAAACAACAAAGATCCTGATCTGCTGTAGCATAATGCGTCTGCAGATCAGGATCTATGTTCTACTGATTACTCCTAACAAACTGCACAGACCCAGATCTGCTTTTACAGATCTGGGTTTGTGCAGCTTGCAGTTGGACTTGTCTTATAAGCTAGTAGATATGTTAGTCAGTGTTTCTTGGCTTAAAATCCTAGCTGCACTGCATTACAGTGTGAATTATGTAATCCTGTTGCACATTTTATTGTCCAACACAAAAAAAAGTTATGAAACATGCAGTTATTGCAATCTTTTTGAAATAGGACTATCAGTTCTGGAATATAAAAGACCGGTCACATTAAGAAACAATGGGAAGATAATCAGTCACTGCTGCCAAAATGTGCACGAAGCCAATGTCACTGCACTACACAGCTTCATGCATGAGCAAATTCAGCCATGTTAGCTAATTTAGGACAGGATATCAGGTAAAATGGATTTGTCTCAGATGGTTGGAATGAGCCTTGGAAAATTATTGATCAATTAAGCTAAATATTTTATGAGTAAATTGCTGAAACTGAGAATGCTGTATTAGTGTATTACAAAACTTTACAAGATAACCCCCACTTTTTTGTAGTCCCTGGGAACCCTTGGACAAATTCTCCCCCACCCCCCAACAACTTCTCTTGCTGATAAGATCAATATAAATGTACATTTCATCTGTGGAGTATACTGATAAAACAAATATCACCTATACTAAACAGTATAGTTTTCAATATAAACTTCTCAAGTAACACATCACACACTTAACATGCATTTCTGTATGCAACCATGAACATAAGATGAATGTTTACCTACAATATAGTAACTTTTTCTTTTTAAACAAGAATTGCACTGTGTTACCATTGGATGTCATACATATATAAAAAAAAATTAATTAATGAACCTCTGGACTCATGTTTAAATTGAGCATCATGCATGCCAATTCACTACATTACATACAATTTCTGAAATTGAGCATAGCCTTGGATTTGTTTCTTTTTAAATTGGCAGGTAAAGAAATGACACAACCAAGCATCTGATACACATTTTGTTCAAAAAGACTCTTGCACCACTCTGATACATTTGCAATGAGCAAAAGTCTTGTCAATGTTTCAACTTATACTCACCCCCCCCCCCCCGCCCCCCAATCAACTTACAAAAAAAGAAGGCCAGGACTTGTATGATGAGCCTATGGTGAAAGCATTGCTGCAAATCATGTGATGTTGACTTCATGATCAAAATGTTGAGAAAGCATGTTACAGACTGAATTGTCTTAGCTTTATTATGATTCATGCCAAGTTATAACATAATCTATCAAGGGGTTTAGGAAATACATGTATTAGCAAATGATAAAATTTTGATCAAAACTGTCAATACTCACTTGTAAGTTTTGTCCAGCTGCAAGCAACAAAAGACTGATCTGCGGTCACATAATGCACTGGTAGGTCATGGTCTATGTTGTTTGTTTCACTGATTATGCCTAACAAACTGCATAGACTCAGATGAGCCAGTTCATACTGCAATGTCAGATCCGGGTCTGTGCAGTCTGCAACTGGAGTTGACTTGAATGCTAGTATACATGGTACCTTAACACAAAGTTTCTGACTATGATCTTGACCTAAAGGTAAACTGGGTTTGCTAGCATTTTGTAGGATGAATTGTTGGCTTCATAATGATTCATGCCAGGAATGATGAGAATCTATTAAGGGATTATGATAATATATGCAAATGAAAAACTTTCAACCAAAAATGTCACAAACTGTTGATGCTATCAGCAGCAATGGAAAAATGACCATGTCTTACTTCCCACTTAGGTGTACTTGACAAAAATGAGGCATACTCCTTAAAGAAAAAACTCAAACACCCCTCCCCTCTTAGAATTATGTAATATCAATGATCTTGAATCATAATCATGTACAATGTTCATATATCTGTGTTTTGGACAAAGTACATACATACAGCAATGTAAAGCAAGGACAGAAAAAAACCAAGGAGTAACTTCAGCATGAAAGTCATGTAAACCATAACAACTGTAACACTCAGTGATTCAGATGATGAGGGGCACAAATTGCAAATTCTCTGCCTATGCATCCAGTTTAACACCTGACCATAATATACATTTTTCAGAATGAGATTGGGAAAAGATGAGCTATATCTTCAGTAACAGTCAGTTTTAAAGATCATCATCACACACACACTGAAATCACACGAGGGTCTGTCTGAATGATGCTTAATGCATACTTTAGTAATATATCACTGCAAGAGAAGAACTTAATAAAGTTGCCAATGTAACGTATTTGTCATCAAATGGTTAATGCATACTTAAACTTAGATATCACTGAGAAAGAAAAAAATTTATAAAAGTTGCCAATGTAATGTATTTGCCATCAGTTGATTGATGCATACTTAAACTCAGATATCACTGCCAAATAAGAATTTTATAAAGTTGCAAATGTAATGTATTTGCCATGGATTGGTTAATGCATACTTAAACTCAGATATCACTGCCAAATAAGAATTTTATAAAGTTGCAAATGTAATGTATTTGCCATGGATTGGTTAATGCATACTTAAACTCAGATACAAATGCCAAAGAACAACCATCAATTGGTTAGTCCAACAATTTGTGGTATGTCTTACATTTTTGTGACAAAGTATTGTAATGACCTTAGTCAACAAGTCATCATTCAAAGAATCCAGCATATTTATGGTCAAAACAGCTCATATCTAGTCTTTGCAGAAGGTTAAATGTGTAGATAGGTTCCTTAGATTGTTAATTTTTTTTCCATACCCAGGGCTCATCTTAGTTAACAGAGGTTTCTATGGAGCTTACCACCTACATATGAATGTTTGGCAAAATAGGAGCAAATATCTTCCTATGGTGTGACCCCGCTATAGCACGCTCCGTTATAACATGAATTTGAATACAACATGGCTGTGGCGAGGCTCCTGAAATTTCATATACATGTACATTTCTCATGCACGAAAAATTATTTTTCTTAAAAAAATGAAAAGTAATGTGCGAAAAGTTTAGTATCATTTTTGGGAAGAGATCATGTATGAATTCTAATATAAGATAATCATGGCATGGCTCCTGCAATTTCTTATACATGTATTTTTTGTACCCGAATAAAAAAAGTTTTTTCTTCTTAAAAGTATGAAAAATAATGTGCAAAAAGTTTATTTTGGGATCATGCTGGGCTTCGCCAATGTCACAAATTGTGATTTATATTCCTTATTAGCAACAAAATATACCATCTGGCGATTTTTTTTCCATGACATTATTGACTGTTTCAGCTTTTATATACAACACTGGGTATGGATTGACAAAATTCAGAGGCATCATGAAAGGAAGCCATAAACTTGATATAAAATGCACTGGAATCTATCAATTGTTAGATGAACAAATTCTTTATTCACATTGACAAACCATTTTAACAGTGCATTGTTATATCATAATCCACTTACTCTGACATCTGGCCTGAGTACTGTATGCTGTGAGATCTCAGAATTTTTAAAAAAATGTATCTGGTAGCGGAGATCAACTGGATTATCGGCCGCTCGCTAGTAATTAATATATTTATTTTGACTGACCTCTGTATGTGGATGGTAAGTAAAATTCATCTTCTTTTCACTCATAGAATTAAATCCTTCTGAACACTCATATTTTCTGTAGTAATACCTGTCAGAACAGAACACCTATCTATTCATCATCTGTAAGCCTTTTTTAAAAAATTTCTGACACATGCATGGAAGGCAGCATCACTCAACCACCAGAAATGTTACTACAAAAAAGTCCGAAGAAACAAATATGGAGATCTACCTGTTGACCTACATATGCTACCAGGACTAGCTACAATCGACCAACCTTTGAAGGCAGAAAATGTAACTGCTACAATCGACCAAACGATGGCTAATTTCTTTCTTTTTTTAAAAATCTACCCAGAAAAAATAGTTTTGCTGAAACTTCAAAGAAAACTGATCACCTTTGAAGCACCTATAGTTCTGTATAAATACAAAGCAAATGAAAAAAAAATTCAGTCTCAATCAATGGTCTATTGATGTTGCTGCCACATTAAGAAACACATCTGTTTGGTCATCCAAAAGCTGTCCTTTAGCGGTAACTTCATTAACACATGCACCCTTCCTCAAAGAAAGCCAACTACAATCTTCAATAAAAACCAGTAACGTCTCATTAAAGGATGTCAGCACCAAACTTAAGTACAAGCAATGGAATCTGATAGATTGTTGCATTTCCAAAGTGACTGGAACATGTTTATTGTGCCATGAAAGTTTCATTTTTGCAGGAAAAAATCATGCTTACAGTCACTACCTACGGCAGCATAAAAAAGCAAATTAAATTTCCAATCTTTACAAACCATAGATATATCGCCGTCAAGTTAATTAAAGATGGGGTATCTTATAAAGATGTTTGTTAACTTTTTAATTTGTTCAAGTTTTCATTTCCCTATCAATAGCCTCATCCCCTGGGTAGCCTTGGCTAGACGAATTTGTCTCCAGCTGGTCAAAATCTAGGCCAATTTAAGTACATGTTCATGTAGCATGTAAACAGCTATAGTCATGTGCTACTTGCGACAATTGTAGTGAATTGTTAAGTGACAATCTGATATAGATCAAAATGAGAACTATCATTTTTTAAATAAATACCTGTTATTTGTGTTTTCTAATGAGATGCGAGTCAAACATGAAGTTTATAACATGTGATCTATACTCAAATTCATGGATTTATTATATACATGTACAGTACTTAATGAATTATGGCTTGCACCTAACAAATTTAAGTTGTCAATATACAAGTGTTTTTCAGACTAGTTTGTCTTCATTTAACCATAAGCACATATTTTAATTACCCTCCCTTCCCCCGCCCACTGTATTTTAGGTAAATACATCATTTCTTCAGCTAATTGACTTGGTTGGTTATAACATGGTTCAGTCTATAACATGGTTGGGTTCTATGGACCCCAACTACCGTGTTATATCGGAGTCACACTGTATATTACTTTAACCAATGAAATAATTTATTCCCTCTTAAAAAGTTTCAGCTTATTTTAACTGTGGATGTTTAGAATAACAAATGCAAAAACTACTGAAAGGACTGTGTCCCAAATTTATATATACAGTAGAACTTTGATTATCCGTCAGGGTATGGGACCGAGACCATGATGGAATGAGAACAGATGGATAATAGAATATGTACATTAAAAGTATTATACAATAGACCTGGTCATAAAAAAATAATATCCACATATGTACATATACCGGTTTTAATATTTTGACTTACAATCCCATGATGGTTAACAGACTGACGGTTAATCGGGTGCCAGATAATCGAAGTTCTACTGTGTGTATATATATATATATATATATATATATATATATATATATATATATATATATATATATATGGCAACTTCATCAGTAGCGATCCCCCACCTCAATTAATGCAGCTACAAAATTGTATAATAATGCTTATGCAAAGAAATTTGCTCTCTGTATGCCCTGAGTTAGAATGAAGGTGGTCGACTCCATAAGCATCTCGCTAGTGACTGTCTCCTGGGCTTTACCAAGCCAGCCAAATAATACTGATTAAGCTATTCAATTTACTCACAGTTCTGTAAATTAATTAATTCATTATCGGTCATCAATCAGTTTGGGTGTCACACTGCAACTCCCTAAACACCAGGCTAAAAATTGGTGGGATATCTGCCAGGGCTTCCTAATGAAATGACCCTAAAGTTTTGATTGTGAAAACTTTCAAATCATCCATATAAAAATAAAGTGTAAATTCACAATAAATTTCTACATGTACAGTAGGTACTGACCTTTCAAGTAATCAACACTTAAATTTGATCAAATACTTAACAAGTCATATTGACTTTGCTATTAACAGCTGTCTGCAACTGACATATAAGTTAGTGAACAATTTAATTTTACTTTTATTATCTGTGATCATATAATTTTTAGTGGACAACTAATTAACGACTAGTTGGTCAACTATTCAATCTTAAGCATGAAAATAAATTTCTTGACTCAGCTGATCTACAGCCAAAAACTATCAACAATTAAGTGTGTGCCCCAATAGCATAAAACTCCTGAACACGGGGGAGATAAATCCCTGTAAAGTGAAGCAAAGACTGCTTACTTTGCATATAACTGTCAGTACAAGATATCAGCAGACTCTAATGACTGTTTTGAATATTCTAGCTATGTGAACCACAATGTGTACCAAGAATGAACCAGTCTAATTCATTCAATCTTTCTTAAGCACACAATCGCTATTTCTCTCTTCCTTCAACTCCCTTTTGAGGGATGCAAGCAGAATCTTGTACATTTGGTACAGAAAATTAGTTGTGAACCATGAATTAACCAGACAAAATCATCCAACAGTTTGTCACTGCAGCATTAATGATTTGAGGTTATCCTGAAGAATGGTGTCCTTCACAGCCTGAAAGACAAATTTGATGTTTTCTGTATCGATGGCAGTGGTGAAATGATGAAACAGTGGCTTTGATTTGTCTCGTCTTCTCTCATCAAATATGTTCAACATGAAGTTTTGCACATGTTCTACATTATGTGGATCTCCAATGAATTGTGTGAAGTAGTCTTTAATGTTCACATGCTTCACTTTCTCTTCCAATAAGTCTGTTTTGTTAAGAAAGAGGATGATTGACACATTGGCGAAGGCTTTATTATTAATGATAGTTTCAAAAATGTCACATGACTCAATAAGCCGATTTGTTTTTCGATCCTCCATTAGCACCTGGTCAAATTCACTGGATGAAGCAAGAAACAAAATGGAGGTAATTCCTTCAAAGCACTGGAACCATTTCTGTCTCTGTGACCGCTGACCCCCCACATCAACAAATAAGAATGGTATACCTTTGATGTCAAACTGGTGTTCAATTATACCCTTTGTGGCTTTACGGGCATGTAAAATGTCCAACTTTAAAGGCATGTAGTCCTGAAAAGAGAAATGAAAACATTAAGATTTCTTTTAGCACAGTTTCTTCTTAAGTAAAGATACCTCAAACAAGACATTTGTTCACAAATAAATATGCCCCACAACAGTGTCTAAGAAACTACCTTAAACAGAACTTCAAGGTGTGACAGTATTGCAGATCGGAATACAAGGGTAACACTATATCCTTTACCACTGTTGCTACTTCACCTACGTAACCTAGTTAGTAAGCAAAAATTGTACATCACAGTGACATTAATTTGCTTGTAAGGGTGTACAGTAAACCTGTCTTGAGAGACCACCTGTTTTGAGAGACCAGATCAGTATTCACTGATTTATTGATTATATAATGTTGTGACCTGTCATGAGAGACCATCTGTTTTGAAAGACTACTATTTTTGGCAGAAGGGGTGGTCTTTCAAGACAGTTAGTACCAACAGAAATGCATCAAATTGTTAAGTTTTATAGCTGAAATATATACATCATCCCAAAAATGAATTTTAAGAACAAAATATACATAAAATCAATGAAACAAAATATAAAGGTCAGAAAGACCTGTTTTTTCAATAAGGGTATAGTATTTATTATGATGCATCCCCTCACTAAGCTTCCTCATTACTGGAAAGAAAGATTGCATATAGCATACCAAAGACTCAAAGTCATCAGTGAAATGCTAAGCCAGTAAAAGATGAAATGTAAGTCATGATGAGCTTCATTTCTTGTATGGGCGTGATACTTACAGAAATGCATATCATCATCAATTTTATGATTATGCATAAACAGTGCCCGAGAAAAGAACATCAAATACAAAATTAACCCAAGAGAGTGAAACCTAAAGTATGTGCCATAATGACCCATGAGGGAGTAGAGTTCATACAGATGCATCCACTAACCAAGAATAATAATAATAATAATAATAATAATAATAATAAATAAAGTCTTTACTTTATGAGGGTGACACAATTAGTACAAAAAGTAGTCTCCCTTGTGACCCTCAGTTCTATGTATGTACCTGTACAGGCAAATATATAAACTACAGCTGGAAAACAATCACCATACAAAACAAGTATTGTGGATTGGCATAGAGGAGAGCAACACAAGTGTGTACATATACACACACACACACTTTATATAATACATATAAAAGCAAAGTTGGCCATGGCCAGTTTTTGACATTATCTGGATTGTATCCCTTTCAAACATCTGTGATGAATGCACTGATGATGTTTCTTTAACATTTTTAATGTAGTCAGACAGTTTGAAATCACTGAACACAGAAAGCCCAACTATTTTTAAACAAATCAGTTTTGGGCTTAGGAAGAAGTATGTTATTAAATGACATTAAGCATAGTATTGATAGATTAGAAACTGTATCGTTAACTGTCCTTTTACTGAACATATCATCTAAACAGTTGGGCATAGAACCATTTGAAACTTTAAACATAAATTTAGCTTTTCTTAAACATATTCTTTCATAGACAGTCATGATCTTCAAATCATAATACATTTATAGACATTATCAATTTTGTTGTCATGGATAATTCTGATGGCTCATTTTCCATCTTTAACAAATTTGTTTTAGAAGCGTTATTAAATATGACATTACAGTAGTCCACATGAGGTTAAATACTGATGAGATAGTTTGTACATAGCATGCAAAAACCCTGAGTTCATGAGCAAAATGCTAAAACTTAACATATGCCAGTAAAATATAGCTAAGTGATGAGGATATAGTATTCATCAAGATGCATCACTTAATATTGTTTCAGAATTTTGGGTATAATAATATGTATACGCACCCCCCCAACCCCCCAATGTGGTCAAGAGCCATAAAAACAACCTAAGCTTGAAAAAATGTTAAATGTAGGTCATAGTACCCTTCCTTTGATGTAAGGGTATGGTTTTAACATAATTTCACTGAATCTTTTTTGATGATTGTAGCATGAACAGAGCTTGGGAAAGAAACACAAAACTGAACCCATGAAATGTGTGTCACTGTGATGTACTTCTGTGATGTGGATGAAGTACTCAAGATCAGATCCCCTCACCAAGTTTCACAGTTCCAGGTAAATGTATAACTGCATGCAAACAAATAAGCAAAATGTCAAAACTTAAGCAAGAATGTACAAATAATGTACATTTAGGTTAGTTCCCTCTTCCCCAGGATGTGCTATGAACACAACTCCAAAGTGTTGCCTGTTGCCTAGGAAGAAAGAATGAGACTCAGTGAGACTGTACATGTGTGCCTACATCTGTGCAAATGCCAATGCTGACATCAACAGGTTGCTAAAAAAGCGAACTGTTCTGCTATGCCACATCAGACTGAGAATGTCAGTCAAGTTTACATACCAAACATGAGATTCAAGTGGGTCTGATATTGCTCAGTTGGCTATGAAATCTTGGTCAGTGGGATGCTTGCCTGTACAAATTTCTTCCAATGCTGTTGACTGCACATTATGAAAACAAGAGTTTCAAGGTTTCTCCAGTTTTATATCTTCATCCATATCTGAAAGCCCATCAACATCATTTCTCCAATACTGAGAAGCCTCTATGCCTGAAGGGGCCCGAAGTGGCCAAGTGGTCTAAAGTGCTCACCTTTATGGATCACTGCCATCTCACCTCTGTCTGCATAGGTTTAAGTCTCAGGTTCAGCCTATGCGGGTATGTGAGAAAGCTTGCCAGTAGCTTCTCATGGGTTGGTGGTTCTTTCTGGGGTTTCCCCGGGTTCTTCATCCACCATTTATACTGGCCGCCATGTATAACCTATCCTGTGCTGAAAAATGCATTAAACCCTACAACAACAACAACTCTATGCCTAACATTTTCTGTCAAAATTGGTCAAGTTCTGTTAAGAGGTACTTTTATATAAATTTGTATAAATGTTTTTCAGTTTCCAGTGATGGCTGATTGGCATCATTTGAATAAATCTGCAATACCTTTTCATGTCTGATTGGGTTTAATCCTGTAAGCATTTTTTTAAAACAGAAATTATGTCAAGTTTTTTTAATACTTTTAATACAGCAGCTATATACTTAAAGCAGATTGGCTTCATTTGCATAAAACATACAATTCTTTCATGCCATGATATTTTCTGTTGAATTAGTTCCAACTGTGATAAGTGGATTCTGTCAAGTCACTTAAATTGTTTTCTGATTTTAGCAATGGTGGCCATATGTGACTATGAATTGGTACCATCTGAATAAATCTTAAAGTCCTTAATGTTTTCTGGTCAAATGTTTTAAATTCTGCTGAACAATTTCTGCTAATCTGTCCCCCCTCCATTTTAGTAATGGTGGCAATATTTAATTGCAGATTGGCATGAGTTCTGAAGGGCTTTCATGCCAATGTGCATACTGTCAAATTTGGTAACATCCTGTCAAGTGCTTTTAGAGAAGCTGTTGCTTAAAGTTTTTGTTTTAAATTTATGTTTAAAGTTATACGGAATCCCACCTTTACAGTAAAGGTGGCCATACCTGATGACAAAGTGGCATCATTTGAACATAACTTCAAGATTTTCATGCCAGGTATGCTATCAGTTCCAACTGTTCAAATTCTGTCAAGCTGCCCTAAAGGATAAAGTTCTTTTAAAGGTTTTTTTCTTTAACAGGTAAGCAATGGTGGCCATATTAGATAATGGATTGGCATCTAGTGAATAAATCTGGAAGGCCCTGATGCTAGAATCCAACAGTAGCAGTAAAATAATGTCCAAATTTGTGAAGTGTTTCTCAGAAGTTATAAAAACAGTTGTGCACAGACAAATGATGATGCATGACAGAAGAAAGCCCATCCCATAGTGCTTGGCCTCAGGGACAGGAAAGCTAAAAGAATGGACTCCTTTATAACTCACCTGTATGGAAACTTCATGCTTCTTTGTGAGCAATGCTTGAATTCAATAACCTATAGATAGTAACCCTTAGTAGTGTTGAACCTAAAATGAGCACTCTGGCAAGAAATTATTTTGTACCCTTGCCATAAAAAAAATAGATTTCTCAAGTTTCAAAGGAGAAAGGCCACTTTTATGGGTAAGTTCCTGGGCTTGCCCTCTCTGCAGTATTGCCATAATAGCATATACATCTGTATTACAATATTTCCGAATTTTGGGTTACAAGATTTACAAGCAGATGGTCAAGAAATATAAACATAGTTTAGTTGGTGTGCATTCATAAGTTAATGCCTATCATTGGCTTAGTGTGAATTCATAAGTTAATGCCTATAGTTGGCTTAGTGTGGATTCATAAGTTATTTCCTGCCTATAGCTGGGTTAGTGTGGATTCATAAGTTAATTCCTATAGTTGGGTTAGTGTGGATTCACAAGTTAATGCCTATAGTTAGGTTAGTGTGGATTCATAAGTTAATGCCTATAGTTGGCTTGGTGTGAATTCATAACTCAATGCCTAAAATAAACAACATTTCTGGTTTGGTTGGGATAAGCCTGCTTTGTCTTGTGGTTTCTATCAGTTATGGTGGGCAATGACAGTAAAGTGTCTTGCTTAAGTACACAATGCAGCAGACAAGCTGGTCAAGTTTGGAAAGTGTGATATGATTTATGGCAAAACAATCAGAAAGGAAATGAAGGTAATGAATAATAAGAATTAACTCTGATGACCTTTCATATCCTTACTGGTTGATGTTGTATTAAATACATGTATATACAAATTATATGATAAATTATCACAGACCTAATAACATCACCACTGAATACAGATAGCCTTGCTTCTCAAAAGATATTATTTTTGTTCAAATTACTTTTCTAAAACATGAACAGAAACTTCAGGAATAATGTTGACAAAATGTTAAAAATTGTTGCTACATGACAGTTACTGTTCCTTCATCTGCTTCTCTGTATTTGCCATACAATGGTCATAGGTCCACTTCATTCCATATTAATGTGGCACAAGTCAATCCATGACCCATGGCTAGTGAAGATGCCACCTCCCAGGAAGCAGAACAAATTTGTGCACATCAATAAATGACCTTTAATCACATTCTGTAAATTAACTTTTATTCTTTGAATATTAATTTCTGTGAATTCATTGTTGCTACAGACCACAAATGTAAAGACTCTACAAAAAATTTTCCATCTGTATAAACAATTCAAGTTTCTTCCCCATCAATGAGTTAAAGTGCCCACAGCACAAAAAATACCCATTTTCACAAAACCATAAATAATGATTAAAAAAAATGAATGAATTCACACTAATTTCTATATCTAAAACTCTCTAGCATGAAGAAGGAATTCTCTAGCACTAAGAAGGAACTGTGCAACGTCTACATACAATTACATCCATCAACGAAGACAGACATGATTAACAAAGCCTCCACTCTGTCTGAAAACTATTGCAGAAACTTTACTGGGAAATAACTGGTTCCCAGCTTCCCAATGATAGTTACATAAATCAATTTTATCCATGGTATGTTGAGTAAAAAGACAGGATTAGAAGATTAGTTGTTATAAATGTCAATTAATTGTGGAGATCAATAGGAGCTGGCATTGATACCAATTTTCATGTATCAAAATGTAACTACTATACTGTACTATACAGTATCTCATTACACATAAACCCAGTCTAGCGATCTAATTTGGAGAAAATCAAGAAACACGCCATGTGCTTATTGAGCCTTTGCCAAAACACCGGAACAACAAAAAATGTATATTTCCAGATTAAACAGAAGTGTATGAAAGTACATTTAGGACATCAACAAAAAATTAAAAGTTGTCTGAACAAATTTAGAAGTTATATAAATGACTTTAAATCAAGATGAACAACTTTTAAAATTCATTTTAAACCAGATTATAACTGCTCTGAATTAGTCTAAAAAAACCATGAACAAGGTTTTAACTTTTTTTGAAACATGTCTTAAAGGCATTTAAATGACTTTAATTTTAAAACTCATCTGAACAAGTTCTGAAATCATTTGAATTACTTTAAGTCTCATTTGAAGACTTTTTAAAAACTGTTTAAATGAAATTAAAAAGTTTTCCAACAAGTTTGTGAAGTCCAATGTGTCAGATGTCGTTCAATTACAAAAATATAGTAATAAATGGAACCATCAATAAGATCTAATACAAGATAAATTTATCATTCTCTACCATTCACCATCTCGACCCTTTAATTAAAAAAATATTATAAACCTTTAAAATCAACATTCAAAAACACTTACTCACAAAAAGTGATGAATCAAAGAACTTTTATGACAAACTACAAGAATCTATAAATTTCTTTTTTTTATCATATTGTACCCAGAGGTTACTATGATTACAGTGAATGTATGTAGTTAAGCTGCCAGTCTTATTACAAATGGCTTGTTAACATCGATATTGTCCTCTACAATAAATCATTCCTATCATAACTCTCATATCATAAAGTATTCAACTAAATTACATGATAATTTTAGTCTTTTAACTCAAAAGCACACTTTTTAAAACCAAATTATGCAATCATTTATGCAAATGGCACTGAACATCATTTTCAAATGGCAGAGTTTTGGTTAAAAAAATAGACAAGTTTTCAATCTACCTGAAACATTACTGTTTTGGGGTTTACCACCATTTCTCAGCGTAAGATAGGCTATATATATAATACAGTAGCCAGTACAAGTGGTGGAGGAAGAACCTGGAAAACCCCCAGTAAGAACCACCAACCCATGGGAAGCTACTGGCAGCTTTTTAACATATCCTCATTAGTTGATCCCCATACTCAAACCCACAAGAGCAGAGGTGATATGGCAGTGACTGGCAAAGGAAAGTGCTTTAGACAACTTGGCCACTCAGGGCCCTACCTGAAACAAGCAAATATTAATCAAACAATGGACTGTTTTACTGGTCTTGGATGATGGATTGGCATCTATGGAAAAAATCTGAAAGTCTGTGATGCCAGAATCATACCTGTAAAATAATATGAAAATCTGTGAAGTGTTTCTAAGATGATGATATAAAAACAACTGTGAATATACAACCGATGATGCCTGTCAGAAAAGAAGGGCCAAAACAATAAGCTCACTTGGCCTTAAGGAGAGGCAAGCTAAAAGTTAGGACTTCTTTACACATCACTGGAAATAAATTAAATGTATGGAAACTGCTTTATGTTTAGCAAAGGCATCATACATGAATGTCTTTACCTAGAGCCAGTGCTTGAAACTTTTCCGGTTTGGCTTGCATTTTGTTCACAGTGAACCAGTCAACCAGAATTTTGGACTTTGCTTTAAGTGCATTAATCTGAGTGTCAAACTCTGGTGAGGAAAAGGAGACAGTGTTAGGAGGAGTAATGACAATAAACTTGTGCTAACAGACAAAGATTATAGAGCATCCAGTAGCTCTTCTGGTCTAGACCAATAGAGCTAAAAACAAAGGTTTCAGAATTTTAATACAGCAATACCATTTTATGTTACTTAGTGACTTTGGTTAGTTTTTGCTGGACAAAGACACCAAGGTGTCTTCTGTACACAGTGCAGCAGGACTCCAAGCAAATTTTATCCACAATTTTTTTGCTCTAAATGTACTAGTGTTACTTCTTTACTTATAGTTTTTTTCAGCTTGAAATTATTAAATTTAATCCCCAAGGTGTAATATTTTACTGATATAAATAACTTCAGTGCCCTATATACCTATATCAACACATTTCACTAAATTAAAACAGTTATATACCCAATATTTTTCTTCCAGTATGCATACCTCATAAGCAAGCATTTTTCTTTCACTCAAAAGATTGACATCTCTATGTGCATATTTATTTTAAAATAAACAGCCAATTTAAATGTCTGGTCTAATACTACTATCTGGTGCCACTTACATCACTGATAAAATAAAACTAAAAATGGACATGCTTAGTAAGTAAATGAGTACGACAAACCAGTCTAACTGTCACAATTGACAGGGAACTTGCTTATTCGTTTCTTGCATAAAATCAAGCATCTAGCTATCAGACAGATGCTCAATATGTCAGGAAAATGAGGGAGTAAGTCTGTCAAGCCTGAAAGTCTTTTGAAAAATTAAACATTTTTAGGTTTTTCTGGCCAAATGAGTCTATCATCAACAGCAACAGAGAGTAGTATTTTCTCAGATATAATTGATAAATCTGTTGAATCAAACTATTAAATCATTCAAAAACATGAAGGAAACAATGTTTCATAATGAATGTGAATTGTGGAAATAATCATTAGCATACTTGGAAGTAAATGATGTAAGTGAAACAGAGAAAGGGCTGAGATGTATACATTATAATAAATACATGTACATGTACAAAGTGACAAATGTTTTACTGAGATCCTCAGTAGAGAGAATGTCTTCAAGGATAATATGGGTACAGAGAAACTGATTCTGCTTCAGAACATAATGTAAAAATCACTGGATATTTTTCAATTTTAAATAACTATGATTTTAAGTTGAAAAATAGCCAATTAATTTAGTAAAATCTAATTTCACTCAATTTATTTAAAATTTTATGAGTGAAATACTCAATAGATGCAAAAGTTATCTTGGGCACTGTAACTGGCTTTAATGAAATTTATGAATCCTGTAATATAAAAATTGTTTTTTTAAAAATCCTTTTTAAATTTTGTCTGCAACAGAAGACTGCAAAACCATAAACCTGTGATTCTCAAAAGTCCAAATCAAAGTTTGCTTTCCTTGCTTTATCTGGCAACTGCAGTATTTTTATATTATTAGTAAAGGTGGCCGTATTTTATGCCAGTTCAGCATCATTTGTACAAATCTGAAAATCTCCTATCCAGGATGTTGTTAAATATGGTCAATTCTGTTTAAGACATTTTTTGAAGTACAGTGTAACCCTGCTATAACAATAATTTGTTCTTGGTCCACAAAACGTCATTGTGCTATATACTGAATTGTATTATAACCAACCAATTCAGTTAGCTGAAGAAAATGATGCATGCACCAAAAAAATGGCGGAGAGTGGTGGTGATAGTAATAAAAGTGGATGCAAAACTACATGTTTCATTGGCACAGTTACCATCTTTTATATCAATGCATATTAAATGAGGAATATACATGTACTGAAAACAGAGACTGCATATATTTTACTTTTTTCAGAGAACCAAACAATTATACATTTATGATCAAAATGTATGCACATACACGTTCCAAGTTCAATAAACCATGTCCATATAAATTTCATACTGCTAGAAATTCTCTGCTGTGAATCAGAATATTTTGTTTTAATTTTTTAAAAAAACTGATTGATTTTCAGCCTCTCTTCCATCCTTGGATGGTTGACTCATGAATCTCAAGCTAATTGTGTTTGTTTTAACACCAGACTTAATCCTGTCCAAGGCTTCAAGCACTTTTTTTAACAGTAACAGTTTTATGTTTTCATGTACCATTATCCTTATAAATACATGTACTCACTAATTAACACTCTGACATCTGTTTGTTTGAATGACTACAGCAAGGATAACTGTTAAACAACAATGTGGTTGTTTGTATAGGGAATGAGTAACATTAATCACTGGTCAACTGATTGCATGGCATTTTTTTAACAACACTACCAAGCCATGAGCATGAATTAATAACTTTCATGTTTTTGATGTTTTATAAACCACTGCGACATACTTTGAACATTTAGTTGAGATTGATTTTGATGACGCAGAATGTATTGAACACAAACACAAAGAAGACTCAATGGCTTTTTTTGTTTATGATTAATAATAATAGGATTAACACTTATAAGTTGACATCTTTAAAAATATTGGTGAAATTATTATAAAATTTTGGAGCCATGCCATGATCCAAGTTATATTCAAATTTATAAATAATCTCTTCCCAAAATGATAATGAACTTCTTACACATTATTTTTGCACTTTGAAATTTTTTGGTGTGCAAGAAAATATATATGAAATTTCTGAAACAATGCCAAAATCATTATATCAGAATTCGTAAACCGCTCCAGTGGCTTAAGTGGTTAGAACATTCACCTTGGATGTGGGTTCAAACCCGAGCCATACCAAAGACTTCTAACAACTGCACTGGCAGCTGCCTCACTTGGCATTCAGCATTAAGAGGTTCATGTTAGGACTGATTGACCTGGTGTTCGGATAATGTGACTGGGTGGGACATGATGCTACATGTCTGCGGCATGATGCTCCAGTGCTAAACATCACTATAAACTGCCACACTAAAGACATTGTAGTGACATGACTAAAATTGTTAAAGCTACATTAAAAATTTAAAAAAACATACAAACACATAGGAGAATTTGTGTTATAATGAAGCATGCTATAGCAGGATAGCACTGTAATTTAATGGTTGTCTATTTTGTGCAACAATGGCCATATCTGATGATGGACCAGCATCATTTGTACCAGTCTGAAGGGTCTTCAGGTCAGAATACTTTGTCAAGTTTGTTAAAATTCTAATGATCAGTGTTAGAAAAAAAAGACATTTAAAGTTAGATGAATGGTATTGTTCAAAATACTTACTGACACAATCTACAACATGTTTGCCTGTTTCAACAGATTAATCTTCTAATAAGCATGACTCAAAATACATACAAATTTTAGGAAGTATTTCATTGGGTACAGTCTCGTATTCCATAACAACATGACCATTTGAAACTGTACAAAGTGCTAGGCATTAGCAGAATCAAATTTAGCACATTAGTGGTGCACCTTGGTTGAGGTGATGGGTACATTTTATGTTCCCATATAATGATCAAGATATGGAGATTCGTTAAATTTTGGATGACAACTGTAGCTTGGGATAGGAGAAACATCTCCAGAGCTTGTTCAAACTGCAACACTTGTGCATCATGTAAACTCTCCAATGCACAAAACTCTTCTCATCACAACACAGATGGCTCTTGCATCATCAACAGTGCCCATCTTTCAAAAGTTACACACAACTCATGGTTGCTGCCTACATAAAATTCTGTTTAGGTGGTTATATGTCTGCATGTACATTTCAATGTCAGAATAATCAGATAAAAAGCTATTGATTTTTCTGTCAAAGCCTGGCATAAGAAGATCAATACCACTTAACAGCATTAATTTTCAAACAAGCTAATTCATTAAAAAGATGCCAGTGTTCTGCAGAGCATGATTTATCGCCTATGAAAATGTGCTCTATGTATCCACCCACTGTGTAACTTGTAAAAGACAAAACACAGCAAATTTTAAAACCAAATCTTAACACAAATCACTGATGCCAACATACCAACTAAAAAAAGCCAAAGAAATTTATTTTAAAATAAAGAGTCCCTTTGAAGGGACTCATATTTTAAAATAAAGAGTCCCTTTGAAGGGGCTCATCTACTAGATGAAAATTTCCAGAATTTAAAACAATACCAGTTCTTTGTTTAACTGTTGACCTATAACAAGATTTTCAAATTAGCTGCTGTGGCAGTGGACATATTGGATGTCAGCTTGGCACCTTTTCATTTAGGACCAACACAGCATCATAAGAACTTTTCTGGTGGATACTCCAGGTTGATATGACTTTCTGGCTTTTTTTTTTTAGAGTAATGATAACAAGATTTTCAAGATGGATGCCATAGTGGTCACATTCAATATCGGCTGGCACCATTTTTATTTAGTAAAGCACAATGTCAACATGACTAAGAATCCAGCAGAAGTAATGAAAACAAGTTTTTCAAGATGGCCATTGTCAAAGTCTGATAAAAAGTCAGATTTTGGCACCATTTTCATTCAAGACCAACAAGACTTGCATTCAAGATCAACAAGACATGATAAGAAGTCTTTCACTGAATCCCACTGCTGATACTGTATGAACATCCATTCTGGAGAAAGAGTCATAAAAAAAGTTTTATGATGGCCACTGCAGCTGGCATAGTGAATCTAAATGGCACCATTAGGACCAACAAGACAGCATAAGAAGTTGTTTAGGAAAAACCCATCTTGATATGACCATCCTTTCAGGTGAAGAGTGTAAATAATTTTAAAGATGGCCACTGTTATGGCCACAGTGGATATCTGATTGACACCATTTTTATTTTGGCTCAAATACATGTATACATCATAAGATGTCTTTTGTGAAGACTCCTGAGCAACATTACTATTCATTCTGGAGTACCAATAACAAGAATTTCAAGATGGCCACTGATGTAGCCATATCTGACATCAAATTAGCCACATTTTCATTCAGATCTAAGTAAACATCATAATAAGTATTTTAGTGAAAACTCCATGTTGGTATGATCATCTAAGGGGAAGGGAGTAGCAATAAGAAGACTTTCAAACTATCAGATTAGCCAAAAGACCAACCAGACATGATAGGAAGCCTTCTGGGGAAAACCCAACATCAATCTGACTTTCTGTTCAGAAGAAGTAGCAATTACAAGATTGACAAGATGGCCACTGTGGCAGCCATGTTCAACAGATCAGCACCAGATCAGATGAAGATTACTAACAAGCTAATGTCAAGGAACAAATGTACACCACTTCCAACTACCTTCTCTCTAGTCGACCTTCCGGACCTGTTTGCAATTTTCTTCCGTAACAAAGTACAAACCATCATAGACAAACTTGACAACACAATTTCAATTGACTTGTCATCACCATACAGTTGCGATACAGAATTTCAGCAGCAACCGCCAGCAGCAATTAAACGTGTCTCTATGGATTTAGTACGTACAATCGTGATGAAGAGAGCACCAAAGTCATGTGAACTTGATCCGATTCTGACATCACTGCCGCTTGAGTGCTTAGATCCAATATTTCCTTCACTAACTGATGTTATTAATACCTCTCTCTCATCCGGGGAATTCCCATCATTTTTCAAAACTGCCATTGTAAAGCTTCTGCTGAAGAAACCAACACTCAACCATAACGATTTAAAGAACTATTGCCCAGTTTCTAATCTCCCATTCATGTCAAAAATCTTAGAAAAAGTTTTTCTATCCCAACATGTATCTCATCTGAATTCAAACAGTCTTTTTTGCAATGTACAGTCTTCATATTGCCCTTGCCACAGTACTGAAACTACTCTTCTGAAAGTAGTCAATGACCTTCTGTCTGCTTTGGATAGCGGAGAGATTACAGTCCTCACTCTCCTTGACTTGTCTGCAGCATTTGACACAACAGACCATGATATATTACTTCACCGTCTCCAGCATGTATTTGGCATTCACAATACAGCCTTACTATGGTTCAAGTCCTACTTTGTCAACAGGACACAAATTGTGTCTGCAAATGGAAAACACTCCAGCCCAGTTGATCTATGTTGTGGTGTTCCGCAGGGGTCTGTTCTTGGACCTGTTCTCTTCATTTTATACACTCAGCCACTCTCAAGTGTCATAGATCATCATCCAGTGTCTCACCAACTGTATGCTGATGACACCCAAAAATACAAATCTAGCCACCCAACTGAAGTTGAAGCTACCATCCAAGGCGTAGAGAGGTGCATTTCCGAGGTGAAATCATGGATGACATGTAACAAGCTGCAGATGAATGATGATAAAACTGAAGCCATTCTGATTACAACACAAAGACTTTCTCATTCACATCCTTTACCTCAGACAATAAATATCAGCAACACCAATATTAAATTCACACAGTCAGTATGAAACCTAGGTGTTACTCTCGACAGTACTCTCTCATTGCACCAACATGTCATGAACATATGCAGGGCTGCATATCTTGAGCTGAGACGCATCAGCTCCATTTGCAAGTATCTTTCAGCTGATGCCACTAAAACACTTGTGTGTTCCTTAGTACTTTCAAGACTGGACTATTGTCTCAATTCTGTCTGGTTCGTCTCAATATCTACTCCAGAAACTTCAAAAAGTTCAAAACACAGTTTCTCAGATATCCTTAGAGTACTACGATCAGAGCATGCCTCCCCCTGCTCTGTACCCTATGCTGGCTATCCATTCAATCCAGAATTAAACACAAAATTTGTTCTCTGTGCTACGTTTCAATGATGGGCTCCAGTCCAACATACCTATCTGACCTCACCCATGTGTACACACCAGCAAGATACTTACGCTCCTCTTCTGACACTCATATTCTTATTATTCCCACTAAGAAAATGAAATCATATGGACAATGTTCTTTTGCATACCTGGGCCCAGCAACGTGGAACGAATTGCCCACTGAACTTAGACACAAAGACACAGTGATCTCATTCAAGAGCACTCTTGAAACTCACCTATTTCAACTGCAAGAACAGACTTAAAGACCTAATAATGTTTCCTTACCTCAAATATTTACAGTAAGTTTTCTGTTTTCTAATTTCGTGGTGTTTATTTTTATTTTTGTAATCATATCATTATATATGTTTTTTAAGTGTTGTCAAATGTTGTAAAGCGCTTAGAGCTTCTGAAGATTAGGCGCCATACAAAGTCCTCATTATTATTATTATTAGTATTATTATTTTCATAATCAGTCTTTTAGTGAACACCCCATGGTGAGATGATCATTTTATTCAAGAGTAGTGATAGCATGATTTTCAAGATGGCTGCTGTGATGGCCATACTGGACATAATATTGACACAATTTAAGATCAACTTGACATCATATGAAATATCTGAGTGAATGCCCCATGTTGATATGATGATCTAGTCAGGAGGAATAGCCATAACAATTTTTTCAAGATGGCAACCGTGGCAGCAATAATGGATATCAGATTGGCACTATTTTCATTCAGGGCCAAAACTACACATCATAAGTCTTCTGGTGAAAACCACATGACAATATAACTTTCTGTTTAGAAGCAGTACTGGTGGATAGATTTGCCATCAGATTGGCATCATTTTCCTTTATGAACAACTAGACACTGTAAAAAGTGTTTGTGTGAAAACCCTAAGTTGACCATCTATTCAGAAGGAGCCGTGATTGCAGCACCACTTCATTTAGGACCCAACCAGACAATAGGATAAAATGTATGTAAAGTTTCATGGCAGTCCTCAAAGTAGTTTACGAGGTGTAGCAACAACTGACGTGTGGTAATGGCCAGCCAACAGACCACCACATATGCTCTTCTGGTTTATAACCAGTACAACTAAAAAATCAGTTCACACTGTTATTGTGCATACAAGCCAGTGCAGCTAAAAAAACAGTCAAGATCTTTGACCTTAAAATCAATGTCAGGTTGCTGGCTAGCTACTTATGCACTGGAATACAATTAAATATAAAGTTTGGTCAAACTTTCATCTACTGTGACATGCAGACAAAATATTTTCAATATGGCATTATTTTCATTCAGTACCAAACTAGACATGACAAGTTTTTTGATGAAAACCTGATTTACCTAAGTCTATCAGTTAGGTGAAGTTGCAATAACAAGAGTTGGCAGCCATGTTGGAGGTCAGATTGGCATCATTTTCATTTAGTATCAAGAAGACATAAGTCTATTGTGAAAACTGGATGTTGATATGATCATCCAATGAGGAGCAGTGATATCAAAATTTTCAGATGAAGATTGAACACACCCCTTCTGCCAATAAAAACAGATCTAGATAAGAATTAACAAATGGGGTATTTTTTCCCTGGTTAGGGAACTAATTTTTGTTTCATTGATTCAATGGGACATAATGTGAAAACTAAAAACAAAATTGTTCGCAATACATTATGAAATCTGAACTAAATGCCCAAAATTAAATTGTTTTGCATAATTGAAAGCATTAAAAATTTCTTTATGTCTTTGTTAGTTAATTTCTCTGCACAGAATGTCCAAATATGCTCCTTATGTAACTTTGTCCTAAGACAGGTAGTCTGTCATTCAGAGGTTGTCATAATACAGGTAAAACCCATTATAAGGTGATGCTCGGGGTCCAAAGAATAACATCGCGATATAAATGGGATGGCTTTAACAATTTTTTGACAAACTTCCCCAAACAAAATGTGCATTGAAATTTCAATGTCATTAGTTTTAACTAACCTGAATGGCGCAGTGGTCTAAAGCACTCACCGTTATGGATCACTGCCATCCCACCTCTGTCTGTGTGAGTTTGAGTCTCAGGCTCGGCCAATGTGGGTATGTGAGAAAGCTTGCCAGTAGCTTCTCGTGGGTCGGTGGTTCTTTCCAGGGTTTTCCCGGGTTCTTCCTTCACCATTTATACTGGCCGCCATGTATAGCCTATCTTGTGCTGAAAAATGGTGTTAAACCCTATAACAACAACATACCGGCAACTAACCTCTTGGTCATATATCAGTTGTTTTGTTCACCGGGTTTCATCAGACATCAAATATACTTCAAAGAGAGGTCACATTAAATTAAAAAATGTGAGCCATGCTGCCATTGCATTATACTAAATTGTGTTATAACAGTTTACCTGTATTAAAAGTGATGTGTGCATAAAAAGTGCCCTGTCCGGACTCTAAAACTGTTTTTTCATGACAGGCAGTCTTCCAAAACAGTGGTCATACATAACGAGTGGTCATCCAAACAGCAGGTTTCCAAAATAGGTTTCACTCTATTCAATTCTTGTATATCATCAAAAAAATGCAGGTTTTTTGAGAAATAGGTCATAGTAAAAGAGAAAGAAAGAAAAGTCACTAAAAATGTTTGGAAATAAAGAATTTTTTTTATTTAATTATACAATCAGGCAAATATTTTAAATTTTTTTTATCTTTGATTTCTATATACAATTCTGGTCTTGTAACATACAATTTTATCATTTTAACATGGACCCCAAGTTGTAACATAAGGCATTTATTCTAAGTCCTTCTGAGTAAAAGTCTGGGACCCAATTATGAGGAGCACTTTCACCTGTCTTTTATTACTACAGCCAGG
The DNA here is from genome assembly GCA_016617855.1 of Megalonaias nervosa. Taxonomy (NCBI): domain Eukaryota; kingdom Metazoa; phylum Mollusca; class Bivalvia; order Unionida; family Unionidae; genus Megalonaias; species Megalonaias nervosa. Next base: position 258,621 of record JAECUM010000115.1, on the reverse strand, counting down.
TGTATCTGTTACCTTCATGTCTATATCCTGGCTAGGTTTTTATACCATACTTACCTGTGTAATTTGCACATCCAACTGCAAAACACACCCACCCAAATCTGCCAATGCATAAAGTATCCATATAATTGCATTGAAATGGTTCACTTCAAATCATACTGTATTTATGTATGAAAAGCCTATGCCTGCTGAAAAATGACCCCCATCCCAATGCCAGTATTTATGAAATTCTGGCTACTATTTACTACAGGATTCGTTGTCTGATAGAAAGCATCCCATCTAGTTATTAGATGCTGTGGCTCAATGCTAATGGTGTTAGACTTGTGGATTTGATCACCACTATTGGATGGTGTTTTCTTGGGTATGGCATTTGACTTTACTTGTCTTGGCATAATATAACCTTTGAAGTGTTGCTGTGCCATACAACACCACAAAAAGATAAAATAAAAATAAAACAAACCCCCTAATTTTTCACCAATTTATTAGGCCTGTCCTATTGGTCTGATCAAAGAAGATATACTATAAAGCTGAACAAACAACGTTTACTCTGATTTGCAGGGCTTGTATGTTATGCAGATCCATGTCCACACTACTGTTCACAGTTTGGTGTGCATACACACTGGTGAATAAGTAAACTTATGTGTTTAAACCCCCGAAAGGTCCACCTAAATTATCACAACTATTTATGCTGATGCATGCATCATCAACCTCAATTTTAGCTGTCTGATTTTATGACCTCAATTTTAGCTGTCTGATTTTATGATGAGGTTATGTTCCTTTGATCTCAATTCAGTGTCTAGGGCAACAATATATGTGGCCTACTGGAGTCACAATTCTCTAAAATCTGGCAGATCATTTATAATCAATGCAATGTATGTACAAAAGGCTATATGTACATTCTTCACGCGTTTTGTTGCAATCCCTTTAAACTGCTGCATCTTTTCCATTCCCTGTCTATTGTAATGTTGTATAATAGTTGTATGCAAGTTGGATCCAACTGCAAACCACACAGACCAAGATCTGGGCATATTTAGTCTGTTAAGAGTAATCACCGGAACAAACAACACAGACCCTGATCTGCATAATACAACAGCTGATTAGGGTCAATACTATTTGCATTTGGGCTCAACTTAACTGTTGTACATATGGTATGTCATTAAAAAAAAAAAGTGTTTATCATCTCTGTGTTCTATTCACTATGTTATTTAATTGTACACTAAGCAAAGATTACCATATATACTTGCTTGTTGGATGAGTCCAACTGCACACTGCACAGACCCAGATCAGTTATCGCATAATGCACCAGCAGATCTGGATCTCTGCAGTTTGTTAGGAGTATTAAGTAGAACAAACAATATAGACCCTGATCTGCAAGTGCATTATGCTACAGCCGATTAGGATCTATGTTGTTTGCATTTTTACTTGTTTCATAAGTGAGTATATATGGTATATAGTTCTGAAATTTTTCTGTCATGTGGCACTCAATTCAGAATAAATCTCTGGACAACCAGTTCTTGTCACAAATCTGTATCTCCCAACAGGTCCAGATCATCAATATTTAACTGCGTACTGGAGAGGAAGTTCTAAGCTTCCAGTCTCGGAAATTAACTGTTTGCTCCTGCAGGATATTCAGGCCTGCAAGTTATGGATCTGTGCAGGTCTGATCAATGTGTTGCAGGACCCAAGTCACGAAAGCAGAGTGCTTAAGTAGGAGAACCAGTAGAATTATGTTTGGTTGATTTGTTAGCATTCAGGAAATGTCAGGCTACATGTAACTGACAACTACATGTTTCAGAAGGAATGATATGTGGATGGTGACAGTGTCTACAGTAAATGAATGTTCAACAGAATTTTATGTTTACTCAGAATTATGTGTTGTTCATCTGGTTTGCTTAAAAGGCAACTTTTGTCAGTCCAAATAGTTTTCTTGTGAGTAATGACCATTGGTCTGATGCTAATTTTCAAGACTGAGTTTTGTTTCCTATTCTTTACAAATGAACACATAGCAGTTTATGGCGATAAATATACACAATAAAGCTAAATGAACTAACAAGCTTTTGCCAATGCAGCATTGTCCCACTTTGAGACGGAATAGAAATCAAACTGAATATGTTTAACATTTGACAAAAACAAAACAATCATGGATGGTTTACATTTTACGTCTTTAATGTAAGAAAACCAACATGTAAAACTTGTTTTTAAGTGAGAAGGAGTGCACCTGTTCCCTTCAATCTTTTCTCTAACTACTTTCATCACCATGATATAAGCAAATTGTAGGCTTCCAGATAAAATATATGTACTTTTGATATCCACTTACAAGTCAGATCCGACTGCAAACAACACAGACCCTAAACTGCTATCACAATAATGCATAGGTGTCAACCCCTTGAGATGAAAACCTGTACGCCAGACCAATAAACGCCTTACAAAGACCAAAAAAACCGTACATGAAAAAATGTATTCATACAGTATATAAGATCAACAGTTTTAAAACAACTAATGCTATACACAAAGTATTTTTTTACACATATTTACATAATTATTTACATTTCTGAAACTTTATTTCATTCTTTTTACTTATAACACTATCATCTTCCTGCTTTGGCTGAGTGAAGAAGATTTTGATGAATGCTCCCTTCTTCCTTTAAAAATTTCTTTCATGCAGTTTTGTCCTAAGTGTTCCTCCAAATCATATATGCTCAATGCTACCACTTTAATGTCATTACTGCATATTTTACAAAAAGCATGGGAAGATCCTAACTTGGATACATCTATAATGCCAGGGAAGACTTTAATCCAATCAGCCTGAAACTTGCCATGACCTCGGTCAGTATCTTAAAGCTTGCGTTTCTTTGAGTTAGGCTTAACCATTTGATGGATGGAATATTTCAACTAGATGAAAGAAATAAAAAAAAGTAATTTAAAAATTTAGAGTTGACATGTGATATAGGAAGATCTCCTGAATACAAATATGTTATGAATTTATATTTTTCCCCATAAACCCCAAGATATTACGCCAGGAGCTATCCAAAAAATTGAAATCTAGATATAAAACAAATTGACAAAGTAGCAGTCAAGAAGTTTATACCTCATAAGCTGTTGATTGTTTCTATTAAAATTGTGTATCTGGTGTTTGAAAAGTTATGAATTTGCTATATGGTGTGCCGACTTTGGTCACAAACTTGATACAAATTGGCAGTGTTACATATTTTCGAGCCATGAGAACGACGTCACTCGGTATCTGTACTACGTCCGTCATTATGGCAATGCATCTTCCTGTTTGCATTACATATCTGACAAACTTAACTCAAAACTATAACAGCACGATAAAATGACGGTGCTAAAATCAAGCGAGTATTTATTTTTAATTAGTATATTGTTAAAAATTTTAATAAATTGACTTTATCTTCACACAGAAAAGTCAGATGAATTACGGTTACACCAACATGACCACCACACTATTTAAAGTATGAAAACTTATGCAAACTTTATGCATTTGATAGTAATAAGTATAAATAATAAAATAATAATGTATAAAATATGAAAACATACTTACTACACAGGTAGTTAGTCAATATTAGAAATCCGAATAAGCATCAAATTTCAGGGCAATAAACGACAAGATCTTCAAACACTGGAGTCAAAGGAAAAGCGCGGTTTTGAGTATGATTTGATTGATTGTTTCAAGCCCCCCAATCTCATTGAATTCTTGTTCTAAAAAAAAATCATGCCCAGAGTCTGGATGCACACAAAAAAAAAAATTTAAAGCAAAAAATAAAAAATTTGTATGAAAAAAAACGTACAAAACGGTTGTACGGCCATACACTGACGAAAAAGGAAAAAACTGTACAAAGTACAGGTAAACCGTACAAGTTGACACCTATGATAATGCACCAGCAGATCAGGGTCCATTTTGTTTATTCTACTGATTACTCCTAACAAAACTGCAAGAACCCTGATCTGCTGGCACATTATATGGTGGCAGATGTGGGTCTATGCAGTCTGCAGTTGGATCCGACTTCTAAGCAAGTATAATCCATGAAACTCATGTACAAGCCCATATTTACAGCTGTTTTCTTTCTTGGGATGTGGAGGAATTGGACATAAACTTGAACTATCAAGTTGATTGTAATCATATGTTTAAAAGTATATATCTTTATAAATTAATTTTATGAAGCTAATTTTAGAAAGAATCTGTTACAGATTATTTTGGCATCCATCTGCTATCAAAAAACTGACACTTCTAGGAAACTTTTCTGAAACTGATACTATCTTTATACCTTCTGAGCCAATGGCTAAGTCACTCAAAGAATGGCAACTAAAGGCCAGGTCCAGAATCAAACTATGAAGTCTGGGACATATTTACAATACTGATGGTAAACAGAAACTTACTGCTCGATTTGCATGTCTGATGGAGAGAGCAAAAAATACCCTACTGTACATTATGCATATACAATACATTCATCTAAGATGATTCACTTTTAACTGCAGTCAAATGTAGCAAAGGATCTTCATTCACATGCTATTCAGCACAGTATGTATGTATGTATGTATCTATGGATGGATGGATGGATGAATGAATGGATGGATGGATTGATTGATGGATCCATGCATGCATGTGATTTAACAGCACATCAGTACAATTAAGACAATGAAGTACCATGCAGGCTTAGACATCACCAAAAGACGTACAAAAGAAAGATAAAGCAAAAAGGGTAAAACAAATTACTTTTTAGGACCAGCCCAATTCTCTACAAGGGAGATGGAAGATATCTCATGCAAACTAACCTGACAACAACTTGATTTTATTTGGGTCTTTTTTACCAGCTTTTGAAAAAAAAAAAAAGGAAATGGGCTACACAAGTTTAATGGACACATTTTGTGGTACATGATTATTGCACATGACAATTCTCTGTAATCATATTAATGTGTCCAGTAATTCATTTACTCCAAAATAATCCCATTAATTTTTCAACAATGTATGTAAATGTTATTGCCAATCATTTTCTTTTCGTAGGCCTTTCTTTCTCCTAAGTCAAATACCAGCATATGAATTTGAAATTTTTAATGTTTAAGAAACTTCTGATCATGTTAAGTTAGAATGACACTAATCATTTTCTAGAGTATTAAGATGATAACTATATTGTGCTCAGCCACAAATTCTACAAATGCAAGTGAATTTGACTTCACATAACTCTTGCAACTGAATTTAAAATGTAATGCACAAAAAGTAACAAACATAAGTGACCAAGTTGTATCAGGGAAGAACAATTTAAGTGCTGCTCAAATTTAAAGACATTCTAACTGGATATGGGTAATAACGAATCAAGAGTATACATCAAATGTTCTCTAGGATATGTTCACAGGGCAAGTCTCAATGCCTGAATATTCATTACATATACAAATTCTGAAAGTAGTAAAGTTATAACAATGTGAATTTGTACATATACGTACAGTTTGTAGTACAAACTCAACAAGTCGTAAAGTTCTATTTGACAGGTCACCACCAGATGCCCCCTGGTGGCTGAGTGGTCTAAAGCACTCACCTTCACTGCCATCTCGCCTCTGTCCACATGGGTTTGAGTCTCAGTCTCTGCTAATGTGGGTATGTGAGAAAGCTTGGCCAGTAGCTTCCTGTCGGTCGGTGGCTCTTAGCAGAGTTCTTCCTCCACCAGTTTTATTGTCCTCCTTGTATAGCCCGTATGTGCTAAATGGCATTAAACCCAAAACAACAACAAAAACAAGAAGAAGAACAACAGGTCACCACCATAAAGAAATCTGATAGGTAAACGGGCAATTATTTAAGGCTGCACAGGTGGGTAACAATCTGACTCGTGGCATACAACATGGCTCACTGGTATGCCCTGGTTGTCAATAGGTCCAAGAAACACGGTTGGTTGGTTGTGTGGGTTCAATCATTTTTCAGCATATGACAGTAAGTTTGGTAGAGAAAGAACCAGGTTGGGGTGGGCCAGAAAGAACCCTATTAGACCACTTGGCCACCTGTTGCCCCTCAGAGAAATATACATGATCTGCATATGCAGTGTATTATTGGTTACACAATTATGTTTTTAACTCGGTGTCTACTTGAAATCACATAATTTTCAATGCATTTGTAATTTTCCTTCCATATACTGTATATGTAATTGGAGGATGATCCAAAAGATGGCAAAAAATGTTCACGAGGGATATTTTTTTTATTAAAAACCATGACATAATGAAATCTAATACCAGGGTCTATTCTAGAAATGAAAATTTTGGGGAGAATTTGCACCCTCAATTTAATTAAAAGGGTGAAATATTTTAAATAAAGATGGGATTTCACAAAGAAATAAAAGTAGAGCTTCTAATGTGATGTGCTATTTTGTGCCTTTGGTTGTATTTTCTGCATGATTTTGGAGAAATCAGGGTAAATTCTACAACCAAGCATCATAAAATAGACTGATATCAGTTGTGAAAGGTCTGGTGATAAATGCATTGCAACAGGCATGTACAATGTTTATAATTAATTGATACTTCAGTGAAGATGTACCAATGAATACAGGCAAGCATGAAGAAGGTTGCTGGATGCAGGTGTGACATTAGGAACACATACAAGCTATTATATTGTAAACCTGAACTACAGGTGTATGCTGCCAGGGTGAAAGTTATAAACCATGGTTGGCCTCAAGGTACAGTATGTCAGGTCATGGACATTTATGAAGAGCACACACAAGACCAACAATTACAAAGAAGATCATTTTCTCTTTACTTTTAAAGATGTTTGGTTAAGACTAAGCTGTAAACCAACAACTAAAAACCACTATCTACATGTAACACCATAAGCAAAGGGACAGGTGTACTTTACCCGCTCAAAAGGCTTGATATAGAGACAGGCCCATTTTGAGTAGCGTCGTTAGTCATGTAAAAAAAATTGTCAAACACTATGGGACTTCAGTTCTTAATTTTCACTGAATTATGATCATTTAAACTGACCTCGTCATATTTCACTTCTCTAAAAAATTCATTATTTATGTGCCATTTGTCATTTTTTATTAGTCAATTTTTTACATGAATGTACCCATTTCCCTTCCACTGAATGCATCCCTCTGGGTTGCAAAGATCCTATAATTTTCTAATTGTTCATAAAGATGAGAATTACAATATCACATGGTCATTGGACAAAATCTTAATTTTCCTTAATAATTATTTGTACACTTCTGGTTGAATTATGTGAATGTTCCATGCCAAGTAAAAACAAAGGTGTTATTTATCTTAGCTCAGACTATTTGTTGATAGCTGTTCTGTTTTTCAAGTATCCTTGAGCTGTATAACACAGGAGAATCCAGATAAACTTATCTTAAAAGGGACATGACACTCACTTTGAAAACTGCAAGTGTATACCATATATACTTGCTTACAAGTAATATCCAACAGCAAACTGTTCAGACCCAGAATATTCATAATGTTCCAGCGGATCTGGGTCTGTGCAGTTTGTTTGGAGTAATCAGTAGAACAAACAACACAGACCCTGATCAGTGGGTGCATTATGCCATGACAGATCAGGATCTTTGTTGTTTGCCGTTGGACTTGACTTATAACCAAGTATAAATGGTATAACTGTAAAAGTATTAGAGACTAGCAATTTTGACAGGCATGACATCTATTGGGATGCACTGATAACCTGGATATTTGTTGTGGATTAAATTGATTGCCAAACTGTTTGCTCTAAATGGGTTTGTATGCTTTCACTCAAGCTATATTCAAAAACTTTTCCAAGACATTCCAGGGCTTCAAATATAAGCAGTAATAGTGAAAATCATGTATAGAATGAAGAATGATATGAACCCCTAAAAAAATCTGAAACAGTGGAGAGCAACATTGTTGATGAACCAATCATGCTGATATGCCAGGGACAAAACAAATGATCCAAAATAACTTTAGAGGAATCAAAAATGATTCTGAAAGATTATTCTAGAAATCTGAAACTAAAATGTCAGTTTTCAAACTTTTCAATGCCTTGAATTTTAAAAGCCAAAATCCAGTACTTTCAGGGTTTTCAATGTATGAATCTTACTCTAAGCTCTATAAACACCAACTTGCATTAACAATTTCATAATGGAACAAATTTTATACAAACAAATTTTAAAGTACTAGATATTTTCCTTTTTTTTCTTGTTTGTGGGACATGACAATTTATGCTGCCACAAGATGCTATCATGTGCTACATGCACAAGACAAAGGTAGGCAGCTACTGGGATAGGGATGTGCTAAGTGAAGTAACATGATGGACAATTATATCAAAAAGGGGGAATATACTTGAAACTCTTAGCTGACATGCTGTTCCATACATGTACATACATATCAACACTGTTCTCCTCTGTCCCCAAATTTAACCAATCAAAAAACAGATAAAGGGGGGTCATTTTGCCTCAATACACTGAAAAAGTGAAGATGGCTTTGCCATTTTGAGTTGAGATCATCACACATACATAGACACTGATTACCACTGATTGCTTTCACATTGTCTTTTTACTGTTCCCAAAAATGTAAGAAGTATAAGCATTTTCATACCTCTTAAATTAACTTTTGTGTCAAGCTAGACTCCCACCAAATGTTTCCACTTTAAGTTCCAAGTGACTGAAATTCCATGCATTTGCAGCCCAACTACAGGACATTATTATTTTGTAGAGGTTTATGTTGGTTGCCTTAGTAACAAAGTAGGAATATACTTGGTTAATGTATTAAATATGAGACATTTATTCCTTGAGTATAACCCTCCCCCTACTTGAGCTGTACATCACCTCTAATGTCACTATACAGTACATAGGTTATGACAAGATAAACATTATGATTCATACAGTATAATGTGCAATTTTTATGTAAACTTGATTTATGACTAAATGTCACCACAATTTATCACCATCTTGGCACTTGCACTTAAACACTTAAATAGCTTACACCCAACAAAACCCAAAGATTTGGTTTGGTTGCATGTAGTTTTTTCAGCACATGACAGGCTATCCACTGCAGCCAGTATTTCTTGGTGGAGGAAAAACCCAGGAAAATTATGGGAAGATCACTCCCCATGGAAAGTTACTGGCATTTTCTCATGTACCCATGTTGGCCAAGCTGAGACTAAAACCCATGTAAGGTGTCTTTGATAAGTAAAGGAAGGTGCCACAGCCCACATGGCCCCCTCCACAAAACAAGAAAGAAAAAAAACCCAACAGAGAACAAAGTGTTTTGTTGTCAAAACTAACTATATGACAAAATTTGAAACAGAAATTGACATGACATGATATACTTCATCAACTTTAAAGTATTAATAATTGTGCAAAATTACTTCATTGTATTTCTTGTATATGCACATTGTGATCAGACAATGGCAATGCAATACATGCATTAAGCATTGCCATAACATATCAATATTCCTGATAGGTCTCTGCAGCATAACAACTCTACCTACGACGAAGAGTAAAGTAGCCTCACTGAAGTGGAAACAAAAACTGCTCAAATGGAGTTTCTGTCAGTATGAAACCAAGCTGACCTAACTATACCATTACACATTTTTAATGTTGTTACAAACAAACAAGCGACTTGACCAGAGTAATGTAACTGCAATAAGCACGACTTCATTAAAAACTGAATACTGCCACAGAAAAAATAGACATAATAAATTGTTACTAAGTTCAATGACAAACAAATATATTTTCACATTTACAACAACTTACCATGTTTCCAATTCTATCCAGATTGTTCAAGAAATATCTCAAGGAATCACCCTGAAAAGAAAAAAAAAAAAAATACACTTTATTTTGTGTTGATAAGTTTTTGTAAATTTGGCTATGTACTCTAACATTATCAAGCTGGTCGCTGGTGATAATAAATCTTTTTGTTCATATATAGGAATTATGTCACACAATGTGCCACTTGAACAGCTGTTATTACAAAAGCTGTATTCTGACCAGGAACACATTAATGGTTGTCCATTTCAGCCTCCTTGGTTGTGGCTGTGTGACATGGTTGTCCCCAAACAGAAAGCGAAAATGAAAATCACTTTTTCTGTACAGGTGTGCTACTAATAGATATGTATACAATCATCCAGTTTAATAACTGATGTACATGTATGAGCAGTTAAACACAAAACCCAACCAAGTAAAATGTGAAATGTTTGCCATAGTGACCTTTTGTTGTAATGGTGTGATTCTAATAGAGATGCATAAAACCATCAAGTCTGGTGATTCTATCATTAACGGCAAGTAAGAAGTTAACTTAAAATACAAAATTAGTCACGCATGAAATATTGACCTCAGAGACATACTTTCATCATGAGGGTGCAGTAAACATCAAAATGAATCCCACTGCCAAGTTTCCTGATTTCAGGTACATGCATAACAGTATGTACACTGGGAACAAAACACTGAAATGTTTGTTTCTAGCTAAACAAAAACTGAACTTAAGTCAAGTCAAATGTAGCTTAGTGACATTTTATTGAATGGGTGTGATACTACTACCGGCAAAAGAGATTCACAGAATCAACTAGCTTCACACATTCTGTATGAATAAAAGCCTGAGTAATAAATTTATAAAAAAATTAAACCAAAGTTAGTGAAGCATGAAAGTATGAGTCACTGTGACATACTTTTTATGTGATGAGGAAGTAAATGTAATATTCAACAAGATGCATCTTGACACCTAGTTTCATCCTCCTGATACAGTAGAACCTGTCTTAGAAGACCACACCATCTACCAAAAAATCATAATCTCTCAAGACAGGGGATGACTCATAACAGGTAATAACACTATGTACTCAATAAATCTGTGTATTGAGAACCTGGACTTTTAAGACAGATGGTCTCTCATAGCAGCAGTCTTTACCAACAGGCTTTACTGTATACCAGTGTAAGGGTGGAAATTTCTGTTGATCTATGAAGAGCACATTAATTTGGACAGGTGAACGATTAATTAGATTTACGGGGACCGGCACATGTTTATATCACCATACTGCACAGATTTATAAAGGCTGTCAGGAGAGAAACGGTTCTTAATTAAACATTCGTTTATTTAACCGTCAGACAGACTGATCTTGTATCGGAATTGTCAGAGTTTGAAATTTTCCAGAATTAGTTATTTGGGAATCTAGAGGTCACGCAGACTACAAATTTGGCGCCCAGTAGAAAAGGCGGGAAAGATATTTAATCTGGATTTGTTACACTAGATAAGGGGCGTGATTCCCACACGAAATCCTTAGTTTTAATATATCCCATCACAAAAGTTTAGTCAGTCTACACTTTTCTGCAAGAGAAAACAAAGGTAGAAGACTCCAAGTTTGAATTTAGAAGAAATTCACTCGTAAATAATTATCTAAGGAATCGGATGTCTGGAAAGTTGACGGACACAATTTTGGCAGTAGAAGCAAGCGAAGCTTCAAAACACAAAGTGAAATAGCTCTACAGGATGGATCCATGTATCGACTTATCGAAGTATCTACGTATCATGTACTAACATATCCACCTACCCACACAAAGTTCACAGGCCGAAAGAGGCAAGACAATAGAGAGTTTGGAGAAGAGAAAAATGGAAAAGAACCAAGACAAACAGTCCCAGAAAAGTTGGAGAACAGTCACAGTGAATTTGGAATGAACCAGAAATAATCAGGTTATGGAGTTGTACCAGGGCAATGATTTCGATTGTTCACTCGATTCTCTGATGAACTAATTCTATCTTTTAAAATAGATCGGCTATTTATGTAAGTACATTTGTGTTCTGAAATTCGGTGAATGATTTGTTTTAAAAAAAAGTGTATCTTCCTGATGTAATACATTGTCACGGTTATTTATGTAATTGATTAAAATTGTTATTTTTCATGTACGGGAGCTCATGTCATTCTGTTTTATATATTTGCTCAGATCTCTATCTATCCCACCTATAAGTTTCACACTTTATATTGATATTTACTTGATCCAGGCAATAACACCGAAGGCGATCACCCTCTAGATAACGATAATCAAAATTCCACTACATCCACCCCAAACAAAACAGGGGAATACAGAGCAACCAGTATGTGCACTGAGTAAAAGAAAATTGAAAAATATAAATAATGTACATGCGTAAAGTTAATCTTCGCCCCACCCCTTCAAACTGAAGTCGAGGACCTGAAGAAAGAACTGCAGAGATACCGTGAGGCTGTACATATGTATCTGCTCTTGTATGTGCAGAAGTCCCCTCTACTGAAATGACGTAAAGTAGAAAGGGTAAAACTGTTCTGAAAATATTGCCAGAGCAATGACTAGTCAACATCAATATCTTGTGATGACAACCACAGTATATTCACTGCAATCCACCAAAACTGTAATAGCTGCATGTAAATTCTGTCATATACCACATTTAATTCCAAGTAAAAAAGGGCAATATCTCCTACAATTTTTTTCTCTCAATATGTACATCTTTAGATGATCACCACAATATGTACTAAGTTTCACAGCAATACATAAAAACCTGCAAGACAAGTTGTGTTCACAACATTTTATTGCCTCTATAATGGTACATAAATGTGTGACTTGTTGCTGTCAAAAGATTGTTGCAAAATGGAAGAATGGTTTGATTACCATTTAACACCATTTTTCAGCTCATGATAGTACAAGGTTGCCAGTATATTTACATGTAGTGGACGAAGACACATTGAAAGCCCTGGGAAGAACCATCAACCCATCAGTGGTTACTGGCAAATTTTCTCACATACGCTGGCTTAAAAACATGTGGACTAAGGTGAGATGTGAGGGACTTATAAAGGTAAGCACTTTAGACCACCTGACTGTCTGGAAGAATATTTATCCAGAGAAACAGATGGATAAACATGTGGAACCCTACACACTCCTACTTTATCAAGGGTTGGGGTAAGAAAAAGTCATGCAGAAAAAAGTATAAAACATAATGCAATTTGAATAGAACAGATCTTTTCACAGTTAAGCTGATAATCAATAATTTCATCAACAAGTGTTCATGGAATCCTGTGTCTCACTAACTTCCTGTGCAATAATAATAATAATAATAATAATAATAATAATAATAATGACTTTAATTAAAGAGGGTGGGAATTAGTTGCATGCAACCAGTCCTCCTTGTGGCCCTCTATTATATGCATATTTACATACAAGGTACATGTACATACACAATAATTTTTTTTACAAAAATAATAAGATACATTTATAAATGGAAATTGTAAATAGAACATGCTCCAGCTAGGTACATTGTGTATATCCAGTACTAAGATAGTGATACAACAATTTGGAAGGTTTGAGAATTTATACTGTAAGTTGTAATGTATTTGTCAAATCAAACAGGTTCCACTTTTCATCCACTGAGTTAGATTATAATTAATTTTTATTTTAAATCTGCATTTATATTTGTCCTTCCTCTAATTTCTATGGGCTTCTGTTCCAAATTATTAAGCGCAAATATTGAAAACCTTTCTTAAAAGAGTTATTTATTTTGTTTCAGGATGGAGAGGAGGTTAGCTAAATTATCTTAAAGTAGAAGTGTTGCCTTGTTTTCTGGCTTGAAATAGGTCCTTGATATAAAAAGAGGCCATACTGTTTGGAACTTTGTGCTCAAGTCTAGCCTTTCTAAAAAATATTCACTGACTGACTGTTAACATTTAATATCATTTGGGATGTTTTCAGCATATCTGCAAGCTCTTTTTGCAAGAAGAATAATTTGCAAATGTTCCTGTCATTAAGTGTTTTCCAAGATAACATTCTAGGTAAGGTTGTATAGAGATTTTGTAATGTACCAACCTAAGTTTTGCTGACAGATATAGCCTTATCTTGCTTAATAAATAGAGAAATCAAATGACTTCATGACATACAGCTCGAATATGCTCATCTGATGGCAATTTGTTGTCAACCATTACTAAGTACTGAAATAACAGAATTTAGGACTCTAAAGCTTATGTGTATCTGCAATTTTTATTAGTTACTGCAGTTTTCACTGCTTTGTATTACAGATCTTCTTTATTTGGTTTCCTTCTAAAAATTTTACAGCAAAGGTGTCCTTATTGTAAATCTTGATATTATCATGTCATTTAATTTTCATGGAGTTGGACAATTTTACCACTATTATTTTCTAACTGAACCATACTGCTTATATATATTGCTGTCAAAAATATGACAGGGTATGTGTGAAACTTACATACTTACCATTAGGGTACTAGGACTATCTCATCCACTGATGGTCTGACACCTTGGTAGTTTTCATATTGTAACAATATTATTTCCAATGCAAAATCCAACTGCTTTAATTTTCTTTTATTCAAATTACATGAAATTTTCACTGAATATTCTCGTACAAAAAGGAAAAGTTGTCCAAAATAACAACTTTAGTATTATAAATGTTATGCTAATGTGTATGTAAACATTTTCACTAGTAATTTTAACAGATATTCTGTTATAAAGTGGTAAAATTGTCGAAAGAACAACCCTGGTTTTATAAATCTTAAGCTAATGACTAGGCATGGTTCTCTCAGCTTCTAATGTCATCTGGCATGCTTTACCAAAAAAAATTAAGCAGTGTCAGAAGTTCTTGATACAGTGCTTAATTTTTTTCTGTACAGCTTGCCAGATGACAATGTTACTACTTTATAACAGAGTATCTGTTAAAATTATTGGTGAAAATGTTTCAGAAGTCTGAAATACATGCAGAACTGTCTGTATAAAATAAATTATATACTCACTTATAAATCGAGTCCAAATGCAAACTGCACAACTGCATCATGCCTAAGCAAATATTGGTCTGTACAGTTTGTTAAGAGTAATCAGTAAAACGAACATCACAGACCCTGATCTGCAGGCATATTATGCTATTGTAGATCAGGATCCTTGTTGTTTGCAGGTTGACTCGGCTTTCAAGTGAATACATACAGTACTGCTTAAACCAGGTTACTAGTAGTTTTTTTTCTGAGATTTTGAATTTATTTACTGCAACTGAGGATACCAGTATTATTTAGACAATACTCTCCGTTTTTCATACATATACTGTCTACATATAAAGTGGGAATGAAATCTATATACAAATGTGTTAATAATGCAAGTATTTATTTCTTAACAAATCTTGTTTCCATTTATCTTCTTATAAGCAGAACCTGTCCAGAAGGGTGACCTTGTAACCCCACACCATCACACCTCTTTGATTTTTTTTAAGGCACATGACAAAAGAAGAAATATGAATGCAGTGGGTAGGTAGTTAACAGTGGTTGCAGTTATATCTTGAAAATCAAGGAGTGACCATTTCATGGGGTGGGTGGGGCTAAAAAAAATTTAAAAACAGGTTTAAAAAATATTTTTTTTTCTTTCACAATACAATGGATAGAAATAGTTTTCTTCTACAAATCAGAGCATGGGTATTTTTTTCAAATTTTTGGAGGCATATTTGTTTTTACAAATCCAACATCCCCCCCAATTAACTGATTGGTATACTATTTACACTGTACATGTATCTTACACTGCTAGCAAGTGCCACTGTAAGCGATTACTTTAAATCATGTCTACAACTGATATGTTGATAATGAACAACCTGAAGCATAACTGGGTACCTTTGCTTCTCAACAACAAGCCTCTTCATGCCTCATTTACTTTTAAATTTTACCTTGAAAAGTCCATTGTAAAGCATGCTATGGATGAACAGGTGTAGATAACAACTGATTTATTGTAAACATCATTGGTCATCTGTTAAATTAAACCCAGACCATTGCTAGTTCCAGAGCAAACCGACAGGCACAACTGTGTGTAATTAATTTCTGAAACTAGAATAAAGCATGTGCAATTTTAAATGGAATTTAAATTTAACTGCACTTCTAAGCTGAAGCCTAACAGTTCTCACTGAGGTGGTTTGGTCTGGCATTAAAGTTTTATGGCACAGCAACACTTTCAGGGTTACAGAATGTCAAGCAAAAGGAGTATAGTTCCCTGCCCTCAGATACACTATGGTAACTGATCTGACCTGATCAAAAAGTGAGAATTAAACTTGCACCCTTCTGGTCACATGTCCAATGCACTGACAACTAAGACACCACCACTCCCTTAACACTTTTTGACCAAGAAACTAAAGCTAAGAACCTAAAATGTTGAATAGTTTATAATAGCTGAATGATACAGATGTAGTCAAAGAATAATATCAGATCACAGAATGTGAAGCTTCAAGTTTTGTGCTTGAGAACTTTTGAGAATATGAGACGCACATAATGTTACAGCAAAGAATAAAGGAACAGGAGTCCCTCAAAGGGACAGATGCTCTACTGTCCAAAAAGAATTTCCAGGAATTCAAACAAAGACCATTTATTTTTATTTACTGCCAAGTGCTGAAATCATCTCTGATATTCTACAACTAAGATTTTCAAATCAGCCACAGTAATAGCCATATTGGATCTATGATTGGTACCATTTTCATTTAGGACAAACAGAACATTATTAGAAGACTTCCAGTGAAAACTCCATGCCACTGTGACCATCTATTCTGGAGAAGCAGTGATAACATTTTCAAGATGGCTTGACACCATTTTGATTTAGGACCAACTAGGAATCCTAAGAAGTCTTTTGAAGAAAACCATGCCAATATCAGCATCCATCCCAGAGGAGTTTCTAAAACAAAGATTTTCAAGATGCTCAACATGGTGGCCATAATGGATATCTGATCAACATCATTTTCATTCAAGACCAACTAGACAACATAAGAAGTCTTCTGGCAAGAAACCCATGTCAATATGACTTTCTATTTAGGAGTAGCAATAACAAGGCTTTCAAAACAGCTGCTATATTTGAGGCAAGATCTGCACGATATTCATTTAGGACCAACTAGATCTCATAATAATTCTGGTGAAAACTAAATTTGGATATGACTTTTTGTTTTGAAGCAGCAGTAACAAGATTTTCAAGATGGCTGCCAAAATGTCCATATTTGAATGTCAGCATGCACCATTTTTACATAGGACCAACAAGACAGCATAAGCAGTTGTATGGTGAAAACTCGGTTCCATATAGAAAGAGTAATGATAACAAGATTTTAAGATTGTCACTATGGTGGCCATATGGATGTTGTTGTTATGGGTTTAACACCATTTTACAGCACATGACAGGCTATACATGGTGTCTACTGTATTTGGTGGAAGAACAACCCTGGATAACCTCAGGAAGTACCAAAGAGCCATGGGAAGTTACAGTAAGTTTTTTCACATACCCACATTGTCCAAGCCCTATAAATCCCTTTGTTATTTATTAAATACATGTACTTGGGTTTCGTTTTATATGTACAACGAAGCCCGAGGGTTATTTATGTATATTGTACAATATTTCGAAACAGTTCAGTTCATCCTATGCCACACATGTGAAGTGCTTTTGATAGGAAAAACTGATATCCATCAAGTGCACAGATGATGTATGGCTACATCATTTGTGTATAAATACCTCACCATTGGACGAAAACATTACACTATGGAAACATCTTGTCAATGAGCAGTCTACTTAAAAACTTGCAGATCTCCAGCTGTAGAGGTATGTGAGTTATTTATTAATTTCTTATGTATAATATAGGTTATAACTATTGTACTACCATGTTTATTTTTGTATGTTTTCTTTGTAGCTCCGGCTTGCGCAGTATAATGCAAATATTTTCTGTTCTTGTATGTGACTTAACAGGAGATCTATACTAGCAATAAAGTTGCATTTTATTAAGAAACGTTTTGTACCATAGGATTCTTATCAGACACTGGTAGGTTCACTTCTGAACCTGTTTATTGCTTTGTAATGTAGTGACGATAACATTAATTTGTATAACTTACTGTATATAATGTTATTACGCATTATCGTATATGCCGGTGTCATTCTTAGTACATGGTGTTAGATTTATTTCCAGCTGATCAGAGTTGATGGGGTAGCAGCTGTAGGGTTGACCACAGCAGCTGTAGAGCTGACCACAGTGATCAGAATTGATGGGGTAACAGTTGTAGAGCTGAACACAGAGTTGACCATAGCAGCCATAGTGCTGATGACAGAGCTAGTTGAATAGCAGCTGTAGAACAGATTGAACAGTGTTTTGCTGGTTGAGTAGCAGGTGATTGGATGTTGCTGACTGATTGGTGGGTGCTGATTGCCTGAATGACCAAGTGATTGAATGGTGGTTGGTGATTACCTGTAAAGCTGACTGCTTGATTGACCCATGTGACTGGTAGCCAAGTATTCTAATGATGGAGTGTTTTATGTAACTCCATACATGTATTCTTTTAGCTGTGGACTAATTTTGGGGTTTGTTATACCCAGTGTTTTGGGACTGTAATGATATACTGTACAATATCTGTCCCATTTTTACATCATTTTACTATTTGAGTAAATACATCATTTTTCACTATTTGAGTGAATACATCATTTTTACTATTTGAGTAAAGTACATCATTTTTACTATTTGAGTAAAACACATAATTCTTTTCATCGTGTGAAATTACTGTGAATCATTAACCTTGTCCTTATACTATGTAAGGTCATTTACTTGTATTCACATTTATGTTACATTATTAGGTTCGTGCAGATTGTGTTAATTTGTCCAATAACTGGATCTTATACATGCACGTATTAATCATAATTCATTTTTTTCATTTGAGACATTCATCAATAAACACTGTATTTGTATCAACCATCATTAGTGTTTCATTATAAATCCGACCCAAACCTGGTTATCTCGTTACAGTGCCTTTGACTACTCGACTACCCCAAGGTTCCCCATCATGGATATCAGATTGGCATAATTTTCGTTCAAGACCAATAGACTACCGGTACATAAGAAGTCTTCTGGTGAAAACCCCATTTAATGTCTTTCCATTCAGGATGGGTAGCAACAACAAGTTTTTTTTAAGAAGGCTGTTACTGTGGCCACATTGACTTCGACTTCATGGCTTTGTGGGGCTCAATGCCATTTTTTCAGCACATAATAGCATCTACATGGTGGTCAGCAAATTTTGGTTGAGGAAGAATCTGAAAGCATCCCAGGAAGAACCACTGACCCACTGAAAGTGACTGGCAAGCTTTCTCACATATTCATGCTGGCTGAACCGAGACTCGAACTCATGCAGACAAAGGTGCAATGTGTGAGTGATCTGTAAAGGTGAGTGCTTTAGAACAATGTGCCACTTGAGGTCCCTTGGCAGATAAGCACCATTTTTATTTAGAACCAACAAGACATCATAATTAGTTTCTTCAGTAAAACCCTATGCTGCTGTGAGCATTCAGGCACAGTTGTGATAGTGATTTTCTGCCTGAGCACCATCATTTTCAGTTCAGCTCAGATATCGTAAGAAGTTTTCTGGTGAAAATCCCATGTTGATGAATTTCCCTTCAGAAGAAGCAGATAAAAAAAACAAAACAAGTTCCAGATGGTTTCTGAGTCAGCCATATTGGATGTTGGAATCAACACCGTGTTTGTCTTTTAGTTAAAATGCCATGATGACATGACAATCCAATCAGGAGGAATAGCAATAACAAGATTTTCAAGATGACAACTGTGGCAGCCATAATGTATGTCAAAGGAGTAATATTTTTATTTAGAACAAACTAAACATCATATGAAGTCTTGTGGTGAACACACAATGTCAATATGACTTTCCATTCAGAAGAAGTGATGATAACAAGACTTTCAAGATGTCAAAGTTAAGATGTTCACAAGAAACCTGCAGGTGCAGTACAAAATTCTTCATGATGACCTTTTATTTTAAACCTGGTCTCATGGGCAGAGGATCAATGACTAGTCTCATACGATGTCAAGATATACCCATATACTCAGTTTGGTTGAATTTGTAATGAACTTTTTTTTTGGCATGAAAAAAATAACAAACAAAAAAACCCACCAAAACAAAGTTCTTGAACAGGCATCCTTACTATTCTTCTGATTTATCCACAAACTGGGTCTGACAAAAATCCACTGAAAATTCTTAGTACTGTATTGTCATGCTCACAAGCCAGCAGAGCTAACAACCTGAGTCAAGACCTCTGGCCCTAAAATCAATGTCAGAGTGCTGATTATCACTTATTTATTGGAATGTAACTGAATACAAAATCTGGTCAAAATTAACACCAAGCTAGACCTGTTTCTAATAGGTGAAAACATTTGGTTTACATCAGTTCTTATCTTATCCATAAAATCTTCCAATTATGCTACTGTAAGGAGTTTCTCCAAATGAAAATCTTGCTAATAAATGTTAGAATGTCACTTACATTAAATGTTGAGTTATAAATCAAACAGAGCACTACACATGACACATTTTATGCCTGCCCCATGTTTTAGAGTCCTCTAGGTACATAACAGAATACTGTGTGCAGAAACTATTTTTTTTTTCTCTAAGTCACTGTAACTAAGAAAGCCGTATTATTTCTACTGATCCACAATGGAAAAAATTTAAATAGAGCATGTCCTAATGCAACCAAGTTTGATCAAAATTGGATCAGCTGTTCTGGACAAGTAAAAAATTTAGTTTTCTCTTTTGGTGCTGAAGCCACCTGGTTTCTAAGGGAGTCATCTGAACATAGTTTTTTTTTTTTTTTTTAATAGATCATGTCATAAGGAACAAAATTACCAATTATGGATGAAATTGGTCCAATGGTTTTAGAAAAAGTTGAAAATAGCAATTTTGAAGCATGATTAATGATACATGTGGGATAGTCTGTTACAATGAGCCCACCTTGCCTTACAGCCATGTGAGCTTAAAAAATGTGCAAAAAATTGTGGTAATGACCTGAAGAAAAAAAACTGAAAAGATATGCAGATATGTCTATTAATTGGTCTACCTCAATTGGTTTTTGCTTATGAGTGCTAACAAAGTTTATGTCCAAAATGTCCAAGTCCAAAAATGTTCAATATTATGTTAACAACAGTACCATAACAGCACATAATATGCCCTCCACGGGTTTAACAGTCCCATACATATACACTGAACACACTAAATTTAATTTGCATAAACCATTATAGTCTTATTATATTTGTCATGGCTGTGATATGTGACCATTTCATCTCAGAATATGCAGAACCAATACTACAAAACACAAACCATTTTTCTTTCTTCAGTCATAGTGACTTTGACCTTTCAACACTTGACCCCAAAACCAACTGGGTTCTTTCTAACCCCAAATGCAAGCTATCCACAAAGTCTGATAAATGTAGCTGATGGAGAACTGAAATTATTGTGCAGAAACCATTTCTCTTTTATTAGTCAATGTGATCGTGACTTTTGACCTTTCACCACTTGACCCCAAAACCAACTGGGTTCTTTCTAACCCCAAACGCAAGCTATCCACAAAGTCTGATAAATGTAGTTGATGAAGAACTGAAATTATTGTGCAGAAACCATTTCTCTTTTATTAGTCAATGTGATCGTGACTTTTGACCTTTTGACCAGAAACTGGACAGGATCCTTCCTTACCCCATGTGCAAATCACCATAAAATTTAATAACTGCAGACGACAGAGATATTTGAGTTATTGTACAGAAAACATTTTTCTTCTTTCTGTCACTATATCAATGACCACTGACATTTTGACTTCAAAACTGATAAGGTTTGTTTCTTTCCCAAGTGAAATTCTTCTGAAAGGTTTGGTAACTGCAGAATGGTAAACAACTCAATTATGTAGAAATCATTTTTCTTCTTTCAGTCACAATAACCTTGACCTTTTAGCTTTGAGTCCATACTTGATAGGATTCTCCCATTACCCCAAGTTCAAGCCATCCACATAGTTTGATAAATGCTTAGTGAAGATAACTTTATGATCATGATAAAGTAAGCAAAACTGTATGACTAGAAGTGAAGTGTAATAGTTCTTGTGCTATTAATCTGAAATGGATTTAGAATTAATGTCTGGATAGCCAGTAGCAAAATAATTTGCCTCCTTCTGTTATCATTATGGAAGCATAAAAATAAAACTAGAAACTACTAAAATTACTGATATACTGGTAGAATATACCCAAATTCCTCTTAACTGAAACTTATTCAATTAGAACCTGATAAAATACAGAGTATCTTCTGCCTATGAATAAAATGAAATTAAATTGGGAGTCTGATAAAGATCAGAAGTGATAAGCTGGTTAATGCAGTATGCCAAGTTTAAATGTATTTGTTGATTTTATGTAGGCTTCATTGTCTAGGCTACAAATACACACCAGTCACCATAAGCAATCTTGCAAGTTGGTATTATGCTTCAATGATCCGAGATTATGTAACACAGCACAAATTCTTGGTGATCTATGTAAACCTCAAAAGAACCCCAACACATCTTACCTGTAACAGCAGAGTGAACCAAATACAAACAGCGCAATATTTCTCATGTGATATACACAGAGCTCCAG
Source organism: Megalonaias nervosa (assembly GCA_016617855.1). Taxonomy (NCBI): domain Eukaryota; kingdom Metazoa; phylum Mollusca; class Bivalvia; order Unionida; family Unionidae; genus Megalonaias; species Megalonaias nervosa. The sequence continues at coordinate 236,268 of JAECUM010000115.1, read as the reverse complement.
ATTAATACATATTTCAGGTGGTATGTTTATAACAAAGCAAAACTTAGGTAAAGATTTGCACAGTTCTGTAAAAATGGAAGGTGGGGGTGGGGCCTATCATCAAGCATGGGCTTTTCATCTGATAAATACCTGAAGACCCCTTATTTATGCAAATTTCTCCAAGGATGCACAAAACATCAAGACTGATATACCAGAATCTGGATAAATCTGGCTGAGTTACACAACTGTAACATTCCTCCACACAAATGTGGTATGGATAAACCATTTAAATGTACAGTGAGACTGGTCTTCATGAAAGACAATCAAGGGACTACAAAATTTAGTCCTTTCTGGACAGCTCCCTTTTACATAGATACTGAATTCAGTAATTAAGGGAAAAAGTACATAAATATTGTCTTTGATAACAGATGTCCTTAATCCAATGGTGGTGGGTTTGATACCTACCCTGGCCAGCCTAGGCAGGCTGCCTCAGTCTGTCCTTGGAAAAGAAACCTAATTCCCATTATGGAATATTCAACAGTGTATTAAAAGTGCCATAAATCCCCACAACCACCAATCCAACTAAAAATAGATTTAACGAAAAAAAATCTGACCTTGTATTTTATGAATTTTATCCATGGTTGCCTTTGTGTTCTGTATGCCTTATTTAGGATGCCTAAACTTACTCAGCACTACAGTGTACAGCAAGGATTGTGTTGATGTGCCATTAAATCCTGTACATATATCCATCCATCTAATGTGGTTCATTGCATCTGTTATGATAAACAATTATTTAAAGGTTCTCCTATTTTTGTATCTTCATCCATATTTGATGGAACACCAGCATCACTGATCCATTACTTAATTCCATTTAATTATTCTTTTTTGATAAAGTTTAGTTTTATTTCTCCATTTTTGTAATGGAGGTGATATCTCACTGCAGATTAGCATCCATGGTATAACTCTGAAAGGCCTTCAAGACAAGATTTGGTCAAATTTGGTCTAACTCTGTTCATGCATTGTTAAAAGAAGCTATCAGAGGTTTTTCTATTTTCAGTCACAGCAGCCAAATTTTGATAGCTGATTGGCATCTTTGTAAAAATCTGAAAGACCTGCAGGCAAGGATGCGTTTTGTTAAATGTAGTCAAAGTCTGTTCAGCAGTTTTTGAGGTTATTTAAAGATTCTTCTCATTTCAGTAAGTTCCTACCATATTGTGTAGTAGATTAACATCATTTATGAAAAACTGAACCCATTTTATCCCAGTAATTTGGGATGGAAGCTTTCTCAACTTTTAGTTACAGTGGCCATTTTCAGTAGTTGTTTAAAGTATATTTTATTTTATTTTTGGTAAATGGTGGCCATATTTTAGGAGGGAAATTAATCATTGGTATAAAAAGTCATTTATACCAGGAAGCATTCTGTCAATTTGGTCATAATTTGTTGAGTAAGCTTTCATAATTTTTTTCAAAGGTTTTTATATTTTTGGTAATATCAGAAATATTTGTAGGCAGATACATGTATTCATCATTTATACAAACTTCAAAGTCCTTGAAACCAGAATGCTTTCTGTCAAATTGTATCCAATAATCAATTTTTAAAAAGTCATTAAAGAGTTATTCTAATTAAAATAATGGTAGCTATATTTAAAACTTGCAAATTTGTGTATTTTATATAAAATTAAAATCTTTATGCCAGGATCCTTTCCATCTTATTTGGTCAAATTCTGTTGAGAATATTAGTAGAAGCCGTATTTGATGGTGGATCATCATTTTAAAGCATTCCATGTAAGGATGCTGTCAAATTTTGTCAAATTCTTTCCAATGGTTTTCCAGAAGTAATTTCAAGCTTTTTCTATCTTTAGAAACAGGGTCCATATTTGAAGGCACATTGCCATCATGTGTATAGATCTGAAAGCCATTCATGATGGGATGCTCAATGCCAAATTTTATTTAAATTGGTCCTGTGGTTTTTGAGAAATTTACAATAGCAACTGTTGGTGGATGATGGGCATCCCATGCAAGTCCTTATATTAAAAGCTCACTTGGCCTTAAGGCCCTATGAGCTTCAACACCCCACCTATAAATGTGTTTAAAGAACACAAATACCCTGCCCCACCTGATTCATGAACAATATTAATTCCATTCATGATCTGAACTCATTAGACATAATTAGACAAGAGGTCAAAGTAAGCTTGAAATTACTCACTTCACTCTCATCTGCCTAAAAGCCAAACACTTGAATATTGCCAAGAAATCTGAATCAGGTTTTTTTTTTCTCAGTAGAAATGATTTCTAATACTGCTGATTGCATATGTTATTAAAACAACCATGTCAAGCATTCTTTATATACTGTATCTTCATCCATATTTAAAGGCACAGCAGCATCATTTGTCAATAACGAAATGCCTTTATGCCAGGATGATTTCTGTCAAATGTTGGTCAAATTTTGTTGAGCAGAAGTTTTTGAAATAGTTGCAAAAATGCTTTTAATGGTGTATCAGAATAATCTGTATAAAACTTAAAGGATGTTATGTCAAGATGCTGTCTACAAAATTTGCTCAAATTTCCTTACAGTTTTTTAACAGTCATTAAAGTTTATTTTTTTTAAAAATCATTGATATAATAGTGGCAATATTTGATGGTAGATCAACTTCAGCTGTACAAAACTGAAAGCCCTCCACACCAGGAAGCTGTCAGATTTGGTCCAATTGTGCTTATTGGCCACCAAAATGAAGACATTGAACGGTTTTTCTCTTTCAAATAATAGTGGCCATATTTGTTGGCTGATCAAGCATCATCTGCATAAACTTGAAAGCCCTCCATCCCATGAGGCTTTCTGTCAGATTTCATCGAATTCTGTTAAGCACTGAAGCACTTTATGAGCTGAAGTCACTTAAAGGTTTTTCAATATTTTAAGTATCAGTGACCATATAATGTATGATGATGGATTGGCATCATTTGAAGAAATCTGAAATACATTTGTGCCAGGATGCCTTCTGTTAAATTTGGTAAAATTCTGCTGGGTGGTTTTTGAAGTTATTTAAAGGTTAAAGGTTTTTCTATTTTTAGTAATGGTGGCCATATTAAATGATATTCCAGCATCAACTAAACAAATCTGAAAATGCTCACTAACAAGCCATATGCAAAGTGGTCCAGTGGTTTTAAGAATAAGTTGAAAATAACAACTGTGCGTGTATGATGCACAATGGAGTAAACCATAATATATGCTTGCTTGGCTTCATGGCTTGGGGAACTAAAAACTGCCAAATTCCACTTAATAGTGGCTTTTTAATGATCCTCACTCTTTGTTCACAGTGTCGTTGAGTACATGCTTAAAATACAATGCTTGTACATGTGTGTTGCAACTCATCCTACAGTATTTAATACAAGGTTTAGAATTCAACTACAGATGGTTTAAAGATCCACAGCTCTGTCTTTGTCCCCAAACCTACAGTACTTCTTGAGAATAACATCATGAAGGAAAGATGTGCGGAAATGATACCTTTTACTACTGGCATGAAAGGAAGGGGAAAAACACAACAATTGTTTTGTAGGCTGATTTGCAATATGAAATGCCATGCTATAATGATAAAAAAGAATTACTAATACTGTGATATCCTGTTTCTCTATCCACTGTTCAATGTAGTCATTTTTACTTAATCTGGCAGATATACTTGGTATTGCCTGACCCAGTTTACTTAAAGTAACCAGTATTGTCCCAAGATCATTAGTCAGGTCAGAGAGCTGGTTGCCTGTCAGAGAATTTTAAGCATATGAACTCCAATATTGTACTGAAAATATTATTTGCACTGCAAATAAAAAATAGAGATAAATTATGCTAAGGTTATGACAAAATGCACACTTAAATGTTAGCATATTCGGTGTTGCATACCTCATGCGATCCATGTCCAGTAACAGCAGCATGATTTCATGTAAATGACTGGAATAATTTGGTCATTAAGGGACAAACAGCTTAGTAGAATGAATAAAATGATATTGTAACAAATTAAGCATAATGCACAAAGCAAAGAGAAAAACGGTAAGCCATCAAAACTGCATATATCTTTTAGAGTAACAATCTTTGCTACAAGATTCAATAAAACTGGGCAATCACATTTAAGGAAGTTATGGGGGTAGGGGTGGTTGGGAAAATTAGGTCATTAATTTTCCTGCCCTGAAAAAGTCTTTCCAACATGGATTATTGGAAAACAAGGTTAGATTTTCTCTTTGATGAGCAAAGTTAATTGCAATTGTGTGTAAAAAAACAATTTTTTATAAAATATAAACCCCCAAAATGTACAAGGGTTTCATTTCAAACTTACAGTATTGCTTTCTGGTGTACAGTTCAGCCTGGGCTAATTCAAAATTCTGAGTTCGGTTCACCCACTGCTGCACTTACAAAATGCTGGCAGGACGAATCCTGATCATCTCAAGTTCTTAGGTTATGCATGTGACTACAACCAGGGTACTTATACAGATGAAGATTGTTTCCATGAAGCGGACAGCTTCATGACAAAACTGGTATGTATTATGACCATGGGCTATAATTTTGGGCTGCAAGTAACCTAGTTCTAGTCAAATCCACAACTAATGAACTTGAGATAAGTGGGTTTCACACTGCCATGATGTATGCGTTTCACAAAAAAAAACCATCTCTGGCCAAGCATGTCCATGAGATAAAGAAATATAGATGGAAAATCTACAAGTACCTGGATACGGTAAAAAGTATGCATGGTTCTGGTAACTGCAAATAAAAATGGGAAGGTTAATATTAATTTATTTCATTACTAGTACTTTTATTTATATCATTATTGCTCATGATGGCTCACCACCTACTCAATTTAGCTTTTTTACGGGAACCATGGTAGTTCAGTGGGCAGAGCATCAGACTTGTAATTCAAAAGCTGTGGGTTTGATACCTGCCCAGGTCAGCCTCTGATGGCTGTTTTGGTGTAGAAACAAAAAAGGACATTTTCTCAACATTTTGCCCTATTTAGGCAGCAAGGAAAGTCACTTTACCTGAAATTTAGAGTCTAGCAATACCCCTGATACAAAATATATGATTGCTTCTCTTAAACAGTCACAAGGGTAACTTGTACTGATGGATTGACATGTCTGAGCATGATGTCAGCAAATGTGTACATATAAGGATAACTTTCCTTTGCCTAGGGCTGACAAATTTTATACTTCCTTTATGAACTTTTAGGACACTCCAATATACATTTACTTTATGCTTGCCTTATGTACTAAACTGTTGGTCTTGTATGCTCCCATTTGCTGGTACAGTGGCATATTTAGTAAATATCAAAATCAAACTTTCAGTTTACTTCAAACCTACTGAAAGATGCATAATTTTCATTAATGCAGTCACTCATTCATAAACTATAAACTTATGTGCCTTCCTAAATGTATGGGCTACACAATGCTGAGAAAATGCCAGACATTCCTAGGATTGTTCTTTTTATGTATCCAGGTAAATTCTTGGCCTGGGGCTTATAAAGATACACAAGGTAAACAAATCTAATGCTTGTAGAAACATGAACTTGTGTCATCTGATATTGTGTTACTGAACTGCAAGATATAAATCCAAGTCCAATAAAGGGATGCACACTACACAGCAACCAGGATTTTATGGTCCAGTTGGGAGCAATTGTTACAAAAATAAGCCAAACAATTAAGTTTGAACAATGTCTCAATCTGTCATCTCATTGAACCTATTGTACCAAAGGACTCATGAGGTGATACATAGGTTATGTGACTGGCCAGTACAGCAAGTTCCAAGTGATGGTCAGTTCATGGTTTTAGCTACCAATGATTATTTTTAGTTTTTCCATTAATTCAGGGTGTTCATTCACATTTCATGACTCCTGTAACAGATAATAGGACTTGGATTGGCATGGTTTCCTTCCTACAGCCAAATTTAGTGTTGCTGCCATAATAGTGGATGGTGCATTTCAGGCAAAACCAAAAACCATCCTCCCATGCACAGTTACAGATTAACAAATTTTTTTTTTCTTGTTGGAAACAATATCGAACATTGACATTATTCATGATGCTGAGTTCAACCATATTAATGGAGCTACATCATGGAGCTGCAGAGCATTCATTTCAATTAGCACTGCTAGTTTCGCCCTCTTCACCTTGAGCAATGTCACATGGGTTTTGTTCTTGTAGGAAACTCACTGCAACCATATCTAACATCAATATGGTTTATGACATTGAGTCTGATCATGTTTGTTGGAGCTCTTGGGGCTGCAGAGCAGTCATTTCAATTAGCAGGGTTAATTTAACCCTCTCTGATTTGAATGATGTCACAAGAGTCATGTGAAACACATATTCACATACTCACCAGACAAATAACCAGTGCACTGCAAATTAACAATTGTGGCAGCAAAAAGCTGATCACCTAGAAATGGCAACATTGCTGGCAAACAAGATTAACATTTTCGCAATACATCAACCTCAGTACACCTGGGACTTTTCTCTGCTTTCATATGTAGCAGGGCAAACTTCTTACATTCGATATGTTCTTTTTTTAGTATAATTAGTATGAGTTCTATAAAAACTGAAGGAGGGGGAGGGAGGTTGGTGATGGAAGCACCAATCTTTAGTACTCAAGTCATTGTTCCCCAAACTACTGTATTTGTGTCAGATCTATTATACAGGTATATACTGCTCAGAAAATCTGAGATTCTTTTTCTTCCACAGAACCTCACCATAATGCACCCACTGAACAAGCTCTGCTTGTTTGGTTATCAGAAAGACTATGGAAAACTGACTTACTGCAGCCAATTTCTGATATTTTGTACTGCACTTGCAGACAATCAACACAGTTACCATAACAGACATATCTCCAGCAAATGCTGTGCTTTATGAACAAAACCAGAACAATCCATTTTGCTAATTTGTACATTTGGTTTTGGAATCTTTAGCTGTGTTCTAAGATAATGGATAGTGCTATCAACACAGTTATATCTGCTATTTGCACATTTCTAGTCTCAATAGATGGTTCAAATTATTTGCAACGCCCATTGCTTGAATGTTGTAAGGGTGCAAATTTCTTTGGATCTATGAACAGCGCATTAGTTTGGGCAGGTGAATGATTAATTAGATTTATGGGGACTGTGGCGTGTTAAATCACCATAATGCATGGATTTGTAATGTCTGTGTCATGAGAGGAGTGATTCTTAATTAAGCGTTCGTTTATTTAACCATCAGACAGACTGGAAGGATAGGGTTAACTTCAATCTTGTATTGGAATTGTCAGATTTGAAATTTTCCAGAATCAGTTATTGGGAAATCTCGTTGTCAGGCAGACTACAATTTTGGTGCCTAGTTATAAATGGTGCGAGATATATTTAATCCGGATTGGATACTCTAAATAAGGGGCATGGTTCCCACATGGAATTTCTTGGTTTTAATATGTTCCATCGCAAAAAGTTAGTCAGTCTGCATTTTTCTGCAAGAGAAAACAAAGGTAGGCGACTCCGAGTTTGAATTTGGAATAAATTCTCTCGTAAAATATTTATCCAAGGGACCAGATGTTTGGAAAGATGACGGACACATATCTGGGGTAGAAGCGAGCAAAGCTTGAAAGCACAAGGTATTTGCGTCAATCTTATGTAATTCGTTGATATCAATATAATGATTTGCTTGATTTATTTGCTTATAGTTGCAGGAATTTATTTGTTTAAATTCGTAGATCAATTTTCTTGATATGAATACAACTGTGCGAGTTCATCTATCTGAATCCATACAATGATATTCTTTATATAAGTTTGACGAATTGTTTGAATGTGTCATCTTAATTGTTATAGGAAATTAGGTATTCTAAGAATTTCATGCCTTACCTTAGTTGATATGAGTTATGTGAATCCGTGTGAATTCACCGACCTTAGATGATTTCACGTATGATAAAAACTTGAGTGCGTATTGACTGAAATTAACGTTGTTAAGCCATGAAGTGAAATTTCATATACGCTAAAGACTTGAATGTGTGTATTGACTGAAATTAACACAGTTAAGCCATATAATGAATTTCATTCATTCATTTGTGTAACTAAGAGTGACTGTTATGTCCCGTGTGATGATAATGCGAGTCAGGTTGAAAGCCGTTAGGAAGTACATTAATCTTATGAAACTAGGTTTGTTTATGGTTTGCCATGTTCAGCTTGACCAGATGGCCTTTGGTATCTGTTTGAATTCCGATAGAACGATATCTGACATAACGAGAGGGGAGTAATGATCTATTCCCAGTAGGATATCTGACAGGAAATTTAGGTTGTTCTCTGTTTCGTTTGAAAAGGGAAAATAGCTTCACGGAATGTATCCATGGAACTTATCCAAGTAACTACGTATCACATACTTATGTATCCACCTACCCACACAAAGTTCGAGGGCATAAAGAGGCAAGACAATAGAGAGTTTGGAGACGAGAAAAGAAAAGCGAAAAGAACCAAGGTCAGCCACAGTGGAGTTGGAATGAACCAGAAATAAGCAGGTTATGAAGTTGTACAAGGCAATGACTTCGACTGTTCACCCGATTCAATGATGAACCAATTCTACCATTTAAAACAGATTGGCTATTTATATAAGTATATTTGTGTTTGAAATTCGGTGAATGATTTATTTAAAAAAGAAGTGTATCTTCCTAATGTAATGTATTATCACGATTGTTTATGAAATTGATTAAATTGTTATTTTTTCATGTACTGGGGCTCATGTCATTGTTTTATATATCTGCTCAGATCTCTATCTATTCCACCTATAAGTTTCACACTTTATATTAATATTTACTCGATCCGGGCAATAACATCAAAGGCGATCACCCTTTAGACATCGATAACCAAATAAAGCGGACACCTTGTAAGAAGGTACAATCCGTTAATCAATTCCACTCAACCCACCCCCAACAAAGTAAGGGAGGGTACCTGCTGACAAATGTTTTAGGACATGGTGTTTAACTACAGACCTAATTTAGGCAAGAATGTAGTCACAGCTATGATAATGGATAGTGCTATCAACACAGTTATATCTGCTATTTGCACACTTCTAGTCTTGTTAGATGATTCAAATTATTTGCAACACCCATTGCTTGAATGTTTTAGGAGATGGGTGTTTAACAAGAGACCTAATTTAGCCAAGAATGTAGTCACATGGGATTAGAAATGTCAAAATTTATGGAAATTTCTACCGGGTACCTGTTGATCCTATCGATCGGTTACCCAGGTACCCGATCAAAGGAAAATTGTATTAAATGTGAACCTGAACTGCGTTGTTGTAGGTTCACACATGCTAACCCCCAAGAGAGGTACAAGTAAATTTAATACTAATGTAAGTGGCAAAAATGCTTAATCGGAGCATAGAAAGATCGATCAAGATATTACATACCATAATTACAGAAAACTGTATGAAAAACATACATTTATTTTTGCTTCTTACCAGAATCTGCAGTTAAAATTTTTGTCACAGATTGGCTAAATCCATGTGGATTAGAAGTTAGTACAAAAGTATAGGCACAAAAGAAACTGATAAATTATTTATGCATAACACTCACTTTAACTAGTCTACATGTCTACAGTAACTTTCGTGAATAGTTGTCATTCTACAAATGATGACTGTTGTACTACATCACTGTCAAATTCTTCTTTCGAAATTTTTAAAGTGCTATTGATTTGTCCTTTTCCAGATGCAACACATTTTTAAATTCTCTCTCCTCTAACATTTTTCTGTCACATAACATCCATCAGTCATATCGATAAAGCCCATTTATTATGATATCTAGTGACATTTATTTTCAAATTAGATTGGTTGGCTACATATGTGATATAAAATATTATGACTCTGTGAATCGTAGTTTCACATTCAAGAAACCTGTCTGTTTTCTTAGATGTTTTATGTAGATACTATAAAAATAAGGAAAGTAGATGGAGGTCCGAAAATGAACATGGCCGTTTGTATCGTTGCTTTCAATTTAACGATCAGTCTTATATGTACAATACAATAATACAAAATAAGTTTTAAGTATGTTTAGTAAGTCATTTTCCTTTGGGCAATGAGAGGGTAGTATTCTATTCACTGAGTTGCACTTCCATATTAAGTGGGCATGATCATGGCAATGTCAATTTGTAATGTGGGAAAATGCTCTGGCTTTCATTAAAGGTGTGAGATAACAAGTGAAACTGGACAGACGTACAAAGTCGAATGTTTGAGTTAAGCATCGGTACCAAATTTATTACACTACACGAAATCTAGCTTGAGATGTCAGCATTGATTCTTAAATAGGTTGTGCGAGAAAGGAGAGAAGTGTCCTCCCTTGTATTATTAGTATATATATCGCAAGTAAATTGTAATCAACTATACGAGCCCCTGTGTTGTTTTTTTTACCCTCAATTTTACACCCCTGGGGAATACACTGATGGTAGATACATGACTAGAATCACTTAATCATGCTTATAATTAGATGATGAACTTAATCAACATTAACAGGAGTCATTTTTAAACTAGAAATTCCCTTATTTTCAACTTTTGAATTGGATGAAGGAGTGATGCTCGAGTAACTTACTTAATCAGAATAGCATTAGGTGAAATTGCAATCAGGATGCACAAAATTTGTCTAATGTACGTTTTATCCTCATCATCACTGGAAGTACCTAAGTTTAAAGCTGAAAACTACTACGCTCAAGTACAGTACATTACAGAATCAGGCCACTTTTCAGAATGGGCTCATTGATATACATGTACCGTACATTATACGAAACCTTACTGAAGAGTTCCTTTAAACACTTGCACATACTTTACACAAATAAAGTGTACAGGTAGGCAATTCCCGCTATGATGACAGAAGAAGTGTTTTGCTCAAGTGACAAGTCTGATCTTGGGTATGAAACTATGATACTAGTGTGACTGAATGGTCTAAGTGATGTCCATAAAGAAGATGACCTGAAGTGACAACTACCTTAGAGGGACCGCTTGCCCCTGACAGCATGTACCAGTACTATACTACTCCAAGGTCACACAGGCTCATGATAGGCTTACTACTACCTGCAATACACAATTTCCACATTAGATCTGTAGTTTCTTGTGTATATTACAGGACTATTTTTTTTATTGGTCTTCTCTGAAATATAGTCCTGGAATCTTAACATCCTAAAGAGAATTGTTTCCATATAAGAAATTTTTCACGCAAGTTGTGTGTGTGTGTATGTTTTGATATATATCTATACTGTGTGCTTAATTTTTCTTCTTGACAGTTGTGGAATAAATGCATACATTTTTGTCATAGTTCTTTGAGCTCACAAACTAACCTTTTTTCATTTAAACTAGAGTTTTCTGTAGAAAATCTACTGTATGTCATAGGTCAAGTGAAATTTGTATATCAAGAGTTTTGGTAAACAAATGTTCATTCCTGTTTCATATCAGTCTTTGGGAATCTATGATCATAGTTTTTAGTTGTGTTCATTTGTAATTTGAGATGAATTATTTATTTTAATTATTCATTGGAATTACAAAGTACTCATTCACTTTTTGGACTAAACACTACTTTGGGATTACTGAGAACTCATTCAAAGACATTCTGGATTATATCATTGGCACATCGAGACATTCAAGACTACTGGTACATCAGAACATTCAAAATTATTGGAATTCATTCTGAACATCTATACTTTTTAACTTGTGCTTGGACATTTTGAATTATATGGGATTTAATTCACAATAATGTAAATTTCTCCTAAATTTTCACTTAGTAACTTAGAAAAATAATTTGTTGATTTTACTAAATGTGTTGGTTTTGCTTCTTTCTGTTACATAGCTTAAAATCCAAAGTCATAACTGTATTTACAAAGATGTGCATACCCTGTGTACACTTGTTATGAACTTCCTTAAACATTAAACCTCACCATATAATCTTTATAAACAAATATGGTGTTTAACTGCATCCAAAGATGAGGCACAGTTCACAGTAAAAAGCTTAGCAAGTTACTGACTAATGATATACATATTAAAATGTTTGTGGTCTTATGATTATAAACTAGTTTTTTATTTTGTCAAGCACATCATGGCTCAACACATGTATAGTGATCAATCAGGCATCCATGCACATGGCCATCATATAACTGTACATTGACACCATAGATTGTTTGTTAGCTAAACTGAAGTAGGGTGAGTCAAAATGGAAGTCTCTTGTCATGTTAAACAATGGAAAAGTCTATAAATACTGCCAACCTTCCATGTCACCAAAAGGTCTGTTGTTTACTGACAGCTAATTAGGGTTCTTCAAATCTGGTAAAATGACTGCAGAAACTTTCACAAGTACATGTATATATGTACAGCAAAAAAGATTAATCAGCCTTAAAGGTTTAAACAGCAATTTCCCTTTATGCACATGATGCACACTTTTTGTTCTTGTGCACTTTTTAAAACATATTTTTACCTCCAGTTCTGACACAAGTTTTCACTCCAGTCCTGCCAACCCTGATGAAACCATCTCCATAAGGCAGTTGATTTTTTTCCCTAAGTTTGACCAGTTTTCAGTAAGGAGTAACAAAAAAATATAAAGTGCTATTGTAAAGCTTGAAGACTAATTTAAAAGTTTGGTATTCGAAACATTCTGCAATGGTAAACATTACGTTCAACTGAAAAGTTTGTAAAGTACGAGCAGCCCTTATTTACCACTAGTACAGCTGCACATACTTCAGTTCCAAAACCTATGCAGCTCAATGGCTTGTTGCTATCTCTCAACTTGACATAATTCTTGGAATTCTCTTCCATTCCACATGACAACAGCAATCATATCTTCCACCATGAGACATACTCAAATTGGCATGAGATGGCCAATAAATGTAATTGTGTCCCTTCTTGCTTTTATTCACAAGAACCTGAATATTCCTTTTTATTCTTTCGTGTTGATTATTAACACTTTTAAAGAGGTTTCTTTTCCCTTTCATCTTAACATGTATGACTTGATGGACTCCATTTTTAAAAATTCTATAATCAACAGTTTGATCATGCTGATACTTTGCATGAAGAAAATATGTGCAGTTTAAAGCATCTGTCATACAGCTGTAAAGTCAGTCTGGTTCCCTGACTTATTCCACTAATTTTAATATGAAACCTGGATCCAAATCAAACGCAAATGAACCAATTATCTGGATTTTTTGGCAAAAATAATTTTTCCATAGTTTTGCTTTTATGCCTGTATTTTAAGGGTCATTTTCACAAGATTTACAGCAAAATCATAAGGGTAGGCAGGTCTGCATTACTCTCAATCTTATACTTCTCTGGGAATTAACGAACAGCATACTAGTAGTTATCTGTAAACAGTATGATGAGCCATATTTTAGAGGCAAAAAACAGGATACAGGCTAAACAGACAATATTACTCTAGATCTAATAACTGGCACCCACAATGAATCCAAAAAGACACAGTCATCAAGATATACTGTAGTCCGAGTTTCCTCTGACCTTTGCCACTCCATTTTTGATATTTTGACATTTATGTTGGGGTGTAGGGTCAGAGTCCATTCCCTATCGAAAAGTTGGAATTTGCCGACACCATTTGGTGGCGGCATAGGGTAGCCACTTATTAACCGGCCTAGCAAACTTTAACGACCTTTCATCAAGATATACCGACATGAAATCGATAGGAATATGATTTATTTTCTCAGAAATAGTGAGTGTAGCATTCGTTATATCTTTGATCCGCTGAGAGATGAGATGCAACTATAGTGTTGATGAAATTTGACCTGGAACTTGCCATTTGCATTCTGAGTCACATGACTACACAAATCTCGCAACCTACATGTCAAGGACATCAGAGGCCCAATAGTTGCATGATATCAACAATAAACCATTTTGAAAGTTGTTGTACAAAGAATTTGAAAATATTAATTAAAAGTCACGTAATACTTGTACATAAATATAATGCACACTTAATTCTCAACATATTTATTCTGAAAACGATGACTAGAAACCTGTTGGCATCACAGCAAGGTGGAGAAAACCAGATTCATCAAGTACTAAGCAAGTGTCAACGATGTATTTTGTTGGCATCACGTGACTACCGCGTTGACCTGTGCATTCCGCTTGTTGAATCTGTTTTTTTTTCAAGCTGCTGCAACATTTACAGATTTCTGGTTGTTGTTTCCAGAATAAATATTTTTAGAAGTTTATGTTCTTTTATTTCTCTATAAATATTACACGACTTTCATTTATATGTTCAATTTGTTTTCCTACAGCAACATTAGAACTGGTTAATTGTTGATATCACATGACAATTTTAACTCTGAAGTCATTGACATGTGGGTCGTGAGGTTTGTGTAGTCATGTGACTTGAAATGCAAATGGCTAGCCGTCAGCGGATTAATGATATAACAAATGCTATACTTGCAATATCTGAGAAAATAAATCATATTCCTATCGATTTCATACAGGTATATCTCTATGAACAGTTGTTAAAGTTTGCTAGGTCAATTAGTAAGTGGCTACCCTGTGCCGACACCAAATGGTGTTGGCAAAATCCAACTTTTCGATATGTTATGGACTCTGACCCTACACCCAAACATAAATGTTCAAATTTCAAAAATGGGGTGGCAAGGGTCAGAGGAAACTCGGACTAGATACACTGTACACTACCTCTCTCAAATGAACACAAAGTTATTAAATTAATACTTTCACCAAGCAATAATATGTAAGAGTGACAAGATTTTGAGCAAAGCTTTATGACTGTATATTATGTCTATGAAGCAAGTCAAATGAGTCTCACTTGGATAAACATTTTACCCATATTATTAATCTGTGTGCCAGCAGGCAATATCACAGACAGGAACCATGTGGAAGCTAATTACTGACAATGGATACTCACACAAGGCTGATGAGATATTCTACAGTGCTCTAGCTAGGATTTTTTTTTTTTGAGGCAGGGTTCATTGGTGACTGTGTCCTTAGTGCAAATACTGCATCAAATAAAAAGACCCAAGAATATAAATATAAAAAAATCATTCCAGCTGAATTTACACTGAAACAAGTGCATCTTAAGTTACTGAATAGAGTGTGCTCAATGCCAATGGATATATGACAATTAATTCCACTGGTAGCTTGGTCGATCATTGATAGAAAATGTAAATAAGAAATGATCAACCTGTTATCAAAAATTCAATGAAAACACTTCTGTATTTATTTCTAAAGTAGTGTTTAGGAAGGAAAAAGGAACACTCAAATGTCCATAAAACTCTGGAAAGAAACTGTTGCTCAGGCATGAGGAATTAAAAAAGCGGGAAGATTTGTGACAGGGAGCCTAATAATAATTACAGTTGTTTGGACAGTGTATCCCATAGAGGTGCAAGACTGAGTCAAAAATCTCCTTGGTGTCAAAACTTGGGGTCAGATTGAGTAAAAAACAAACTTTGGTATCAAAACTGGGGTCAAATTAAAAATTTTGGGGTCTCTGAAGTGCAAATGACAGTAAAGGGAAACACTGTTTAGATCATTGATTTATTAATTTTTTGCAATATTCAATATTCCAGTATTATATACTTTGAATTGGTCATTACTGAGAAATTAAAACATGGTTTGCTACAGTTCTGTTGTCAACAAACTGATATGGTTATTTTAGCAGACACCAAAATTGTAGAAAATCGTGCCGTAATCTGACTATTTGACTAATTCAAAGTACATGTATATTATGCTGGAAAATTTAATCATTATTGCAGAAATCCATAAATCCACAAAAAAGAAACTCTCTTCTCCAGAATATGACAAACTAGTGCAAAAACTGGAAGAAGCGATTTCAGAGAGGTCAATATTGATAATGTTCAAAACAACTGCTTAAAAAAGCAATTGTTCCAAAACTAACAAATAATATAAATACAAATAATATTTGAATTTTAGGAAAGTATTAAAATGTTTGGGTTTTTTTAGGTTTATTCAGCAAAATTATTGTATATCAATGATATTGTAACCCAAATTGCTCAGAACACTATGTATTTGGTGTGCTGCTGAATTATATTAATAGTCACCTGATAAGATATTCATTATGTGACAGGAATGTGTCAAGTCCAGACAGTTACATCACAAGACCTTAATAACTTACCATTTTAAATAAAAAAGTTGCATTTGACTGGTCACTCAATATTGATGGAACTGTCAAAAGGATTACATGATCCCACATGGTTTCACAAGTTGTTAAACAGTGCATTTAATACAGAAATGTACTGTAGAGATTGCTAAAAAGCCCTGTTAACACAATGTGATTCAAAAACCACAATAAATACCAGTGTATAAAAATGCCCATATAATTATGCACTGTGTTGAGGACAAATCTACTTGCAATGACTTGAAAGTCTAAAACAAAAGGGATAAAATCAAACTTGAAACTACCAACATACAAATACAGATTTGCGAGCTGATTTACTGGACTACATGATATGGCCAGTGGGTTAGTTCTTTCGGTTGATAATACATAAATTAAAGTTTTGTGTGGAATGGTCAAATAGCATTAGACCATCCATACCAAAGAATGTCAACTATTGGAAACCTTTAATTTGAATTATATAAGTTTGATGATGCTTCCTGACGGGTCCTTGATGTCAGTATGGGGAGGGGGTGCCAACTCTGGGCAACACACTGGAAAAACAACATGAACCTATGTAACTGAACAATGGTAGCTTGAAGGAATGAAGCAGACTTGTATTCTCGCACACTCCCATTTCTTTGTAAGCCCCAATCCCACTGATTTTTATAAACAACAGGCATTAAGAATATAGAAAATTCATACAAATCAGTCATTTCATTAACTGATTTATAACTTCTGACCAGACTGTCATGGGGGGGGGGGCAGACACTGTCAATTTGTTGACGTTTCAAATCAAACAGCAGTTTTTTTTAGTAACAGTCACCATATTTGCACTGGCAAGTCTGTTTTCAAGCAACAGATGTGATGTAGTTCACTGTCTTTGATAGTATCAATAATTCTGTAAAGTTTTAGAGTTATATTTCTTCAAACACATACATACAAGTATTCTTCCTTTTTATTTGTTCAATTTGTTTTAGAAATAATAAACCCAGAAACTGCAAATAATGGATGCAGATGACAGAGTTATTACTGAAATGAACTGTTCTGGAAACCAAAAAGGACTGGGAACAGTCTGTCTGCTTGTTTAAATCAAGAGCTTCTGTTTGCTTTAAAACACAAACAAGTCAACAGTGTCTGGGACCACTCAGCAACAGGTTAGAAATTATAAATCAATAAATGAAAGACTAAGATTTGCACATTTTTTAAAATATATCCTTGATGCTTTTCATTTTAAATTCTGCACAGGGGTAGGGTGTGCAAATACTACATCTGATTTTGCAAAGATATTGTGCAACAACCCATGTCAATTTCATTACAGGCTGACAAAATGCTGCCATGGCTAAGAAGAACAGATGGCTTATTATTTGTTATTATTATTTTTATTTATTAGAGTTTCCTCTTACCCTTGCCACCCCGCTTTAGATATTGTGACATACATGTTGTGATGGGGTGTCTGACACGAATCGAAACTACAGCATTGATAAAATCTGCGGTGGCGGCGAATTCCAACTTGTTGATAGGCCATTAGCTCCGACTCCACACCCCAATATAAATGTCACATCTAAACTTGGGTAGTACGGGTCATTTATGGGTCACAGGAACACGGACAAGCCCATTATGTAAAGATATTATGACATATGTAATAAATAAAAAATATTGAATACTTAGAGGTATTTCCAACTTACAAGTTGAAACTCTCTTCTCCTGTCGTACGCTGCTTGAATTCCCGAGTCGGACCACAGCTTTCTTATTGGTTCTACATAATCCTGAAATATTGCGTTATCCAATTTTGTATTTTCATAGGCAAATACAAAATTAGCATGTTTTGCATTTGCTTCGTCGCCCCAGTGAATATCCAGCTTGGTCCTAGCGTCAATTAAGACTCGCATTCCCTTCACTAAATTGCTGTAAATTGTGTTCCTAAATTCAATGAGGGTTTCGTCGTCGAAATTGTGTCCATGAATAATTCTCATTTGTTTCAGGAATGTACTCTTGCCGCTTTCTCCAGCTCCCAATAAAAGAATTTTGACAGTCCTCCGAAACTGGATTTTTTCCTTAGCTAGCTGTTTATCAATCGTTTTACTCCTATTTCGCTGTTCTTTATCCTGGTCCGACACACAACACATTAATGTGTCCGCCATTTTGCCCTTAATCCACACCCATGACGTCAAAAATAAAAACTTCCGGAGAAGCTACCTTTCTATTTATAAACTCGTTCACACAGTTGCATAATCTTATCTTATAAGGAGTGCAGTTGGTTGAAATAAATACTTTTAAAGCGCCTTCCACTTTCAAAAAGTCAATATAATATAAAAGTCATTTACCAATGATTAGGGGAAAAAATTATTGACGTGCTTTGAACCTTTCAGGCTGGTTTTCTAATAGTTGTGTGAACACCTATTATTATCTATTATTTCAGGAAAAGTCAGCAAGTTCACATACTTGGAACTTCTTGGATCTAAGCAAAATGTATTAGTGTTTCGAATGACTCAAAATGGCTGCGTCCATATATCGAATTTGCCAAATTCTGGCCAAATCACCTTGGAGAATCAACATAAGATATTCCAGTGCAACTGGCTTTCCTTATTATGTTCTGTAAGCTCTTGCAAACTACAGCTTAATAACACTGATTGTTCTTTTTGTAATAACGCTAAGCTGAATGAAATATAGGGTAGCCTCGCCACCGATCTGACCGATTCAGATTAATTATATTATTCGCTTATTCTCCCGATTGTTTGTACTCTCCACCCCCAACACCGATTTTAAACAGCGAATTTACTCTTGGAAAGACTATTCGAAAGGCAGCCGGGTTCCCACACCCACAGTAGAAAAGACTATCTGCACGGTGACCAGGCAATGCATTAGGGACGAGTCCAAGATATTTGGAATGATGTAAA
The DNA here is from genome assembly GCA_016617855.1 of Megalonaias nervosa. Lineage (NCBI taxonomy): Eukaryota > Metazoa > Mollusca > Bivalvia > Unionida > Unionidae > Megalonaias > Megalonaias nervosa. Next base: position 217,320 of record JAECUM010000115.1, on the reverse strand, counting down.
CTTCTCTAAGGATGCAAACGACAATTTTTATGCACAAATTTAATTCTGCATCCACCTGCCCAGTATAAAAAATATAATGAGCCATTTTAAAACAAAGCATAAGAATATATTATTCGGTGACCTGAGAAGTCAATAGCAGTTCATAGCAAAAGAAGTTGATGTATCCTACCTCCAAATTTATACCTATATTTTTCATGTCTGAAGGTCATTTTTGACACCATGTGATGCTCACAGTGTAAACACAAGCCCATTTCCTAGGTGATAATTCTAAAAAAAAAACAGTGCGTGCTAAACAGCTTCATGTAATTCATAATAGTTGCCATCAAAGCCATTTCTGAGATATTCTACTTGCTTTGAGCCCACGTTCTACTGCAAGGTGGCTAGCACCTTTTCTTAGTTGACTATTGGTATTTCACTGTCTACATACTGTGAAGTAACTATGGGAGGTGTACATGCCTCATATCAATTTCAAGGACAACACAAGTCCAAAACACCTAATTCACAAATATATCTATATCTTTCAAACAGTCACATCATAGCCTTAAGTTAAATTTTTTTTACAAGGACCAATACAAAACTATCTCCTGCCACCTTAAACATTTGGCTCAAAATAGTTTCTCACAAAAATTGTGTACATATCACATATTTAGACATTATCTAGTAAAATGATATAAAGGAAAATTTATTGTATGCAAAACTAATGTGTGTGTGTGTGTGTGATTATGATTTTTAATGTAGCTTTAACAATTTTTCAGTCATATCGCTATGATGTCTGCAGTGTGGCAGTTTATAGTGATGTTTAGCACTGGGGCATCATGCCGCAGACATGTAGCATGATGTCCCACCCAGTCACATTATCCTGACACCAGGCTGACCAGTCCTAACACTAACCTCTTAATGCTGAGCACCAAGCGAGGCAGCTGTTAGTACCATTTTTGTAAGTCTTTGGTATGACTCGACTGGGGATCGAACCCACGACCTCCCGCATCCGAGGCAGATGCTCTAACCTCTAGGCCACCAGAGTGGTTCTGCAAAACTAATTATGTTATAACTAGTTCAGAAAAGTGACTACTTATTGACAAAAAGCATTGCATTTTGTACATTGTGAGTTGTGACTGATTGCATTTCTTCAGAGATTTCAAATTGTATGCAACCTCAGATGGTTCTTGTCGTTGATTACCAGTATAGCATCAGAGCAGAACCAAAACTCCTTTACAATACTGCTTAAATGCAGAGAAGGGATTTTGGAGTTACAAATTTTTGGAGTAAATGAAGAAACACAGTGTTAGTTGTCAGTGACAGAAATGAAAAGTTGGCAAAACTGTTCTAACTTAACAGAAAGAAACTACACAGACAAGTAAATATTATGTTTTAGAAATAATTCAAGTAATTCTTTCCTGATATAAAAGAAATAGTTCCTAATCTTTCATTATTGTTCTAGTGGTGCAAATGGCAGCGGTAGTGTAATGTGGATATGTGTCTTGGAGGTAGGATAGTCATTAACCCTCAAAAATTGTGGCCACGAGTAACTCGCAGTTTGTTATGACAACTTGCTAGCCAAAGAATGCCAACAATGGGGGGACGGGGGGGGAGGACGATGACAACTGTCAACATTAAATATATAATAGGTTCAGGTAAACAGAAAACACTGACATTACATATTTGTCTTTGTTTTAATAATAATAAATACTTCTGTTTTATTACTTCTTTTTTTTAACATAATAATTGCAGCTTTTATAAAAACATTTTGTCTAACCTATAAATTAGCCACTGCAAGCTTGCACTTATGTCCGCCCACGTGATGTTGCCTGGAGCTGTGAAGTACCAATTATTTAGAAATTTTTTAAAATAGCTATATTAAATATTAGTGTAAATAATAATGAATAATCCAAACACAGGATACCCAACAAAATGGGGGACAAATAAAAGACACTGGGAACACAAAATAGAAAAGAATGAACTTAAAGCATGCAGAAACTAACACACACCATGTGATACCCACATGATGTCTGAGTGGGACAAGGTGCTTGCTGCTGATGCAGTTGACTCTTCTGAATCCGAACTGATCCGAATATTGCCAAGTTACTTCGGTTCAGATGAGCATTTGACAATGCGCCGAAAGGGGTGGGTATGTATGCGCCAAATATGCCTCTATGCCTGCCTCTCGCCAGGTCATGGTACACATTCAAGACGTATAAGTACATTATTATCGTTATTCTAATTCTAAGTTCTCTGCAGTTGTGACTCACGTCCAAACTGAAAATGCTAGTCAAATTGATTGCCAGTAAATAAACTATTTTTTTTTAAGGTAGATAGAAAATCACGATTTTTTGTGAAAAATATAGCCGTATGATAGCCTAATTGTTATTTTCTGAGCTCGCAAATGACATTTTTCCACTCGCAAATTGCAAGCTTGCGAGTGGGATTTTCGAGGGTTGGTAGTCATGCTAAACAGGAGAGACCAAAGTTTAATCAATACACATTAGGCTTTGTTGGAACAGTCATATACTGCTGTGTCAGACTCTGGTAAGCCTACAAAGCGACATATCATGTAAATCAAATGATACATGGCCACTGAAATTGACCATACATATACAAATACTCCATACAAATTAAGAGAGAAATTTCTTCTCATATTCCACTCCTCATAATCACTTATAACTGACTTTCTGGAATTTTCAAAATGATAGAAAATAAGATAGGTATAGAACAAATATTAGCAGTAGAAAATTCTGTTCAAGATATGAAGCATTTCAACTGCTTGGCTTTTAATAAGCATATACCACAAAATACAACTCTTGCAGAAGCTACCATATATACCATTTTTATTGGGACACAATAAAAATAATAATTTTTATTCCTGTCCCAGAACTTATAGTGAAACTTTTTTCTCCAAGGTCACATGTCCCAAGACTTAAGAAACAAAATAAATTTGCACTGAATTTGTGTCCCACCCACTGCACATTGCAATAGAATAGATAAACAAAATGCTTATTTGATAATAAAAAGAAAGAAACTGACCTTGTACTGTTATCATTTATTCCTTTTCTCATCATGAGCATTAAAGAATAAAAGATATCCATGAACTCTGTATATGTAGAGTAGATTTCCATACTGTAGCATGTATTGCTTATGTCTGATAACACGCAACACGTTCATTGATATGAACATTGAGAAACAAATCATGTTTGGTTGTGCTCAAAGGTTTGAATATGTTATCTGACTAAAAACAGGATCCGACAAAATCGCAAACGAGAGGGAAATAATCAACCGATATCTTGAAGACAACTGCCATTCACGCACGACACGGTGTTAGGTGCAAAATAACCAAGATTGAATTATATCCAGGTCAACTATATGACAGTATCTCACAAATAAAAATCATTATTTGAAAACACATTCACTTGAGTGCAAGTGACAATCTTTTTGCAAGCACGGGTTACAAAAGAATCATTAAAGCAAGTTGTTGCTGTGTATACTATTTAACCACAGACATCAGTGTCCATTTGTATAAATTATAACTACAGAGCCAAGCACATAGAAGCCCAGGTGGTGAATAAACACAACTGGCATCAAGCAGTAAACTCATTCTTTGAACTTACTGACAGGACATCAAAGACAGGTTATTTTTATTACAAAGCAAGCCACACTTGGAAGCTGACTTTGACACTTTGAAGCCAGTTTTTCATTCATTTTTTAAAGGATATCAGTACAAAGTTTAATTTATTGCAAAGCTAGTTGACCTCTGAAGCCGACTTTGGATTCTTTTAAGTGTGCCGTTTTTTTTATAAAATAATTTTAGCATACAAAGATGGCCGAGATATGGATGCTAACTTTGGTTCATTAAATTGAAACAATGGAACAATTTTAAAGTGACACAATATTGTGCTTTGATGACCCAGCGTTGCTTGGAAGATTTGGAAAAAATAAAATGAATTCATGAAGGCCAGAAGAGAAGCTGATGATTTCGCTGACAATATGATCATTAACATGGATGCAATTCTAGTGTACTTTGATTTCATTCCCTGATGTACTGACAATAAGATGGGGATCAAAAGTGTGAGAGTTAGCACTACTGGTGCAGATTTGAAAAAATGTGACTTTAGTTCTTTCTGGTTCAGGTGATGTATTGCCTCTAACGATAATTTTTCATGGTATGAGAAAGCTAAAAAACTATTCATGAACCGAAAGAATGGATTGTACGTGTGCAGGAGAAGGGTTGTGTTGATGAGATGATGCTGCAATGTATTAAAGAGTTTTATCTCAAGTACACAGTTTTATATTTTTAAAAATAAAATTTCAGTTAGAGTGCATTTTCCGACATGTAAGTTTCGAATGATTTGAAATGTGTCCCACAAAAGTGATATGTCCCAGAACATACAGTGCACAAAAAAATCACTTTCAAAATTATTTATGGTGTCTCAACAAAATACGGTTTCCCAACATATAGGGTAAATATGGTAAATCTATCAAAATCACTCTCTTGTGCACTTAGAACATTATAAGTATCTGGAAGAGATTCAAGCTAATGCTTCATTCAGCATGACTGACCAATTAATCCTAACATTTCACCATGCAAATTGACACTTGTGGAAACATGATAATTCAGAGGAGAATCTGTATTGTTAACTGCAGCAAACTTTCTAAACTATGTTGAATGTATCAATTCCATGAATGTGAAAATTTTTTTCCTATTGTGAACATCCATGAAATACTGTACATGGCATGCACCTTTACCTTCAGTTGATAAAGGCAGAGTAACTGTGATTTTGGCTAGGGGAATCAATATAGGAAAGAGGTTTAAAAAGATATTTCCCTCTGTTATAAGTGATGCTCAGGAAGGTTTTATGAAAGGGAGATTTATTGGTGAAGGCATATAAATTTTATATGGTTTTATGGATTGTCTTAATGAAACAAATCAGTCTTCCCACTTCTTATTAACTAATTTTGAAAAAGCATTTGACTCTGTCAGTGTTTTATCTACCCATGCATCATGCGTCAAATATGCAAAATTTTCCGATTTGACGCACAAAAGTCGACAACGGTATGTAAATTGACGCACCCCAATGTTATGTTTTGCTGATTAACACAAAGCAAAGGTTTGGTCTAAAAATCGTCGCCGGTACGTAAATTGACGCATCCAATGTTATGTTTTGCTGATTAACACAAAATAAAGGTTTGGTCTAACTACTTCATTGGCTAGATTACAACTCGCTCAAACAGGGAAAACACTCGCACATCAGTTTCTTATGCTGATGTTATCATAATACATAGGGTTACAACTGAGTGTGGAGCCTGGAGCTGACCTTATGTGACCTGTAACTGTGACATCATTTGTAGCCATAGGATGTTAGAACCATAAATCACTGCACACAAGAAAGAGGCGAAAAATAAACATGTGATTTTACAGTGATTCTCACGAGAAACTTTTATTTTATGCACATCCTTGTCGTGCAAAGAAGCAACAATTTACATTCCCTCAATTGTATGCCTTGCGTTGTTCCAAGATACTATCAGCATTCGAATGAAAATGGTGTCCAAGGTAAAAAACTTAAAACAGATCCGAAACAAACAAAATTATCATTTGGACCACGTTTTTACAACCGACCGTCGATAATAGTATTGCTATCAAACCATTGGAGCCTTCATCATCTAAAGTGGAGGTAACTGTTACTTTGTAAGATAAAACATAATTTTGTGCAGCAATGGTTGAAAACATACAGCTGGCTATGTTTTCAAAAAGAAGTTAAGTCGAGTGAAGAATGTGACAGTGAAGACGCCTTTATGTTTTTGCCATATATGTACAGAGGCTAAAATAAACCTCGATGACCAAATGTTTAAAAAACAATAACTTTCAGAACAGTACACTTTGAAGGCATGCTGGGTTGCCAGAAAATAAACTGTTGATTGAACTCCAAAATACTATCCAAATTTGTGAATGTCATTTTGTCCAAGTCTCAACATGTCTTGATTCTGAGGTCATGTGCACTGCTTATTCCACTACACTCGGAAATAAACACAATTATGAAACCTAAAGTTGTTTACTTCATGTACTCTTATAAATGACCACAAGAGCATCTCTGGGTATTTCTGCCTCTGAATTCAATCACTGTAAATATCAGTATATTTTCCCACCCAGCGGCCAGTCAAAGCCTTTGAACTTGCCACCCAGCTATTGCATCACGTTCTTTTGACGTACTCTTATAATGGCAACATGTACATCAGGAGGTCTTTCAGCCACTTAATTCTGTCACTGTAAATATCAGCACATTTCTCCACCCTGCCACCAGTCAAAGCCTTTGAACTTTCTACTCAGTTATTGCGTCATGTTCTTTTGATGTACTCTTATAATGACAACATGTACATCAAGGGGTCTTTCAGGCACTGAATTCTGTAATTGTAAATATCAGCACAGCTAAATGATCAATACATTTTCTCACTAAAGCAGGTTGCTGAAGCAGGACTGGCAAGTCTTTGAACTTTGTCATCCACCTATTACATGTGTACGGAGGACTCCTGCCTAAGTGATTTTCTGTGTCCCAGATAAAAAAATTGGCATCAAATATGGGTGATTAAGCATTTCCAAGACCTCTGGAAGGTTCACAACACCAGGCAGATTTTAATGCAGTTTTACAAACAAGACATAGCAGCGAAAGTGCTACTTCAGTGTATAAATTGGCTGAGTGTAAAAGACATCCCTTTTTTAAAATACAAATCTCTTCTCAATTTAATACACGAGTTAACAGCTAAAGAAATTGATGCCATTGGCATTTTGAAGAATTCCGCCGTTCAGTATGACTTGGCTACTTACTGTTTAGAGGTACTGGAGAGCCTATCAAAACGTTGTTGAGGATAGTCTTATACGTGACCTGCAAAATTCGTCATTTGTGACAGCAATGGCAGATGAAAGTACTGACAATGCCAACAATAAACGCCTTGTCATATGTGCTCAGATTATTTCTGATGATATGAAACCATCAACAAGATTTTTAACAAATACAGAATGTTCAGTTGCTTCTGGCAAAGGAATTGCGTTATTGGCTTTAGTCACATTAAATAACTAATATTTTTGTTGTGTATTTAAACAATATAATTGTTTTTTAAAAACTACTTTAGACTGATCATCGGCTTGAATAGGACTCATATGTTTGGATTTTGACTCACTGTTTTTTGCCTTGATGAGTCAAATGACTTACATGAAGCCATTTGTAGATAAAACACTGCTCTTTTGAATGGGATTTGTTGGAAAGTGCACTTTTAATTTTGATGATTCTGTTTGCCAGTGGTTCAGAGTAATTTGTAAGAAATCCAAAAGCAGTGTCATCAACAATGGTTACTTGTCTCTGTTATTGCATCTAAAGAGAGGGTGTCATCAAGGAGACCCATTAGCTCTATTCTTATCTTTCAGAGGAATAATATTCTTTCCACTGAGCACAAGAAGAACAAATATTACTGATGGTTTCTGTCATGACAGAATTTTCACTGGGTCATTATGCTGCTGAAGCCATTTTACTATAGGATAGGTTGCCAAAGTCTTTCAGATCTACCATCTGAACTGTCAAGGGTTTTGCATCAGTTTCTGGTTTAAGGTATCAAAATCTAAAGCTAATTTGATAGAAAGGAAATATTTGCCCAGATATTGAAATAATTTGGTGTACTTCTTCCTTTTAATTATTTGGGAATAGATTTTCTTTGAACTTAGATGTTATGTTAAGAGTTCATTTATGCAAAGAAGTTATAAGAAATGAAAAAACCCTTCTGGGGTCTTGGATAAGGAGAAATCTGACCCTTATTTAAAAAAAACACTTTGATCAAATCATTGATTTTGCCAAAATGTATTCATTTATTCTCAGCAATGGTTAATCCTCATTATATATGTAAAATGAATTTAACAAAATATTTTTCAAGTTTATTTGGATTGGTAAGACCTAAAGAGTAAAAAGAGATACCCTTATAGCCCCATCTACAGATGGCAGCATAGGCATGGTTCATGCTCAATCTTTTATTCCATACTTGAAGAAGGACTTGAGCAGAATATGGTTAATGAAACTAATTTTTGGCAAATTTGGAGACATCCAGACATTAAAATCAGGGCAGACAAAATTAACAGAGATTAGTAAATATATTAATAATACATTTTGGCAAGATGTTATCCCAGCTTTAGAAACATGAAAGTGGACCCCCTCATTAGTGGAAATATACCTGTTGCAGAAAATTCTAAATTTTGTTGATATTAATAACTTTTAATTCTTTACAAAATGGTGGCCAAATGGAATAACACATATCAAACATTGCTTTGGTAGTTTTGAAGCAATATGTCAAGTCTCTCACTAACAATTACACTGAATATTTCTCAAGTATTTAAAATATGTCATTGGAAAACAAAGATTAAAAATTATATTGACAAAGGAAACGCTCTTATGAATGTAAATTCAGGATAGCAGATAAGAATTTAAAATGTGAATAAAAAGACTTGGCAATTACGAAAAGGAACCTTATAGAAAACATGAGGCTTGATTAAAATTAAATTACGAAACTTAATTTGAACACAGTTAGCCTCATCTAAAGGTTGGGAGCCATGGTACCATATATACTCACTTATAAGATGAGTCCTACTTCAAACTGCACAGATCCAGATCTGTCACAAAATGCTCCAGCAGATCTGTATCTATGCAATGTGTTAGGACTAATCAGTAGAAAAAACAGCATATAGACCCTGATCTGCAGGTGCATTATGCTTTGGCAGATCAGGATCTTTGTTGTTTGCAGTTTTGACTTGACTTATAAGAGAGTATATACTGTTGAATATTTTCTGTTGAGTGTATAAATTTATGTATCACTTCCAAATCTGAGTAACACCCTATTTTTCTTGATGCATGTTAAAACTTGTGTATATTCTTCGTGTGTGTGTGTGTGTGAGAGAGTTTGCACAAGATATCTGTTTGCATATATGTATTAATACATGAATATACCGTGCAAATGAAGAGTCAGGATAGCTCATAAATTATGCATGGCATCCTTAACACCATGTCAGGTGGTGTAAAAAGGAATTTTGTAAAATTCTGGCTCAAGTTTCAAAGAAAAAGAAGTTATTGATCAGCTTTCCTAAAAAGCATACCATATTTTTAGCTGAACCAATTTGATACCATTTCAAAACCCATTTATGTTTTGAGTAATACATGCTAGTGAAGGTGTAAAAGCTTCATTTTGTTTCACAGACAATTGCTGGCCGATGTGCCTGTTCTCTACTTTTTTTTGTTTTTCCATTGTGGAAGTCAGAATGGATTCTGATATTAATCCTTAGATTGCAGTGAATTTAAGTTGTATTGTAAATCACATGTAAATATTAGGGATTTCATGATTGATTCACATATTGTCACATTGGCAAGTGCCACCACATTGGAATGAAAGAGTACTTGAGAACTAAGAAAATTTTCACACATCTTTTCTCATGTTGTCTAATAAAACTTGTAGAATTATTTGAATCATTAGAGAATCAGAAAACTTACATCATTTTGATAAATTGAAACAAAAATATCTCTTTTTCAATTAGTGGCTGATTCAGAACAAATACCAGGCTTGTTTAGAGCAAGTGCCAAACTGAATTTGACCATGTCAAATATAGAAAAACAAATTACAACTGATCACACATACCTGATTTATTTTAGTTGTTATTACTGTTTTAGCATGAGAGGTTTTGTTTACTCTTAAATTTACATCAGATAGTTCGGCATAAAGTTCTAGCCGAAATCAGAAAAAATAGCATTGAGCTATTGCATTTAGTTTTTTGTTAACGAAAATAAGTTCTTGTTATTTACCAAAAAATTAGGTAAAGTTATGTTGTAAAATTGATATCTTGAAAAACATTTGGAATTTTTCATAAATTGGGAGTATGCAACCAGCTTCTGACATTATTGAACGGTAATGTATATAAATGGACATATGACTTTTATTGATTTCTCATGAAAGTCATGTTTTCTCTTCATTATATTAACCAAATAAATATTGTGTAAAGAGTTTTTGAGTCATAGTACAATATTAAAACACCCTTTACTGTTATCCTTAGATTTTATCTTGCAGGTTAATTCTTGAACCTGTAAACCAAAATTTTATATATATTGATGAACATAAATATTTCTTTTAAAGTACATTATGCAATATAAAGATAAATTCTACATAAATCAAACAAAAACATTAACATACTCAGACCAGTACCCTATATACTCTTTTATAAGTCAAGTCAAATTGCAAACAACAAAGATCTTGATCTGTAGGATAATGCACCTGCAGATGATGGTCTGTGTTGTTTCTTCTGCTGATCACTCCTAACAAACTACACAGACCCAGATCTGCTGGGGCATTCTGTGATGGCAGATCTAGGTCTGTATAGTTTGCAGTTGGACTCATTTTATAGGTGAGTATATATGGTATACAGTATATAGACAAAATTAAAACTCCACAGACAAGCTTCAGGACATTAACTCTGCCAATGAAGAGTGGCATCCCTCGTATAGAACAAATCACAGAAATGAGACAGTATTGTGTCTATCACAAGTTTAGGCATGCATACTTGCAGGCCCGGTGTGGTGTTTTTCTTGTGTGTGCGATGAATGTTTGGCACCTTTCCAAAGAAAATTTCGAATAAATTGTGAATAAAACAAACAGGAAATGAAAAGGCGCCTGTGTGCATTTTATACTTCGCACACACAACCAGCTGGGGCTGCATACTTGTCTCACTGATGCCTCCTGAAGGGTAAACTTTGAGCAGGGTTGATACCCTGCCAGTGAGCACATTCTTGTCCAGTGTGTTGACATGCACCATGTGAGGGAGAAGTATTTTGATGTGAACTCAAAAAAAGACACTTATATTGATGTACCACCCTAGAAGATCATGGTCTTTTAGAGGGAATGTGGTTTATGTTACAAGTTTTTACCTTTTGTTTTGCAGATTTTGCATGTATTGCCTTTGTCTTTTGTGTTATATACCATTTACACAAATTTAACACCTTTACCTTGTGACTTTAACTTAATATTTTGGAAGGTTTTGCCTTCCTAGATTCTTTTTTGCAATTCCTTATGCTTACATGTTTGGAACTTTACTTTTATTGGACCCCATATAGCCGGTATTTTGTTGTCATGATGTTAAACTGTAAAACACTAAAAACTGCAATTACTTATTTCAGTTGATGGCAATTTTTTATATTGAGAGTCAATAAGAATGTGGTTTCGCATTATTGAATACCCTATCCCCTTGGTTTTTTTTTTCTTTTCTACTTATAATAACACAGCTTGCTTGTAAAATTTGTCATTATTGCATGGCCTCACACTAATACCTGACTGCCTATTTTTATGGCTGTCACATACAGTTATAATAATAGAGTGGTGACTGTATGATACAATGTACTAAGGGAGCGGTGACTGTATGATACAATGTACTAAGGGAGCGGTGACTGTATGATACAGTGTATTAAGGGAGCGGTGACTGTATGATACAATACAATGTACTAAGGGAGCGGTGACTGTATGATACAATGTACTAAGGGAGCGGTGACTGTATGATGCAATGTATTAAGGGAGTGGTGACTGTATGATACAATGTACTAAGGGAGCGGTGACTGTATGATACAATGTACTAAGGGAGCAGTGACTGTATGATACAATGTACTAAGGGAGCAGTGACTATGATACAATGTACTAAGGGAGCGGTGACTGTATGATACAATGTACTAAGGGAGCGGTGACTGTATGATACAATGTACTAAGGGAGCAGTGACTGTATGATACAGTGTACTAAGGGAGCAGTGACTGTATGATACAATGTACTAAGGGAGCGGTGACTGTATGATACAATGTATTAAGGGAGTAGTGACTGTATGATACAATGCACTAAGGGAGCGGTGACTGCATTAGGAGCATATTACAGTTTACTTATTACTTTTTACAGCATACCAGAAGTACCACGAGACACCCCTGAAAATAATCCTCTCCTTCGGACGAAAGAACTACCAAAATTCTCTGAAATCACACTCAAGAAGATTATCACAGGCTGTGCCAAACAGGCTCTGGAGTATGAAACCAGTGTATTCAAGCATATTGGAGAAATCTCAGGTTTCTGCACACTTTTATGTAAAATCTGTTTGCATGTGGAAATATAAAATCATACTTTTGAGAAGTTTCATAAAGGTTTTTTTTTGTGGTCAGAATGGAATGCAGAAATTACAAACATAGAATAGTTTTTCCATTAGGTTATTTTGTGCATAATTTGTAGCTCCACTTATAATATACCAAAAGAACTTATGGGCTAGCCTGTTGTCTGTCACACATATATTGTCCATCCATTTGTCAAGATTTTGACTGCTACTTCTTCGAAACTACTTGCAGCATTATCATGAGACTTGGGGCACCGAGTGGCAGAGTGGTCTAAAGTGCTCACTGTTATGGATCACTGCCATCTCACCTCTGTCTGCGTGGGTTCGAGTCTTGGGTTCAACCAATGTGGGTATGTAGGAAAGCTTGCCAGTAGCTTGTCGTGGGTCAGTGGTTTTTCTGGGGTTTTCCCAGGTTCTTTACCATTAATACTGGCTGCCATGTATAGCCTATCTTGTGCTAAAAAATGGCATTAAATCCTACAATAACAACAACAGTTGTGAAACTTAGACACATTTATCTAAAGATCTTAAATGAAAATGGTGCCACTCAAACAGACAATATTACAGATATCTTGAAAATCTTGGTATTCAGATCCTTCTGACTGGATGGTCATGTCAACTTTAGCATTCACCAAAAGAGTATAGTTTTGTCTTGGTCCAGTATGATATGGTGCCCATCTCACATCAAATATAGCTGATGTGCAGACATCTTTAAAATCTTGTTATCACCACACCTGAACAGAAAATCATATCAACATGGGATTTCACCAGAAAACTGTTATTCACAGCCATCCAAAAAATCTCTATACTACTTATTTTGAACAGATGGTTTGATTGATACAGGATGTTCACTAAAATACTATTATAGCTGTATGATTCTGAATGCAAATGGTTTTCATCTGGCCTCCAGTATGGCACCATAATGGCTGTCTTGAAAATCTTGTTGTCACTACTCCTGTTGCATGAATGCAAATGACATTTACATGGGGTTTTTACTAAATATTTACAAATGTTGTAGATCTGACCATCAACATATTTTGCACCTTTGTAAAGTGGTTTTGAAAACCAGACCTAATTGACCTTGGAGTCAAGTAAAAGGTCATTTCTTTCATATTTGCACTGCACTGGACACAGTGACTTTTACATATACAAGTGAATTTTGACAGGGCTTTTGATTCACTTGCATTCCAGTGGAGAAGCTGATATTGTCCATGACATGTTGAATGGATTTCTATCCAAGATAGAAGGTTTGAAATTAATGGCCATAACAAACAATTTTTTTCTCTGCACTTACGGATATCTTGTGATCATGTCAATTCAGACATATAACAAGATATTTATCTTACCAAATTTGGTATGTTGTAGTTTTGCAAGAATATCAGAGATGATTTTATCTTTGATTCCTGGAAATTCTTGCCATCCAGTAGAGCATCATTCCTTTCAAGGGACTCTTGTTACTTCAAAAAGACCTTTAAAAGATTAAATTGCATGAGAGATATATGGTCATATAATTTACAAATGAAAGAAAATAGCTGTTATTATTAAACAAATATGATGATGGTTGTGGCATTCATCATAATCATCATCATTCTCATCACTCATGTTTCATCATCATTTAGATCAGTAAATTAAACATTTGCTGTATCCATGTAAGTGTAAATATTGCATGTGATTATATTTTTCTTTGTAGACCCCAAGAAGGTTAAATCTTTTGAGAGTCTTTTCCATCCCATTGAAGAATATTATGTTCCTATGAACTTTGCATTGAGTACAGCAAGTTGCAGATGCCTCGTGTCACTAGATGAAGCATATATGAAAGCACTTATCAGGGTATGTATACAGCATGGCATTAGAAGATAAGTTCATTGCTCCATTTTAGCAGAAACAGTAGAACACCCCAAAACCTCCCCATAGCATCAGGACCCTCCTAGCTCTCGCTTTTCAGATCACTAAAATTTGTTCTTCAGTTTTATATATTTTATATTAATATATTATTGGGTATAAATATAAATGTGCTTTTGTCCATCTGTGATTCCAGTCAGATGAAATTCATCATAAACAGCTCCTTTGTGATTTCTACTTCAGTAGTAACTGAAGTATGGATAGAATTTACTACCAGTCTCCCATTCCAAAGATAGATCACTCTTGTTTGACTCCAACCTATGAGGGCAGACAACATTTAGCTTTTCTGTTACATGCACTTCATAGATCCAAGGATGCCTTAGGCAGTAGGATTTTTTAAATAATTTAAACTTTTCATGACCCACCATGACAGCGGTAGGGCATGTAATGTTACCCTTATCTGTATGTTCATCACATCTTGGTTAAATTTTTTTGTTTATGTCATATTCAAGGACTAAGGCAGGGCATCCATGTTCTGTGCACACATTTCTTTGTTATATACATGGCCTGATCATAATATGTTAGGGGAATACTTATTTTAGTGACAGAAGTGATAATGGGACATGTACTTGCCAAGATGAAAGTCAGACTGTAGATTTTCCCACAAAATCTGCCAAAAGAAATGGTATTCATCCAGAGGGTGCCTTCACATTTTGCAGTTTCAGAGTTAGTTTTATTGTAGATAATATTAGATTAGGTACTTTTAAGAGAAAGTGTTCATGACTATTCCTAGGCAGAATAAACTTCTTCTAGTCACCTTTATTAAGTTTACACACTCTATAGTCAAAGGACAGCATGAAGTTTTAAATTTGATTATGAATGAAAACATGTAGAATACTGGAAAAAAAAGTTTACATATGTAATTCAAAGAATTCAAAGCTTGTCTTTTAAGCTCACCTATATGAAGTAGAGGTCAGCTATTGTACTATCCATGGCATCAGCATCTGCATATATATGTATATATATATATATATATATATATATATATATATATATATATATATATATATATATAAATATATAAACCTACATTGAATGTCAACCATTCTTCTTCATTATTCCTAGGCAACAGTTTTGAGTGGGTTATTATAGCACCTACCCATAAGGGAGTGGGCAGCAGAGGCTAAATTGGTACAAATAAGTACATTTTGGTGAAGTAGTTGCATTTAGCTCAGGTTCTGTTCACACTGTATGAATACTGTTGTATTCCTTTAAAAGGGCTCAACTGACAAAAAATCATCAAAAAGCACAAAAGAGCATAGAATATTTGGGCTGTTGAAGTCTTGCTTTTTGCTTCCTTCGTTATGATAATGTTCTCTGATGCAATCTTATTACAAGTATTGTAATTCATTTAAACACTTTAAATTAATTTTATATTTATTTATTCCATTCAATGTTGGACATGGTTTATAGATTTAATTTTCCTATGAAAATGATAAAATGAATGGAATTGTTATTTTATAGCAAACCTAGTTTATGTTTAATCAGATGGGACCTTTGTGAGAAGTTGGCAGTAGTTGTCATGATCAAACTTTGTTGCGAGAGAAGTTGGCAGTAGTTGTCTTGAACAAACTTTGTCACTGAGAAGTTTGCAACTGTTGTCAGGAACAAACTTTGTCAATGTTAGAAGTTCCCAATAGTTGTCCTGAGCAAACTTTGTCACTGTGAGAAGTTGGCAGTAGTTGTCTTGAACAAAATTTGACACTGAGAAGTTTCACAATAGCTGTCCTGAACAAACTTTCTCACTGTGAAAAGCTGGCAGTAGTTGCCCTGAACAAAACTTTGTCACTGAAAAGTTTGCAACTGTTGTCCTGAGCAAATTTTGTCACTGTAAAAAAATTGGCAATTATTGTCATGAACAAAACTTTGTCACTGCAGGGTCAGAACTCAGACAGGTAGTAGTAGGTAGCAAATGTTTTCTTCCCACTTTTTCATCTGGCAGATATCAAAATGACTTACCCAAAATTCAACAATGTCACTGGGTGTTCTTTCTCTTTTCAAAATTATTACTATCAAAACTTGACTACCAGATTTTTCGCCAAGTATCAAAATCATAAATAAGTAGCAAATTTGTTGCATCTCTGTATTTCACACCCTGTCACAGGCATAGTTAATGCTGATTTGTTTTTTCAAAAATATATTTGGACCAAGTTTAGTAGAGAATATCATTCAAAAGTAATTATATTTAATATTCTAAACTATCATTTCTTCATTTTCTTTGTTATGCTGCAATGTCATTGAAGTATAACCCTTGGGAGAGCTGGAAAAGTGCAGAAATTGTCTACTTGCCATGAATTGAAATATTCAAGAAAGTTTTCCTTCATATTGTATTATAAACCTTGAGACTGCTCCAGTGGCCTAGTGATTAAAGCATCCACCTTGGATGCATTCTAATATTGATGTTGTGTAATTGTCATGTCTGATTGGGGATTTTATTGCCAAGATTGGGTAAATACACATTATATTGGAAATGGGAATGGGCCTTGGAGTATGTCTGAGTTTAATTGTCAGGTTTAATGCTGCTGATACTTTTGATTTTGCAGGTATCAAATCAAGTCGGTGGAGCAAAGAATGAAAGATGGTTAAATCAACAATTACATTCTGCAGTCAAAGTAAGTTTCATTTTAGATATCAGGATGGACATATCTGATAGAACACTGGCAACACTTAATTAAATCGGTCATGTATAGATGGTGGAAATAAATAAATGCAGTGTAATATTACAGTGTTAATAAAACAGTACTTTAAAATTATAGACTAAATGCACCTCTCTGGTTAATTAATAAATTTGAATAATTCTGAATAAATTGTGTTCTGTTATATGATATAGACTCTTTCATAAGATGTGATAGGGCTGGTTTTGATAAAAGAAATTATTATAGAGCCTGCCCACCTGATTTTCAGTATTATTTTTTAAATTTTTTTAAAAACTACGGTTCATTTGAACTAATGCAGAGAAAATCTGCATTTGCACTTGCTTCATTAAAAGGCTGTTTAATTAGATAAACAGCATCATGTACACAGTGTTTATTACTTGGTCGTCATTAGGTGGAGTATATTATGCAGGGTTGCATCTAGGATGTGTGATCATGCAGATCCCCCCAAATTTACGTTTTCCTGCAATATTTTTAATCCTATGCGGGCAAAATTGTGCAAAAAATAAGAATTGTGTGCTTATTTTCATGAAGAATGTGTTATTTTATTTTTTTGCTGTGAACTTCCTGGTTGTCACTCTTGGTGAATATGTTGTACTTGTATAGTTGTAAATACGTCATATATTTCTGTGTGTCATGTGCTCAATTCTGATTGGTTAATAAGAAAGATGAGAAGAGCACATTTGATACAGAGGCTGGCTTGGCGGGACAATGTGTTATATGGCAAAATCAGTTAAAACTCTCACCCTTTTTCATTATTTTAGCAGTAACACTTCTAATAACAGTCAGGGTGCAGAAGTTTCTGTCAATAGGCACAATGACAGTGAACAAACACATCCTCAGGCTAATCCCATATCAGACGATGCTAGTGATGATGTGCTTAAGATGGCAGCGATGAAACTTAGGGTCCATCTAACACCAAGAAAAAAAGTGCTCTTTCAATTCAGACTGAAAACAAAATCGACCATGGTTGGAAATGAATGAAAAAAATGAGATGTTTTGCAGATGGTGTGTAAAAACTGGCAAAAAAATTCTTTCACACTTGGAAATGCTAATTTCAGGACGTCAATAAATGACAGACATATTGGATTACCAGCTTATAAACAGGCGATTCAGGATTTGAAACTAAGTGAAAATCTTAAAACTACATGCATGGCAGCTATCAGCAAGAAATCAGAATCAATTATTGCTAGGTCAGTTGCCTATTACTTGGCGAAGGAGAATATTGCTTCTCTAAAATATGGCTCACTTTTGGATTATGTTTACTTTCTGGGTGTTGGTGTTGGCAACATGAGAGTAAGAGGAAACACAACATATTCGTCAAGGGCTTCTGTAGAGGAATTTCAGGTAAGTTCTTTTATTTTATTTACATTTTTCTATTAAAATTTAGATGGAAAAATGGTATATACTAACAAGCAACCAAAACATGATCAGTTAGGTTCTGATCAGTGCAATATCTTGAGGAATCTCTGTGTTACTAAAAATAGCACCAAGCATCGTGATTGGCCAGTGAAATTTGCATTCAGTAGCTTGTCATCATAACTTCCTGTCAACGATTAATGGTGGATAACGTTTTTCTTTTTTAATCAATCTGGATTTTTGGTACCTGTTTCTTTTGTCATGAAATTCTTTCCTGTCTAGACATGTCACATTTCAGGATCACTGTAATGGGTTTTCATGTGTTTGAAATGATGATACAGTTGCTGTTATTTGAATAATTTCCTGAGCATATAAGGAGTTGCTGTCGACATCGTGATACCATACAGTAGTCAGACAAATCCCTTGAAACTTATATAATGCTTTAGCAAATAAGTTATTATTATTATTTGCTCTGATGATCATTGCAGCAAATGACATTGACCCTGATCTGCTTATATCACAACTGTAGATATGTAAGGACCCATCAATGATGTATATAATACCAAGGTTTTTTTGTTTTTAAAATTGTCGTATACAGACAGGCATAATCACTTCCTTCATTACTATAATTGAATGACTTTAATTAACAGAGAGAGCAAGAGAGAGACTGTAGTGCCATATTATTTTAACATTTAAACACCTTGATGGGATTTCTTAAAACAAAGACCGAATTATCACAAGGCAACATCCTTAGACACTCGATGGCCTTAGGTTAAGGTTCTTGCAGAATTTGCATCTGATTTTGATCATTTTACTGAGGTTTTTTTAAAATATATTTGTTTTACATTTCTCAAATACTTTAATAATAATAATAATAATAATAATAATAATAATAATAATAATAATAATGAGAATAAAATACTTTTATACTTTGATTTATCATCGAGCTTTATTTTTTTCCAGGATTGCATAGCAACAGTGATAGAATCTGAGTTACTGCAGAAAGTATGGCATAGTCCATTCATTAGCGTCTTAATTGATGAGAGTACAGACATTTCAGATACCAGGAAGCTGGTCATTTATGCCAGAATCATTGAACCAACCATGTTTGTTCTACAACTCATTTTCTTGTGTCAGTGGAAGGCCATTCACACACTGCTGAAGTTCTTTTCAAAGAAGTTGTCCAGTTCTTGGAAAAGAAGGAGATTCCTCTTGAAAAAGTTGTTGGTTTTGGCAGTGATGGGGCATCATTGATGACAGGTTGCAAAAGTGGTGTAGAAAAGCCCTCACTTGATCAGCATTCATTATATGGCTCATAGATTGAATTTGTTTACCTCTCATGCATCGAAAAACATTCTGTACCTCAAAAACCTTTGAAGGTACAGTTAAAGACCTGTACTATTTTTTTAATAAATCTGCCAACAGAACAGCTGAATTGAAGGAAATTCAGAACATTCTGGACAGTTCTCAACTGAAAGTCAGAGAGGTGCATGCAATTAGATGGCTGGCATTTTATGATGCACTATATGCAATTTTTCACAGCTGGGGGGCTCTCGTGAATTATTTCAAAAAGAATAACAAGACAAAAGAGTGTCAAGACTTGTTGAATAAACTCATAGACTACAGATTTGTGGCATGCATGAATATTATGATGGATATCATACCTCACTTAACACAGCTAAATATGCTTTTACAGAAATCTGACTTGGGTATAGCAGCTGTGTCACCAGCACTTGATATTTTGAATTCTACCTTACAGAAAGCAGACACAGGAAAATCCTATCACCAACCTGTATGTCTGAAAAATTGAAACCATCTAAGGTTGGAGACAAGACTAAAATCACTTACAATGGTGTTGAACTCAAGTTACACAGGGGCACATTGAAAAAAGTTTCAGATGATGTGTCTAACCTTCGCCATGAGTTTGTTACAAATTTGCAGGTGGAGATGGCTGCAAGATTTCCAAAGAGCAGCACACAGGTGGCAACAGCATTTGAGGTTCTTGGTCTATGTAACCTCACATTCCTATCTTGTGAAGAACAAGAAATGTATGGTTATGACAAGATAAAAATTCTCTGTGATCATTTTGGTCAGGAGAAGAAATCAAAAGAAGCTATTAGTCCCCCTTTGTGTGACCCAAAACATGTTTTGACAGATTGATCTCTTACTAAGACTGTCATTAAAAGAGAAATGTACCCTAGAGACAAAATGTGCTGACTCTGTCAGACTGTACATCAACATCATGCAGACACATTTCCAAATCTTCTTTAATTAGCATCAGTGGGCATGGTTATGCCATACCAAACAGCTGACTGTGAGAGAGGATTCAGCAATCACAATTGAACCAAAACTTCAGGAAGAAGCTGTCTAGAAGAAAGGGTTCTCAACAGACTCATGATGATTTCAATTGAAGGACCTCCTCTGAGACACTTCAACTTTAACAAGGCATTGGTAGAGTAGAGGATGAGGAAGGACAGGAGGCTATTTAAGAAATAGTGATCATATTTGCAGAATAATGCAGTCACAATTACAGTCAGTCTGCATGTAGATGTATATATGTTTCAGTTAAGAGTTATCTGTTATAGAAACTGTATATATACTTTCCCTAATTCATTTTGAACTTTGGACTTTTCCTTAAAAAAAATTTTTTCTCATCCATGAAGGAAAATATGTGCTATTCTGATCTTTTTTAATATGAATTTGTAACCAATCAGAATTGAGCATGTGACATGCAGGAAGTACATGACACTGTTTTTTAAGATTGGCCAGAGGAGTGACACTGTTTGCAGTCTATGGTTTGATTCTTTAATGGTTAGTGTATAGATAGAATATTGTTATTAGAAAACATAAGACTCTAATGTCAATTTTAAGTGTTATATTATAATATACAGAAGGTATGATATGCATTTAACGCACTTATTATACTTGCTATTGCTTTTTTTTGTTAATACATTGAGGGTTTTTTGCACCATACTGGAAGGGCCCCCCTTATGGCTACATTGCCCCCCACCCCTTTTTTCAGATTCAGTGGGGGCAAGTACCCACATTTATCAAATCCTAGATACAACCCTGTATTATGTTATGATATCTGTCCATCCATCCATCTGTTACCAATTTCATTTCTGCACAATAGCTCAAGATGTCCACCATCTACAGTTACCAAATTTTGTGGATGGCTTTCACTTGTGGTAAGGAAGAACCCCATTAATTTAAGGTTCAGAAGCTGAGAGGTCAGGGACACTGTCACCTGGAGAAGACAAGTGATTTTAATACACTCAAGTTTTCTACCATCTGTTATCAGATTTTGTGTGTAGCTTGTTCTTGTTGTAAGGAAGAACCCTATCAATTTTGGGGTAAAAAGATCATGGTCAGGATCACTGAGAGAAAGAAGAAAAACAGTTTCTGAACAGTAATTTGACTACACCATCATATGTGGTTACCAAGCTTTGTGGCTGGCTTTCACTTGTGGTAAAGAAGAAGCCAATGGATTCTGGAGTCCAAAGGTCAAGGACACTGATCAAAAGAATAGTTTTCACACAGTGACATTAGTTGTGCATCACATACCTGGACAAGACTGTGTGGATGACTTGCATTTGGGGTAAGGAAGAGGCCAACTGATTTTGAGGTCAAAAGGTGAAAGATCACAGTCATTGTGACTGAAGGAAGAAAGTTGATTTCCTCACAGTAACATTAATTCTACATGACATACCAGGACCAAACTTTGTGGATGGCTTGCATTTGGGGAAGTGAAGAACCCAATTGATTTGGGGATCAAAAGGTTAAGGTCACTGCGACCAATAAAAGTAACGGTTTCTGTACAATAGTGTCATTTCAACATCACAATTCTGGACCAAACTTTGTGAATGTGTTACACTTGGGGTCAGGAAAAAGTCTGTTGGTTTTGGGATACAAAGGACAAAGGTCATGGTGATTGACTGAAAGAAGAAACTTTTTCAGTACAAAAATTTCATTTACCTTCATTGAGGACTATTAAGCATGGGGTAATCATATTATGTGATGCTCAAGGTTCTTGAGTGTTGCATCATGGGAAGGTCATGTAGTTAATATTTTCAAAACCTCATCATGTCCACTGTGTTGCATATTCAGAAATCTTCCACTGGATCAACAGAGGTGAGATCAAGTTAAGGATTATAAGCATTCCAAGTAGTTAATACAATGGCTTTATTGGGACTAAAATATTTGGTCAAAGGGAGCTTGTTTGGCAAGTTTCATTGTATATAGCAAGGAGTCACAAGGCTTGAAAATCATAAAATGTGAGCTTGAGTTTCCACCATCTGCCAGTGAGAATGAGCTTTCAAGTAACTGCATTTGCAATTGTTTAAAAAAAGTGACCACATTTGTGATTGGTTGAAACAAAATATCAGGCTCTAACTGAAGTTTAAGAGTTTTATAATTTCCAGGTCTTATCACAAGTTGTAAACAACTACACATCTGGATTCTGGTCAGCAAAGTCACCTTCAGTAATATGGTTCAAAAGTATTATATCCAGGGTACCCATAAGGTAATTGAATTTTAAGTTTTCAGAAAATGAAGGAAAAGCCTGGCATTTGTTTGATAAGTCATGGAAAAGTTAAATTTTAGTCCAAAGTCAGATAACTTTGTGCCTTCAGTCTGGGAAATATTAAAATAAACAAGACCATGAAGAATTGTATAACGTCAAATTTGCTTCAGTGCAAAGTGTTTTGAATGGGCCTTTGGTTACTTGCACTTTATTCAAAGTCAGCTATTTTAATAAGAAACAAAGAAATATGTTACTACTGTAGTATTCTTATTGATGAAGACAGACAGAATGCATGAAGTGATTAGTTTTGTTGTTAAATAATTACAAACTGAAACCTTTTCTAACAGGAAGTGCAAGCAGACCGTGCCAATTTGACTGAGTTTCAAAAGCGCCTGGTTGACCTGTATGCATTAGAAGGCAGGCTTAATGGAGTAGAATTACAATTCAAGGAGCATTCCAAGTTCATGAAACTACTCAATGCATTGATGAAAGAGAGAAAAGAATTCAGGTTCAAAACTGTTCTCAATTCAGAATTGCATATAATAATAATAATAATAATAATAATAATAATAATAAAAATAAATAATAATAATATGGTGATATAATTAGTACCAGATGTTCACTGTATTGCTGTTATACCAGTTTACTGCAGTAGTTTTTCTAGTGGTGTGTACCATGGTACTTTTTCACTGTATCGGTACTTTAGTAGTTCCATCAGTCAGGAATGTACAGAAGTTCCTGAGTTATGACTTAATGATATTAACAGCGTGCTTTCATTATTCATGACAATAATTTTTAAAAATTATCTTTTTTATAAAACGATTGTATCCGCCACAAGTTAATGGTGAATATTACAAATATAACTAAATTCATGATCCTTTAATCACATCGTTTACGGATGTTAGGTATGCCAACTCGGTGGCCAAATGGAATGTTGTGAAAGATATTCGGGCCATATCCAAGTTTTGGAAAAATTTTTGGATTTTAAATAATAAAAAAAAAAAACAACCGTGATATGTTATTTAATAGTTTATGTGAATGCGTTAAATACAAATATTCCTTTGTAAGACTATGATTCATCCTTAGATTTTCAGGAGCACAGATGTTCTCTGTGTGAACTTTATGTAATTTCTCAAGTCCAGTAAATATTTTCTTGTCTGTTGGGTAAATGTGTTTTATATTTACAGGCCCTTTCTGATAGATATCTTCCCCAGGTGTTGGCATCTCACTCAAAGTTTCCCTGCCTGTTATATAAATAGTGTAGGTTGCAAATTGTCAACATCAAGATCAAAACTATTTTTTGTCAACTGGTTCTCTGATGTTAGCATGATGTCTTTCACAGTATCAGGTATAGCCGAAGCTTAATCTTCCCACTTTTGTTACAGCTTTAAGACTACAACTTATACAACAGTTAACATGCATATAGCAAATTCATTTTCTGTAAGGTACTGACAATTTAATTTTCTGGAGGCCAGCTGTGATTGTACTTTTGAGCTGCAATATTTTCTTTCTGATTATTTGAATTAATAATTAATAATTAGAACTTGACCTGTCAGTTTTGTTTCTGCTTAAGAATCTTTGAAGAATTTCATGGATTGAAATTGAATTTAGCATGAGGCTTTATATAAGAGGACCTAGGTCAGGTTTGATTTTCACCTTCTGGTGGCAGAAATTTATGGGGTTGTACCGTACAGTTTGACTTGGAACCTTGCCCTTCAGTTTCCATTAGGTAACTTTGTTTTAGCTCAGTAGCATTGGAAAGTCTTAATAAATCAAAATGATACTTACTGAGGCTTTTCATTAAGAAGACTGTTTACTTAGAACTTTGTGTTCAATTTTGTTTCCACTCAAAAATCTTTGAGGACTTCATGGACTGAAATCAAATTTGGTATAAGGCTTTACATTAGGAGAAGATTCAAATCAGGTTCAGTTTTTCACCATTTTCTGGTCAAATTTAATGGAGTTATGGCACCTTTTTGACTTAAAACATGAGATTTTTACATTTGGTTTCTACTTAGGAACATTTGAAGAAATGGGATTGGAATCAAATTTAGTTTGAGGCTTTACATGAAGGAGACCTAAGTCCAGTTCTATTTTTATCTCTTTCTGACAGGATTGTATGCAGTTATTGCCTCAGTTAGATGTGGCACTTTGCTGTTCAGTTTCTGTTTAATAACTGTTGAAGGACTTGGTGGATTGAATCAAAATTTGATATGAGGCTTTATATTAACAACACCTAAATCAAGTTTGACTTGTAATATTTTCTGGCCAGATTTTCTGGAGTTATGGCTGCCATGTGAATTAGAACTTTTCCCTTGAATTGCGTCACATTGGTATGGGTATCTGTAACATATAGACACATTTTTAGGTCTACTGGTCATAGACCAGAAGAGTTTATTTGATGGTCTTTTGTCTGTCATCCAGTGTTTTGTCCATCTGCTAGCACAAGCCTGTTATTGCTGCTCATCCATAATTGCTTGGATGATTGCCATGAGACTTTATACACACATTCATCCCATGGTCTGGTTGGTCCTAGATGAAAATGGTGCTTCTTGGACATCCAATCTGGCCACTACAGTGGCCACCTTGAAAATTTTGTTATCACTACTCCCCCTAAACAAAGTAACTGTTGCAATGGTATTTTCATCAAAAGACTTCTTTAGGTGTCTAGTTGGTCCTAAATTACAGTGGTGCCATTTTTACATCCAACATGCTCAAAATAAGAGGCCATCTTAAATCTTTTCATGGCAACTCCTTTTAAGTGGATGGTCATATTAACATAGGTGTTTTATTAATGGCCATCTTGAAAATTTTGTTATTGCTACACCACCATGGCAGCCATCTTGAAAATTTTGTTATTGCTACACCACCATGGCAGCCATCTTGAAAATATTGTTATTGTTACTCCTGCTAAACAGAAAGTCATATCAAGATGTGATTTCCACTAGAAGATTTCTTATAATGTCTTGTTGGTCCTAAATGAAAATGATGGCAATCTGGTGTCCATTATGTCTACCACAGCAGCTAATTTAAGAATCTGAGATTATTTCACAATTCAGCAGTTAAAGAAAAAATACAATCAGATCTTTAATTCCTGGAAATCTATTTCAGCCAGTAGAGCATCAGTGTCTTCAAGGGACTTTTGTTTAATAGCGTGTTCAGTAGTGGAACTGTAAGAAAAAGTAGTTTGCATCAAGGATATCAATATTTTATGTGGATTGGATAAGTCCTATAAGTCTGATCACCATCCTTTATTTATGATACAGTATTAGAATACAGTAGCTGTCATGTTTATTTGTAGAATCTATAAGTATCATCTTTGTTTCATGTCCGTGTTCCCCAGTCATCCTCTGCCCCTCAGGTGTAGTCAAGGTCATTTATGAATCTTTCAAAGAACCATATTCATCTCTCTCATGCTGGTGAGCAGGTGAGACATATAATCCATTTCGAGTCCTTGTCAGAGATCAAATTAAAAATGATGTTTTATGCATTTTCATTATGTAAGTCAATAATTTTTTATTCTGATTATGTTTTTCTCATTTCAGTCAAAAGGTTGAAATTTGTAAAGGGTTTTTCATACAATCCATAGAAGATTTTTCTGTGATACAAGACATGCCAAAAGCATATCTGATGGAAATGGCAGCGGATAAGTTAGTTCTTTATTACATTCTATCTTGAATCTAAACCTGATTTTAAATAAAATAATTTACACATTGCCAGATAAGACAAATACTGTCAAATGTGAGGTAGTGATAACCAGCATATAAAGAATAACCAGTGTATAAAATTTAAGATTCCTTTATTTCCATTATATAAATTAGTATATATCAACCTTGTATATCAAAATCACCTGCACAGAAATAGCAATAACATTGGTGGTGCACTGTGTGCAGTTACTATACAGGTTTCACTGTATACAGGATGTACTAATTATATGGTACCTCCATATAAAGGACACTTAATAAAGTGCAACATACTGTATATACTTGCACACTGGTCAGGTCCAACTGCAGATGACATAGACCCTGGTTTGCTGTAGCATAATGTGCCAGCAGATCATGGGTCTGTGTTGTTTGTTTACTGATTACTTCTAACAAACTGCATAAACCTAGATCTGCTAGCATATTATGCGACAGCAGATTTGGGTCTATGCAGTGTGCAGTTTGATCCAGTTTATACACTAGTGTGTACAGCATATGAATCTCAATTTTTCATGCCAGTTTCGTCATTAAGCTCCAGGCAAAGGACATATAAATATAGACATAGAGGACAAAGGACATATGCATATAAAGGACATGCACATATACACACAAAGGACATATACATATGTACATAAGGGACTTGTGCATATGTATATAAAGGACATGTGCCTATGCACATTAAGGACAAAGGACATGTGCCTATGCATATAAAGGACAAAGGACATGTGCATATGCATATAAAGGACAAAGGACATGTGCATATGCATATAAAGAACAAAGGACATGTGCATATGCTTTAAAAGGACAAAGAATATAAAGGACAAAGGACATGTGCATATGCATATAAAAGACAAAGGACATGTGCATATGCAAATAAAGGACAATGGACATGTGCATATGCATATAAAGGACAAAGGACATGTGAATATGTACATAAAGGACAAAGGACATGTGCATGTATATGTAAAGGACAAAGGACATGTGCACATGCATATAAAGGACAAACGACATTTGCATATGCATATAAAAGACAAAGGATATGTGCATATGCCTACAAAGGACATGCACATATACACATAAAGGACATGTGCATATGCATATAATGGACAAGGACATGTGGATATGCATATAAAGGACAAAGGACATGTGCATATGCATATAAAGGACAAAGGACATGTGCACATGCATATAAAGGACAAAGGACATGTGAATATGTACATAAAGGACAAAGGACATGTGCATGTATATGTAAAGGACAAAGGACATGTGCACATGCATATAAAGGACAAAGGACATTTGCATATGCATATAAAGGACATGTGCACATGCATACAAAGGACGTGTATATGCTTTCACAGGACAAAGGACATGTGCATATACACATAAAGGACAAAGGACGTGCACATGCATATAAAGACAAAGGACATGTCCACATGCATGTAAAGGACAAAGGACATGTGCTTATTCATATAAAGGACAAACTCTTTGGTCTCTTGAGCATAGGCTTTATAGAAAACAGGAATTGTTGTTAATTAGGATCAATATATCAGGCATTTTTTATGTTGTGTTAGCAATTAAATACTGTTTAACATGTCTTTGTTTGTTTTCAGTCCTACTTTAATATGTAAAGGACAGTTGTCTTCTGTGTGTTTTATCTCTGCGGGTCATAGAACAGAAGAGTTTATGGAATGGTGTGTTGTCCAACATCTGTCCATTGGCAGTGATGTTTGTTATCACTAATTTTCCTAAATGATGTGGAGGATTGCCTTGAAACCTTACACACACATTCATCCAATGATTTAGTTGGTCCTGAATGAAAATTGTGCCTCTCAGATATTCAGTATGGCCACCACAGTGACCATCTTAAGATCTTGTTTTATTCCTCGTGAATGGATGTTCATATCATCATGGGTTCTTCATCACAGTACTTCTTATGGTGTCTGGTTGGTCCTAAATGAAAATGGTGCAAAACTGATGTCCATGACAGCCAACACAGTGGCCATCTTGAAAATCTTGTTAATGCTACACTTCTGAACAAAAAACTTATATTGCCATTGGGTTTTCACCAGAAGACTTCACATGATGTCAGGTTGGCTATAGTTGAAAATCGCACTGATCTGACTTCCAGTATGACCACCACAATGGCCATCTTGAAAATCTTGTTTCTTCTGAATGAATGGTCATGTTAACATGGGGATTTCACTGAAAGGCTTCTTAAAAATTCTGGTTGGTCATATATGAATATGGTGCTGATCTGAAATCCAGTATAGCCACTGCAATGTCATCTTAAAAATCTTGTTATTGCTACTTATGCTAATTGGATGGTCATATCAGTATTGTGCTTTCACCAGAAATTTCTTATGATGTGTTGTTGGTCCTGAATTAAAATTGTGCCAATCTGATGTACACAGCAGCTGATTTGAAAATTCTGTTAATGCTGAAGAATATCTGGGGTGGTTTCAGTGCTCAGTAGTAAAAAGGAAAATAAGGTCTCATCTTGATTTCCTGGAAATTCTTTTTGACCAGTAGAGTGTCAGTTCCTTCAAGGAACTTGCTGCATTTAGGTATTGTCTATGGATGAATAACGTTTTTATGTTTTGCACTTTCATAAGAATGACATCAGATTGTTAAATTGTAACAGGAGCTGTGGTAGCTCAGTTGGTAGTGCATTGGACTTGCAACACAATGTTTGCAGGTTTAATGTCCACCCAGACCAGTCAGGGTTAGGTGCCTCAGTGTGTCCTTGGGAAAAGGCACATATTTCCTTTTTCCTCATCATGATATACCCAATAATGTGTTAAAAGTGCTGCAAACAACTACCAACCACATTAATTACATTAATACTTTGTATTGTATCTGTGTGTGTGTGTGTGTGTGTGTGTGTGTATATATATATATATATATATATATATATATATATATATATATAGTACATACTCAGTTATAAGTCTAGGCAAAATGCTAACAACAAAGATTTTGATCTGCCATGGCATAATGTGTCTGCATGTTAGGGTCAGTGTTGTGTGTTCTACTGATTACTCCTTATAAATGGCATAGATCCAGATTTGCCAGTGAATTTTGTGATGGCAGATCTGCATCTGTGCAGTTTGCAGTTGGACTCATCTTATAAGCAAGTACATACAGTATCTACCTGAAAACCATCCATGACATCGATGCATTATAATTTGAATAAGGAATTTTGTTTCATTTTATTTCTATTATCATTTTGAAAATAACCTGTTTTTGTTTTGGATCCAGTTTGAACCATAAAACTGTATGGCTTACTCCCAAACTTAGGTGAGGAAGAGAAGTAGTTGCCTTGTATATTGTACTATTTACGGAAGCCCTAAGGCAATTTTTCACATGTTGCAGTGTATATTTTATGTATATGATAATGCTAAAACCTTTGCAAACAAACACGTGGTGAAAACAATTTTATCAGGTCTGAATATGAGTTTTTTGTATGTGGTCAAATTCTGATAATTAAGTATTTAGAGGACCAAGATATTTAGTATCTGGGTTTTGTGCTGTTGTTATTTTTTTGTGAGATAGCTGTATAAAACTATACAGCTTAGCATTGTCTCATGATATGACATAATTGAATATTTATCAGTATCTACATGTTTCTTTGTACATCATGAAAATTACACTGAAACTGTCAAATTGATTAAATGCTCCCATACTTTAAATACAATTGAAATCCTTTAAGACTTGAACTGTGAAAAGTACATTTTAAAACTTTTACATGCATTCATGTGTTTTCATTTGCTGTATGACATCATGTCATTATAATTTATTTCAGTAATGCTCTTGGATGAAGAATTAACTGACAGTTTTAAAATTTTGCTTTCGCTGTCTTGAAGACAGCTTGCTTATAGTTGATAAAGAAATTTGTCAATACTAAATCATCAGCATAAAATGTGGGAGAACTATTGTTTAGTTTATTTAAGAAAGCACTTTTAAACTTATATGGTTGTCTGTCAAAGCAAACCATATGGAACAAACCAATGAAAAGAGAAAGAACATAAAGGATCATTGCACATGAACATTGTTTAGTTCATATTCATTTTTATAGATATTTATATTATTTCATTTTAGGGGTAATCCTTACCGAGGTCCATGGAACCTTACATTTAGGGACAAAGGACTATATAAATCATTTCTTCAAAGCTGTAGCAGTAGACATATGCGTTGGAATGCTTGGCAGGCCTATAATAATGTATCCTCTCATCTGTATGCCACACAGTACCTGAATAATCAGAAGTCATTAGACGATATTAGAAGTTTCAGGTTAGTGAAACTTATTCTTATGCAAGCCTCTAGTTTTTTAAAAATATTTTAACATGAGTTGAACAGGAAATCATTCTCATTTGCATGGGGTGACGGAAATATACAGAACTGAAACAGATTACACTTTTTTATTTGTCCCCAGCAACTTAGGTGAGGGGACATGTAAATAGCATTTGTTTGTATGTCCATGCTAAACAAATCTTCTGTGAATGCACAGGATTGGCTTGCACTGTAATTAGTCCCTTCCTTTTTGATTGGTTGTTTTCTTGTCTGCTGAGGCTTTATCATCACATGAAGATGCACATATCATTCCTCATTCAGGCTTTTTTGTCCTCACATGAAGATCTAGGTATCTTTCCTCAATGAGGTTTTTATGTCATCACATGAAGATGCATGTATATTTCCTCAGTGAGGCTTTTTTGTCATCTTATCAAGATGCACATATCTTTCTTCAGTGAGGCTTTTTTCATCACATGAGGATGAATGTCTTTCCTCAGTATGAATGTCTTTCCTCAGTGAGGTTTTTATGTCATCTCATGAAGAGGCATGTATCATTCCTCAGTGAGGTTTTTTTTTCCTCACATGAAGATACATGTATCTTTCCTCATTCAGGATTTTATGTCATCTCATGAAGATGCACATATCTTCCCTTATTGAGGCTTTTTTGTTCTCAGATGAAGATACATGTATCTTTCCTCAGTGAGGCTTTTATGTCATCTCATGAAGCTGCATGTATCTTTCCAAAGTGAGGCTTTTTTGTCATCACATGAAAATGCATATATCATTTCTCAGTGAGACTCTGATGATTTTTAACTCGCCTGGCCATTAGGCCTAAAACACCTGTGATATGCCCCTTCTTTTGTGCATTATCAATTGCCCATCATCCATTGTCTGTCAGTGGTTGCTTTTTTCAATTTAAGAAAACACAATCACAAGACCAGACTTGATACAGGATATCCTGGCACAAAGACCTTTTAAATTTATAAAGATGATGCTGATCTGCCATCAGATTTGGCAGCTATTAAAAAAAAGAAAGAAAAATCTGTAAATGATTTTTCAAAAAGCACTAAACATTTTTTGACATAAGCATCCTTGCATGAATGCATGTTCAGTTTGTACAGATGATGCCATTTTGCCCTCAAATATGGTCACTGTTATGAAAAATAATAAGAACTGCCCATTGCCAATCAACAGTTCATATTTTTAATTTCTTCTCAAAAACATCATGTCAAATTTCAACGAACTTGGCATAGAGCATCCAGGCACACATTTGTACAAATTAGGCTGATCCACCATCAAATATGGCCACCATTACTAGGAAAGAAAAACCTTTAAATAACCTCTTGTCTGTAACATCTGAAGATTCTGATATGAAAACCTTTCAAATTTGTACCCCAAAAATACTGATCCACCATCAAATATGGCTACCATTACAAAAATTGAATAAACCTTTAAATGACTTCTCCAAAACTACTGAATAAAATTTAAGTATATTTGTCAGAAAGGATCCTGGCATGAAGTCCTACAAGTCTGTACAGATGATGTTGATCTGTCGTCAGATAATGACAGAAAGCATCCTGGCATGAAGACCATTCATGTTTATACAAAGGATACCCATCTGCCCTCAAATATGGCTGCTTTTACTAAAAGTAGAAAAACATTAATAATTAGTTTAAATAACCACTCTACAGAATTTGACCTAATTTGACATAAAGTGTTCTAGTTGAATGCCTTTCAAATTCATACAAACAACACCATTCTGCTGTCAAAATAGGCTGCATTACTAAAAGTACAAAACATTATTACCTAAAGCAGAAAAACATTCACACAACTTATCCATAAAAAAATGCAGAACAGAAATTGACCAATTTTGACACAAAGCACCCGTGTCCATCGGCCTTTACATATGGGACAGATGATGCTGATATGCAGTCAGAATAGGGATGAAGATAAAAACCTAGAGAAACCTTGAAATGATTGTTTTCACAAAATAGAGGATCAACAGCATTGGAGAATTTTCAACAGAAAGCATCCTACTGATTCAGATTTCTTATCTTGCATTTGAGTCTTAGATGTCAGCTGGGTTAGAGGTTTCAGGCTTGTTTGGCTTTCCTGTTGCTCAACTTACGGCCACATTTTTGACTGAGAGATGTAATGGACTATTGTGTGTATTTTTTTTTTAAACTTTGGATAGAAAAAAGACCGACCTTTGGCATTCAAACTTTTTATTTTGAGGTTGAGCCTTGGTTTGTGTTAAAAGAAGCCTTATCACTTCCAGGCTTGGATTTTTGCTGACATTGGAAGTAGGATGAGTGGGTGGGTGTGCTACAGTAAGGTCTTATGATCCAGAGGGCTGGAATATGTTTGCCGATATTGAATAGGATGGGTAAACCTATATTAAAGTCTGAATGACCTCCAGGCCTGGATTTTTGCTGACATTGGACAAGGGTGCTTCATTAAAGAATTTCCAATAAGGCTCATGGTCAGAGAAGTGGATGTGATGGACAGAGATGATTGTACATAAACGTTTCAAGGTAGAATATATTATCACTATAAAATCTCTTATAATAGCAGCAGTAAATTACCCATTTCTCATTCATAGCTTTTGCTTTTGCATGTTGAAAAACCTTAGCCATTCAATGTGAATACAAACTCCCAATCAAGGAGAGAATTGTCAGTAAAACATAGTCCACTTGTGCACCTCACATGTGCAGAACAGTAATCTTTTTCAAGGATGCCATGTTATGTGTTTCAAATCTGTGACCAAAGAAATATTTCTAATGTTGCTAGTGCTTCACTGCATTGCGGTTTTCCATCAAGAAATATTATCTTGGTGTTACATGTATCTTTCTTGCTATTTGCAATTAGTTTGGATTCACACATTGCTGATCTCATTGAGTATTTTTTGAGTTATAGAGACCTGCCTCCCACTCTCTTATACCAAGATAGAATATATCTTGTGTTTTGTGGTCTTTATAGAACTATTGGGTGAAGATTCCCTTCAGGACCTCACACTCTAGACTGTTTTTCACTCGCTTGATGTCTGTGAGATGATGCAGTAAGATTCATGCATGTTGACACTGATTGTCGTGGTTTAATGGGAATTAAAAATCCCATTCTCTCTGATGTCAACCAGGATATTTAGCAAAGATCAGTTAACTTCAGCAGCTCCACTACCTGTGGAGATCCCAAATCTCGGTTGAATCTGTGTTGTTAGGGCAATGCATTTCTGTCTTAAAGCTTCAAAAGGGAAATGGAAGGGTAGGAAATCTTTTCCTTCCTGTTTAGGGTTCCATTGATAAGTCAGCTTCCATGATCTCGCAGTGGATTGTCACCACAGTCTAACGAGCTAATCTGTCCCTTACTGATAGAGACCTCCTTTTTTGAGACTAAAAGCCAATGACATTTTATCTGTTGCTGCCTCGTTAGTCTGTTTAAATCATTCTTTCTTGACAGCTGCATGTATCAGTTACATTTTTCTATTTCTACCTCTTGTTAGCATTACAAAGCACAGGTATTTTTTTCTCTGGGATCCATATTTGCAGCACAGCATGTGGCCCAGAAGGACACAAATTTTCTTTAAGTGGATCTCTCTTTCTGATGTTGAGTATATACCATATTTGCTTTGTTTTTGTTCAGTTTATCACATCAGCCAACCCATTTATGCAATAGCAGTGGGTAGGTTATTACTGATATTAAAATATTATTGGGTGGGGTGGGGTGAAACTCATTTTAATTTTGCAATACTTACCCATTGCTACTGCCGAATACCTTCCTTCCACTCCTCTCAGATGTCCTGGCATAATCGTATTCTGTAGAAAAAAGATAACTGTTCTGCACATGGGAATGTGGGATCCACCAGAGGACCATGTCTTATTGACAATTCTCCATTCTGGAAGAGGATGTATTTTTCTTCAACAGATGAGGCTTTTTGACTTAAACAGGCGAAAGCTATGCACTAGTGATAGGTAAGTATTGCATAATTGAAATTAGTTTTAGCGTCTCCCCGAACAACATTTTCAGAAAATTTAGTCAAATAAAGCTGATGTTTATTTTATATGGCACATTTTCATAAAGTTATGATACCACAATGCATCAAAGTTTCTGAGTGTATGCCATTAATTTTATTGCTGGAATTTATGAGGGCAGTTCAGGTGAAATTTACATGGGGATGGAGAAAGCATTGTTAACTGTTTTCTGTTGGTTTATCCATATTTCTCCTTTGAATACGTTCCCCAGTCACATTATTTTAGGAATTTTAGCCTGCTACCTTATGAATCCAGCCCTACTAAACGATGAAAACATATTAATACTGTCTATTTTTAGATAGACAAAGGGCAGTAACTCTTGCCCATTCCCTCCAATAGCAATAGCCTCCGACAGTCCATCCATTTTTGTGTTCCTATGGGAAGAAGAGATGTTTCGTTGTTGGTGATAACTGACTCATTGGGGAGAATTCCCCAATTTTAGGCAACCCACGAGGCGAAAGTCCCTCTGCTTGCCCGAGCATGGCCTTTGGGCCTGTAAGTTCGGGTGCATGGGGTTCATGCCGGATTCATTGGATCCAACTCTTAATACTGCCATACCATTACCGGCCATCCAGCAGTCACTGGCCTTCCCGACATTGTCAACCGTCCAGCTGACACTGGCAGTCCAGCCAATACTGGCAGTCCAGCCGTCCCAGCATGGGGGACCTTTTCATTGAAATGGCCAAATAGTTCATACAGAATCTTATTGATAGATCCATCTGACTAGCCATGTCATCGGCATCTTATCATTACTGTACCTCTGATTTCAATGAGAAATCTGTCCATTCAGTCAGGCCTCGGTGTGACCAGTACAGGTGATTGACGGACCATCTGTCCAACCAGACACCATTCACATCCGATCCATTGGATCAAATGCATATTATAACTGCACTGTTGCCACCCATTCCAACATGGGGACCTTTTCGTCGAATCTGTCCAGCCAGCTATGATTTACAGGGATCTTAGAGATCTGTCTGTCCAACCATACTGTCAGTAACATGCCCTTTCTGTGATGGAGATTTCAGTGTGAAATCTGTCTGTTCAGCCAGGCCTTTGGAGCAGCCAGTACTGGTGATAGCCAGACCATTTTCTATATTGCCAGCTTCCAGGCCGACAATTCGCCATGCAAACTGGCCAGCAATACCAGCAGTGCCGGACTTCCGTATGTTCACTGCTTGTCTATAAGGGAGAGCTAGTGAAGTTTTACTGAGGATGGAATAGAGTCTTCATACCACCTGGTATGTCTTCTCTAGACTGCAAGTAGACCCAATTAGGCCATGACGCACAGTGCATGCAATGGAACTCTTTCATATCCACCATAGAATGGAATGAAGTTATCTCTCAAGCCACTATTGAGGACAGTTTTTTACGGCTTCAGAATGCTCCCAACCTCGTTGATGAGGAAGAAATGGACTTAACGGTGACAGACGCCTTCAGAACCAATCTCTCAGCACTTGATAAGAATGTAGTAGTAGTTCACATGTACGCTTCTCTGTCTTTTAGGGCAGATAACTCTGCTCCATGAGGTGGTTAGGGATGTTATTGCAGACACCCGGCATCAACCATGCTTGGGAGGCAATGGCCAGGATTGATAAGGTCATTGACCAGGGCTATTCACCATACCATGGAAAACTCTTTGACAGGTTCAGCCAGTCTACTCTTGATACAATATGTCACTTGTGTGTGATCCATGTCGCTCCTACTTTTTCATACCATCCCTTTTCAGACGACCCTGTACAGGTCATCATTGCTTTGGAGGAAGATAGAGGAAGTTCAGAGGCAGGCAGCTCAGGAACTGCCCCTTGACCTCAATGCTCAACCCACACAGGCATTTGGAACCACTTAGTCCCCGTCATTGTGAAGGGATGTTCAGTGGTCTCAAGACCAGATCGCCTCAGTCACACGTGAACCAACATCAATCCCTAGGATGCAGTTGTACAGAGACAGTATGGACCTCCCTATTCCCTCTGAAGGGGAGGGGGGCTGATCCAGGTCATTTGAATGGGCTTCAGGTGTCGTTCATCAACAACTCCCTCTTCACGAATACACTGTCAGATTGGGAGATGGATGGCCATCTACAACAGAAGATACGATCTCTCATAAAAAAAAAAAGGCGTGACAGCTTGTGCAAAGGCCATAATCCCCAGCATTTTACTGAAGGCTGTTTCTTTTTCAGAAAGCAAAGCAAGTTGAGGCCCACCATCGACTGGAGTCACCTCACCCAGTTCAAGATGGAGAGGGCAAGGTCAATCAACCTCTCCATCAGATGGGGTGAGTATACCATCAGTGTTGATCTGACAGAAGCATACTTTCATGTCCCTATCCACTCTGTCTCGCAAGTTTCTTCATTTCGCTTACTGCCACACCATTTATCAATTCACCGTTCATCCCTTTGGCCTCAACATCAGCACTGGGCTTTCACTGAGATTATGGATTACGTTGTCTCCATTTTCCATCTGATGTCATCTACATTGATGGCAGTGTACCTGGACAGCATCTAACAGAAACACATGGTAAGTTCTATCCTACTTCAAGGTGGGAATGATCTTCCTCTTCTAGATCATCTAGGCCTTTTAATGAACTGGGAAAGTCAGACCTCCATCTATCCCAGAACTTCGTCCATCAGGGCATGGAGTTCTTAACCAACGAGAATCTGGTGTGCCCTCCTTGTGTTCACATTACCGAATCATTTAACTTATCAAGTCCATTTCCAACAGGCCTTGGATTTCAATGGGAGAGTTCTTGCAACTCCTTGGTTTATTATACAGCAGTGGACTTGATCCTGCTTGGCTGTCTCTTTATGTGGATTGGTGTCCCATTTTATGCCCCCTTAATCAAACAGTCATGATCATGCCAGAGATTAGATCATTCCTGCATCATTGAGGCAGTTCACGTCGGCTGACCATTGGAATCCCACTGGCAAAGCCCCAGGTGGAAATTATGGTAGGTAACGCCGCCAGTGCACATGGTGGGGGTGTCCTCCTGTTGCTAACTTTCACCACCATCAGCAGCATCTGGGAGCCAGGAGAATGGCCTCTACATATCAGCATCCAAGAAATGAAGGATGTCATCAATACCTTTCATTTTTGAAAAGATTGCTTCTGAGGCGATAACGATCCTCATTTGGTCCAACAACTCTGTGGTGGTGACCTATCTCTTCAAACAGGGAGGCACCAACCCACTTGACCTGTGTGTTCTGATTTGGCATTTTCTATGTGGGTGCAACAGTCTTCATATCAGCATACAAATCCAACACATTTGCCACAGTATCAGTGTCTTGGCCGAGAATCAATCCAGAGGTGATGACATCCTTCAAATGGAATGGTCCCTCCATCAATTTGTCATCACTTGGATTTTCACACTTAGGAGGCATCCAATTCACCTCTTAGTGACAAGGTCGAATTTCAAGCCACCCACCTTCATCTGTCCAGTTCCAGACCCAAAATCTTGGGCCATGGATGCACTGTCAATCATTTGGGAGGGCTTGTGGGCCTTTGCCTCCTCTCCCACAATGCTGATACTGAAAATAACCCAGAAGTTACATGGTTAAAATGGCAAGATGACTCCAATAGCCCCTCTCCAATTGAAAACCCCAGGTCACTGATCTACTCGATCTAGCAATAGATTTACCCAGGCAGATCCTTGCCAACCCAAATCTCATGATGCAACCAAGGTCAAGCATATTTCATCCCTGCCCGGACCGTCTTCTTCTACACACTTGGTCTTATCGGGAGAGCCTTGCAAGACAAACAATTCAAACCTTCGATTGTGGAGAGAATCTTGAGAGCAAGAAGGCCCTCCACTCTGAAGGCTTACAGTGGGAAGTGGCATGTTTTTCAGGACTGGGGCCAAGCCCATCACATCATCCCTTTGCATGCCTCATTCCCTCAATTGGCTGACTTTTTTCCTCTGATTCTTTGAGGAGAAACAGTTGGCCCCAATCACTATCAGAGGCTATCGATCCATGATATCAGACACATTCCGACATCATGGCAGATGTGACATTGGGCATGGTAAAGACCTTTCAGATCTTTTAGTCAGTTTTGATCTCCAGTGACCAAAATCCACAACATTGTTTCACAAATGGAACTTGTCCTAAGTTCTCACATGGCTGAACTCAAGCAAGTTTGAGCCCCTAGCCCACACTTCGCTAAAGTTTCTATCATATAAGACACGTTCCTGATCACTTTAGCTTCCACATGCAGGGTCAATGAGCTACATGCCCTTTGAGTTAACCCAAACTATCTTCAGTTCAGTTTGGATGGTTCAGTAGTCCTCCTAACACAACCAGATTTGATAGCCAAAAACCGGTTACAATCTGTCAGTAACCAACAAGCTGAGACCAGCAGCCATGCAAGATCCTGTCTGCTCCCTCAAGCACTACTTGAGACACACAGAGACAAGTCGTCACATACTCAAATGCCTCTTCCTCCCAGTGAAGGTCAGAAAACAGGACATCATCCCTCAAGCCCGTGCTTCGTGGCTGAGGTGGGTTCTGCGCTCGGCATACTCAGAGATCTCACAAGATCAGAGTTGCCTCATGAAGATCACAGCTCATCAGATTAGAGCTATCTCTGTGAGCCTCGCTTTCAAATGCAACATTTCAATCCGAAATATTGTAGAAACTGTTGGCTGGCATGCAGAGTCAACCTTCTTGAGTTTTTACCTTGGGAATTTAGCATTGCAGAGACAAACTTGGAGGGCTGGTGGTTGCAGCACAGATGGCCACAAGACCCAACTAGATCAATCAACACAGCCTGTTAGCTTTGCCAGATTTGCCAGTGAAAATATTTGTAGGTCAGAAGATTTCATACTTGTCTTCTCAACCATATATGAGTCCCAGGTCAAGGGATCTCAGGCTGTGTGTTTGTGCCATGAGGAGAATGGGTTATCTTTCATATGGGGAGTCCAACCACTCATCTCTAGAAGGATACCCGAGGTAGAGGTAGGATGCTCAGCAACCCCTCCTCCTCTTACTTATTCTCCGAATGTAATGTGATTGGGAAACGTATTCGAAGGAGAAAGCAAATTTTTAAGTAAATTATATTTCTCAGAGAATACTTATCCAATCACATTACTAAAACCACCCCACATTGTGAGCATCCATGTTAGTGTCATGCTCAGCTAAACACTGGCAACATGTAGTGGTATCAAGGGGAGGTAATGGGCAAGAATTACGGCCCTTTGTCCATCTAAAAATAGCCATTTTAAAACCTTTTCGTTTTTTAGTAGGGCTGGATTTGTGAGGTAGCAGGCTAATATTCCTAATGTAATGTGATTGGGTGAGTATTCTTGGAGAAACATAATTTACTGAAAAATTTGCTATTTTCAAATTTTCTTTCAGTGGGATTTTAATTCCATTTTATTAAAGGAACCCTGCATAAACTGTTGTGTCCATCCTGCCAAATAGGTTTCAGTGGAAAACTCTGAGGTTCAGTCAGAAAGTTTGTTATAGTCTAATGCCCTGTATAATGGAGATTTGTTCTTTAATAGTGCAGTAGTTGGCAGCTTTTCTGCATTCTTCAGATTGTCTTCTCATGCTTTCCCTGTGGAAAATGGGAAATACATGCATTTTGGTTTCGAAGATACCCACTACTCCTTTTCATTACTTATTACATAGTCCAGGAGATGAGTGAAAAGGAAATAATTTATTTTATTCAAATAATTTTCCAGAACGCAGATTGCCAGAATGCTTGGCTATGAGAACTTTGCGCAGATGTCTATGGAAACCAAGATGGCAGGATCAGTGGATAATGTGGACAACATGCTTGAATCGTAAGTCCCTGTACTTTCTTTTTTCTAACATAATCAGATTCATGGTTCCCATACTTATTTTTTTCAGTCCCATTAAGTTAAATAATTACAAACTGGTACCATGCTTTAGTTTGACTACCTTAATCCATACAACCATGAGAAATCTTTGTTATTATAAACTAATTCCAATTGTAGCCATAATACATTTAAGGAAATTGCCCACAGTTACTTCTCAAGATTGTGTCTATTCATACAGGAATTACTGTTGCATATGCCATCTTCTGTTACAAATTATACTGAAATTAAAATAATATTGCAGAAAACGGTTAGACTCCCTGTTGTAGTTACACCTCTCCCTCGATAACACACGCACAACGGGGTCCAAAAACATAAACCGCACTATAAACGAGGGCACAGGTTACTGAGGGACCTAAAAAATAATCTGCTAGACATCCAGAAAACTGCAGGATGGTGGGGTTGTGGTAGGAACTGGGCTGTTTAATGACTGAATCATCACTTTATAATCGTATCAAGAATAATTGTCAATAAAGTGATTTCTCTGATGAAAATGTTCATTATTCTGTATAAATTACATTTATTTTCAAAATGTCCAACATCTGAAAGATCATTAACATTATTCCATTTCAACAACCAACATGTGACTGCAAAACATTTGTGTATTACATCACTGCTTTTTGTTTTGTTGATTAGTCTGGTTCTCAGAGTGATATTTAGTAGTGTTGTGCGAAACAGGTAGTGTACAAAGCAGGGAACCAGACTAACTGTTGATACACCACCAGACAAGATTTCTTTTTTTTAAAAAACAAGCAACATTTATTTCATGAGACAATTGTCTATGTTTAAACTTAATTTTTGTATTGCTCAGTTAGTAAAATATTGATGCTGTGATTTCATTGCAAGTAGTGAAACTTCTTATCATCCTTGAGGATACCTCTAAGTTCAAATTCAGGAATTCTCAGAAACTCTTTTTCCCCCCAATGGTCCGTATCTGTGAAACAAAGCTCTTTATTTTTATGAAGTATTCATTTCGCTTGGTTGTCTTGTTATCTTTGATCACAGTTATGGTTGAGTAGGTTAATTTATTGTAGTTTAATTAGATTACATACACAACAACATTTATAACGGTGTTCGATTGATCAACTGAATGAGTTCACCTGACATACGACCAGGAACACTAGATCTTAAGCATGTAGGATTTGTATAACTTTTAACTTTTTTTAATTTATTTCACCTCCATTATTTGATTCAAAAGACATAATTAATGTGATAATACAAAGGAGGCCAGCTTTTAATTCATTGCAGCAATACAACAAATGCTTCCACTTGTTAGATATCAAAACACGGTCTGCATTTTAATTTGGTTCTCGCTAGCGGTTATAGCTGTTATGGTAGATTAACACCTTGTATATTTAATTACAAGAGGACACATTGCATTTATGATGATTACATTTAAAAGGAACTTAAAGATAGAAGTAGAACACAAATTTTGCTAATAAAAAATTATTCAATTGATATTTATTTATTGAAGTAATGCTTCCACAAGGCATGACATTTTTGCTGTTTGAAACTTCCTTGAATATCATTAATTACGGTGTATTAAGAATGTCATTTGGAAAGAAAATGTAACAAATTATATGACTTCTTATTAAAAGTCGATATTTCATAATGTTGATTAAAATTTCCAGGTCCTATCTGCTGTTTTCAACGATAAAATGAGCGATATATCAAAGTTTCTGTTACCAATTTTGATCACGATTTTCTTAAGTTCAACAAATAGGGATCAGTGTTTTCGTATTTTCTGGATTAAAAACTGGGATCCACGCCTGATCCCACATTATAAGCGAGT
Source organism: Megalonaias nervosa (assembly GCA_016617855.1). Classification (NCBI taxonomy): domain Eukaryota; kingdom Metazoa; phylum Mollusca; class Bivalvia; order Unionida; family Unionidae; genus Megalonaias; species Megalonaias nervosa. The sequence continues at coordinate 175,094 of JAECUM010000115.1, read as the reverse complement.
TTGTGAGTTATTGAGGTGCGAGTTATCAAGGGAGTGGTGTATCTTGTTAAAGTACAATATTTTGTTGACAAAATCAAAGAATCCATCTGCTCAACCCTGTTGAAATGGACTTTTGTAGATATTAAGACATATGCATTGCTGTCTGCAATTATTATATTGAAATGGAATTTAGCAGATATTAAGACAAGGGTATCACTGACTGCAGTTGTGTTGCAATGGACTTTTGCTGATATTAAAACAGGCATCGCTGACTGCAGTTGTGTTCAAAATGGACTTTTGCAGATAATAAGATATTGGCATCACTGACTGCATATTATTGTGTTGAAATGGACTTTTGCAGATTGTAAGACATAGGCATCACTGACTGCAATCATGTTGAAATGGACTTTTGCTGATAGTGAGACAAAGGTATCACTGACTGCAGCCATGTTGAAATGGACTTTTGCTGATACTAAGACAGAGGTATCACTGACTGCAGTCGTGTTAAAATGGACTTTTGCTGATAGTAAGACAAAGGTATCACTGACTGCAGTTGTGTTGAAGTGGACTTTTGCTGATAGTAAGACAAAGGTATCACTGACTGCAGTCATGTTGAAATGGACTTTTGCTGATAGTAAGACAAAGGTATCACTGACTGCAGCCATGTTGAAATGGACTTTTGCTGATAGTAAGACAAAGGTATCGCTAACTGCAGCTGTGTTGAAATGAACTTTTGCTGATAGTAAGATAAAAATATCACTGAATGCAGTCATGTTGAAATGGACTTTTGCTGATATTAAGATATAGGCATCACTGACTGCAATTATTGTGTTGAAATGGACTTTTGTAGATAGCACAACAAAGGTATCACTGACTGCAGTCGTGTTGAAATGGACTTTTGCAGATATTAAGATATAGGTATCATTGACTGCATTTCAATTGCAAATTTAAAAGTTGGTGTTAAAACTTGTGGCTCCCATACTTAATTGACTTGCTTACCATGACAAATGTACTGTCATTGCCAGTTTTAAAAGTTGTTGTTAAAGGTTTTGGATGTCAGTTTATATCCAAACTGGGCTAACAGCAAATCAATAATAGTTTACATCCAACATAGGCAGGCAAATCATAGTTTACATTCAACATAGGCAAGCAAATCATAGTTTATATCCAACACAGGCAAACAAATCATAGGTTACATTCAACATAGACAAGCAGTAAATCAGTTATAGTTTACATCCAATTTAGACAAGCAAATCACTCGTAATTTACATGCAACATAGGCAAACCAGACAGAGTTTCTGAGTAGTCTTGTCTTAATTAATTGCAGACAAAAAAGTGTTATTTTAAGATTTTTTAATGATAACAAAAAAAACAATTGTTTGAGATGACTTATGTCACATTGACAGACATGTAACTCAGAACGAACATTCATTGAAAATATATTACTGTGAATTAACTATTTTTCCTCAGGTCAGTTTTAGTGTATTTTGTGATTGTTACAAACAACAGATTCAGTGAACAATGAGCCTTCTATGAAAGGAACAGGACCACTTGCCCTATCCAGGAATTTTAGTACCAAACAATTTGTTTGCAAAACCACAAAAGTTGGTACCCACAAAAATAAATGAATTCACAGTAGAATCAATTCCACTCAAGACACACATTCTTTTAAACTATTTTTGTCAACATGAATACGAGTCAGGTTAAACAATCAATCATGTGAGTTTTTTGAATTAAATTATGATAACTGACACCACTTATCATATGAGTTCCTTGAATTAAATTATGATAACTGACACTATTTATCACTTGAGTTCCTTGAATTAAATTATGATAACTGATACTGTTTGTCATTTGAGTTGCTTGAATTAAATTATGATAGCTGACACGTTAATCACATTCTGTTAATCACAAAATGTTTATGAGGATATAGTGCATATTTCTCTATTCTGATTGTTTTTATGTCATGAGTATGACCTACATCTCTAAATTTTAGATTGAGATTGGCTCTCTACCCATTAGCTCAGGAGGAGCTGGCCAGCCTGAATGACTTTGCAAGAGATACTGGTTTGCACGAAGACATTCAGATGTGGGATGTGGCCTATTATGGCAGGAATCAAAATGAACATCTTTACAGGTAAAATGAACAGTGTAGAGTATTAACATTGAACTTACCTGTGTATGCTGCACATCAGGCTCATGATAGTTTCGGCCCAGATCAAAATCATTGCTGTTCACTTGAAAATATGTCGAAGGAACTGGATAGACCCAGAACCACCAGTGTGCATTCGGTCAATAGATCAGGAACAGTGGGTGAATTAATTTACACAATTAATTTTGGTTCATTAGGTTCATTTTTAACATCATTATTTCTTCATGAATCATCAAAAAGAGTCTGTTTCAGGTGGAACATATTGTTTGGAAGTTGCAGCTTTAAAAAAGAGTAACAGATGATACTAAAGAATAACCAGAAATTAGTTTTCTATGAGGACACTGGTAGGAAGAAAAATACTTAAGTACCAATATGATGCATAGCATGTATTTTCTCAGTGTAAAAAAGATCAGGAATTAAATAGCAAAATAACCCTGAGCAGCCCCTTTGACTTTAAGTAGGTGAAAATTGGTGGCAGAATTAAGAGAAAATAAAGATGATTATAATTCATGAAGAAAAGTAATGGTTATGATTATTGTTTTGGTCAAATATGTTGACAGAATTCTGGATTTTGGAATTGGAGAAATGGACGCACCATTTATTCTCACTTGATTATATTTCTTACCTACTGTGTACATGTATGTATTTTTTTATTCTAACCTGATTATACTTCTTTCTGACTGTATACATGTATATATCTTTATTCTCACCTGATTATCATTCTTACTGAATGTATACATGTATTTATCTTTATTCTTACCTGATTATTATTCCTACTGACTCTACATGTATATATCTTTATTTTCACCTGATTATAATTCGTTCTGACTATATTCATGTATATATCTTTATTTGCATCAGGTTATAATTCTTATTGACTGTATACATGTATATATTTTTATTCTCACCTGATTATAATTCTTACTGACTTTAATACATGTATTTGTATTTATTTTTACCTGATTATAATTCTCACTGTATGCATGTATATATCTGCCCACAGGATGTACTTCGATTCATTGAATGCATTCATTTTCCGTTCTAGATGGGCTGCCTAGTTCTGAAAACCTGATGCTAGGATTCTTGATAAGTATAGTCATTTGTTGACATCTCTGATGTATCTACTCTTGTATTTTTGTGTCTTTTGCAGAATAGATCATTCAGATGTAGCAGCCTATTTCCCTATGGATAAAGTCCTTGATGGGTTGTTTCAGCTATGCAACAGGTTGTTTGGAATTTCCTTTAAGGTAAGAAGGCTTTAATTTTGAGGAGAAAGTACCATATTGATTAAGACAATCAATGTAAATACAGCAAATGGTAATTGACTACAAACAAGATGGCAACTGACTGCAGACTGTAAATACAGCATGTAAATACAGCAGATGGCAGTTGACTGCAAACAATGTAAATACAGCAGATGGTAACTGACTGCAGACTGTAAATACAGCAAATGGTATTGACTGCAAGCAATGTAAATACAGCAGATGGCAATTGACTGCAGACAATGTAAAGACAGAAAATGGCAACTTATTGCAAACAGTGTAAATACAGAAAATGGCAACTGCTTGCAAACAATGTAAATAACAGCAAATGGCATTTGACTGCAAACAATGTAAATACAGCAAATGGCAGCTGACTGCAAACTATGTAAATCCAACAGATGGCAATTGACTGCAAAGTAAATAGAGCAAATGGCAACTGACTGCAAACAATGTAAATACAGAAAATGGCAACTGATTGCAAACAATCTAAATACAGAAAATGCAGTTGACTGCAAACAGTGTAAATACAGCAGATGGCAGTTTACTGCAAACAATGTAAATAAAGAAAATGGCAACTGACTGCAAACAATGTGAATACAGCAGATGGCAATTGACTGCAAACAATGTAAAATAGAACAAATGGCAATTGACTGCAAACAATTTAAATAGAGCAGATGGCAGTTGAGTGCAAACAGTGTAAATACAGCGGATGGCAGTTGACTGCAAACAGTGTAAATACAACAAATGGTAATTGACTGCAAACAATGTAAATAGAACAAATGGCAACTGACTGCAAACAATGTAAAAACAGCAGATGGCAAATGACTGAAAACAATGTAAATACAGCAAATGGCAGTTGACTGCAAACAAGCAATGCATTTATGCAATCAAAGTATTGAGACACCAGCTGTTGACTGAGATCCAATCATTTAGTTTAAACGCAATGTATCTCATTTTAAATAAGAACTATAACCAGTTTCCAGCCTTTAAAAGGACTCACTTTAATTTCTGGTTTTGATTTTCAATGCCAAGATTGAGAAAGATCCAATTTTATATTTATCAGTATAAACATATCCTGGATGCAAGCTTCTGTCTAGAGAAAACCTGATGTGATGTTATTTTTTTTTACCTGCATGTGTCAAAAATGTGTTGTAATGGTGACAGAGATGAAGATGACAGAAAGATGCAGATAATTCATGGGGAAAATTATGTTTATAATTATTGGTTTGTCATGAAATCAAATATGTCAAAGAAATTCAAGCTCCTGGAATTGAAACAAATGGAATATGCTATTTATTCTTATTGGCATTGTTACAGACAGGTGTACAGGTTGAGGTTGATAGGTTACCCTCCACTGTTACCAAATTTCATCTTCTGACAAGCATGTCATCTGCTTGAGGATCAATTCTTATGGCGATGACTGCCAAAATCTGGGAATTTCTTAATCTCATATGATTCAGAATAAAATTCTATTGAGTGTAGCTGGTGATGTAATTGTTTGTTTAATTGTGGCTTATTCTGAATCTATTTAAATCCAGCTTATGAACTTGCAAAAATGCTTCAAAATAGATGTAATACAGGCTTTTTTCCTGTCACCGTTCTAACAAATTAATTTTCCTGCACCTATGCTTGTGCTTTCTTTAAACACAAGTTAAGAAAATCTGATCAGCTAAATTTTTATAAATTTCATGGGCAAAAATTTGAACACATTTTGTTTTTTTTTTATAATGGGCGTTCACTCAGATTAGATTGTCACTTGAAACCTGTGGTAATCTTAATGAGCTAGATACAAAAAGCATCAGGTAGATGCTGAATGCCTGAATAAAACTGATTCACACCAATATATGCATGTTTGGATTCTTCTTTAAATAGCATATGATCGCACATGTCAGATATTAGTATTGTCGTTTGCTTTAGAAGTTTAATTGTGTGCAAAATACAAACTTGTTGAGTTAAATTATGCTGTACAAGCAGAAGTTTTTCTTCTATGATATACTGCCTATATCCCCTCCAAAATTAATGTCGGGATACCTGATAAGCATGCTTGTGGCTTGGCATCCCCGTAATGGCCATGGTTTGTTTGCCTAGCACAGTCTTAAGGAGGTGAGAGAAATTTCCGATAATTTGTTCTGAATTTAAAAACAACAGAAGTTGGTGGTAAGAAATGGAATAGGTTTTCTGATTGTACATTTACAAAAATTATATGTATTTGTTAATGGCCCACATAATTAGAAGAAGTTTAATACCATTGTCGTTGTTTTCACGGCTGTTTTTTTATCACTTACAGAAACACAGTCCTACACCTGATGTGTGGGCTGAGGGAGTTGAAGTGTTTGATGTGATGAACTCTGATGGTTAGTATAGAATATATTTCATTTGCATTTTGTAAATTTTTCTCATTTTATATTACTAATACCATACTTTTTACTATTGCATTGCTGGTTCTTTTCCAGGAGGAAATTACACCAACTGAACAACAAAAATTTCAATTTCATCCTCCCATTAGGGTGAACCAGAAGGTTCCAAAATACTGGAATGCCCTTCCCGTCATCCATGCATGAATTTTCAACATCATTCAAACCAAGAATATTTAGCTACTGCTTCATGGGTTAGTGAGCGTATAACTTTCTGTTTTGTGTGCTGTATTATTAGCAAACATTAGGATTATACCCTGATTGAGCTTCATTCTTTTCTAATTCAGCTCTCAAGAGTTTTTAGCATTTGTTCAGTACATATGGCGTATGGCTTGGTATTTGATTCCTTTTACCCCTTCACAAGGTGTTTGTGTTTAAGGAAACAATTGTTTTCTGCCCTATATTTTGTAAGCTACGGATAGGTATTTTGGTAATATTTTCCAATCTTTGCATAATTACACTCTTTAGACTGGCATTTATCCATTTTATTGTTCCTTATGAATCATTTAACTTGTCTTGCCATTATCATCATTTGTGCTATATTTATCCTTGGTAAGCAAGTCGCACACAGCTTTTGGTTCATTTGTCTTGTAGTAAGTTATCAAACTCAGATCCTTAACCCTTTAGGTGCAAATAGCCTTCCTTAAATATTTTTTCTTATTAACCCACTGTTTTTTTTGGCTAAAGTTTACAGCGCATTGCTTCTTTAAGCCAGGTTGACTTGTTTATTTTACAACTTTATGTTCTGAGCTTTGTGTTGCTTCCTTTTTAGTTATTAACCTTGTGAAATCAACCCAAGCAAGTTTAATTTTCACTAAGTTTGCTTTTTATTAGTGTAGACTTAAACCATGTATTTTCTTGTGTATCCTGTTTGTGCATACTGTTTGAAAGAAAAAAATCTTTGTTTCCGATTTCAGCATAAGAAAGCTGCAATGTCTAGGAAAGGTGTGGGTGAGTGTGGTCACAGGAAATTCCCCTGGGACACAAACACAGCATGTTTATCTAGCACATGAAGTGAATGGACTGATGGTTGTCCCTTCTTTAGTCTTTGGTCAGATGAGATTTAGGATCTTACCAAGAGTAGATGCACATGTAAAGCGTGGAAAATGGATTTCATGTCATCTTTTGAGGGCAGAGCAGCACCCTCTACAACCCCATAGCTTGTTTAGGGCTGAAAGTGTTTTGTGCCCTCCCCCTTCCCCTCCTATGAGGGCAGAGCAGGACCATCCCTCCCCCTTCCCCTCCTATGAGGGAAGAGCAGCACTTATCTGCATCTGGATTGAGCCCACTGGTAAAGGGAAAGCTCAGATCTAAGTCTTGAGAAGGGTCTTCAGTCTTTGGATCCCCTTTGATAGGATAGAGATTGGGCAGAGTCCCCCCTCAAGATTGCTATTTCATCTTGTGGGGGACAGGGAATTGGCTTATAGATGCCGGATTAGGGCAGGGGATAGGATCAGCATCTGCCCTTCCCTATTAACTCTCCTAATCCCTGTCAGATGTGGGGTCTTCTGCCACAGGGAAGGGATTGGCCCGTTTCCTACATGCAGCCATTGACTGACACATCTTGGCCACATGGTATTGGTGGCGGGCTGCAGACCTACATCATCTCACAAGGCTTGGTCTGAAGTGAGGGAGAGAGATAGACCTTCCCCAGGATGCTCTAGGTGGATGGAGAGTCACTGTAACTCACCTCCTGAGGTCACTGCTATAAACAGTCCATTAGCTCTGTGGGAATAGTTACTGATTCAATTTCCATCTCTGCACAGGTCTCCAGTGCAACAGAGAGTCATCAGGTTTCATTATCATACATCCAGAAGGGAGAGCAGAATGAAGATTTCCCTTTCTGTCCTTGTTGATGCGCATGATTTTGACACAGAACAGACTGATGTAGTATGAGGAATGCTGGTTCTTTGATAAATAGGTAGACTCTGCCGAATGTAAGTGGTGGTCTGTTCCCACTTCTACATTGTGACTCTTGATAGTACTTCTAGCTGTTTGGTTGATACCCCTTCCTGACCCACTAAACCACCCACTTTTATGCTAAAGTGGTTTAAATGAATATTTCTAAATGGACCTATGCTTGCCTTTCTGTAAAAACATTGGAATCCTTAGAGCAAAAGGCTAGGTCTCTAGTGACCATAGCCTCACATGCTGCCTTGTTTTCAGCAGCCTCGTTCAGCCTGCTCTGGAATCTTCTGATTAATCGTATTGGAATGACAAAATATTTCTTGCTTGATTGGGGTATTTTCCTCCTGGCAGAATGCCAGCTATGCAGCAGCAATAGGTAAGTATTACATCATTAAAATTAGTTTACCCCCAATCCAAAACTATATTTTTATCCTGTTCTTACTGTATTTCTTCTTTTCAAGAATCACACAAAGCTAGCATACAGGCAAGCAGACAAAGAAAGATTAAAAAAACATGAAATGTAGATTTGGTTTTAAAAAGGTGTGAAATGGCAGTTAAGTGAAGAAGCAGCAAATAAACAAGCATACTTGTAAACATAACAACAAATTAAATAGCAAAGAAATGCACCATTTGGTTGAATTGCAAAAAAAGTACACTGATTTACAATGAATTGTGCTGATTAGTTGAATAGCAAGCAAATACACTAATCTACAATTACTTGTGTTCATTGTTGGAATAACAGAAAAATTCATTGATTTACAATAAATTGTGCTCATTGGTTGAATTGCAAATAAGTACACTGATTTACAATGACTTCTTCTGATTGCTTGAATAGCAGGCAGATATGGAATAGCAGAAAAATACATTGATTTACAATAAATTGTGCTCATTGGTTGAATAGTAGGCAAATACATTGATTTACAATAAATTGTGCTCATTGGTTGAGTAGTAGACAAATACATTGATTTACAATAAATTGTGCTCATTGGTTGAATAGTAGACAAATACATTGATTTACAATGAATTGTGCTGATTTTTTTAAAAGGAAACAAATACACTGATTTACAACGACTTGTGCTCATTGTTTAAATAGCAGACAAATACTGATTTACAATGAACTGTGCTCATTGGTTGAATAGCAGATAGCAAATAAATACAGTGATTTACAATGAAGTGTGCCCATTGCTTGATATTTCCATTGACTATTAAAAATAGGATATTCTAATTATGTACCTCTGATACAATGAATTGAAACTAAAATATAACCTTTTAGTTTGCCTCAATCAAGTGGAGGAGATGTTGCCCTGGCATTGGCATTGGCATTGGTATATGTACATATCACTGTATTTTAAACATTTTGTCGTCCCAATTCCTTGACAACAGTTTGTACTGACTTTCATAGCACCTACACCCTGGAAAGTTAGTTAAAGGGGCTGAGTTTGTACATACTGGTGCATTATTTGTACATTCTTGGTTAAGTTCAGTTTTTTTAATGTCTGCCATAATTGACAGCTTGTTATGTTATTATGTCCATCAGTCTGTCTGTCCATCCATTACCAATTTTGTTTCTGTACAGTAACTTAAGTTGTCTTGTTTCAACAGTTACCAAACTTGAGAATGGCTTGCACTTAAAGTAAGGAAGAACTGTATTGATTTTGGGGTAAAGAGGTCAAAGGTCAAGAGCACAGTGACTGAAAGAATAAAAATAGTTTCAGTACAATAACTTTTTTCACCATTAAGTTTTTCACCATCTACAGTTACCAAACTTTGTTTATGACTTGCTCTTGGCATCAGGAAAAATCCTGTCAATTTCAGGGTTAGAAGATCAAAGATCCAGGCAATGCTGACTGAAAGAAGAAAAATTGTTTTTGCACAATAATTCAAATTCTCTACCAAGTGTGTGTGTGTGTGTGTGCATGTGCATGTGTGTGTGTGTGTGAGAGATTTGGATTTTTTACGTAGCTTTAACAATTTTTCAGTCATATCGCTATGATGTCTGCAGTGTGGCAGTTTATAGTGATGTCTAGCACTGGGGCATCAAGCCGCAGACATGTAGCATGATGTCCCACTCACTCACATTATCCTGACACCAGGTCAACCAATCCTAACACTAACCTCTTAATGCTGAGTGCCTAGCAAGGCAGCTGTTAGTACCGTTTTTATAAGTCTTTGGTTTGACTCGGCCAGGGTTTGAACCCATGACCTCCTGCATCTGAGGCAGACACTCTAACCACTAAAATACAGTTAACAAACTTTGTGGATGGTTTGCATGTGAGTGACGTATAGTATTGGTTCTGTATCACTCATCCAGACCAAACTTTGTGGATAGCATACAATTGGGATAAGAAAGAAGCCTATAAATTTTAGTATCAGAGGTTAATGGTCAAAGTCACTGTGACTATAAGAAGAAAAATGGTTTATGCACAGAAATTTCAATTGTTAATCATGTACCTTTACCAAAGTTTGTGGATGGCTTATACATTTGGGAAGAAGAAGTCTGTTGATACAGAGGTAAGCATAATAAGAAAATAATGGTTTCTGCACATTTAGTTTAGTTCAAGACTGTATACCAGGAGTAAAGGTTAAAAAACCCAACACCACCCAAAAAACAATTGTAACACATGGCAGGTGTATCATGTACTATTCATGTTACTTACATTTGCATCCTATATACATACTGTTAAACCTGGCCCCATGAAGTTTTCTGAGGGGATGCATCTTGATGAGTACTATACCTTCTTAAAAAAGTAGTTAACTTTGGCTCATATTTCATGCTTTATGGACTTATTTTGTTTTGTTTTTCAAGCACTGTTCCTGCTTAATGATTGTATGCATCTCTGTTTGTACCACACCATTATAGCAGAAGAAAATAACTGTGACCTACATTTTAAATTACACTGGCTTAAATTAAGATTTTGCATTAATAGCACATGACCACAGGTAGTTTGCAACTGTATACATGTTCTCCTATCTTGGAACATGAAATCTGAGTATAAGATGTATTTTGGTGAGCATTGCTTTTTTGCAGATGTAGGTCATTATGGCCAATAATTTGAATTTAGTGACTTGGGTTGAATTTATGTTTATTGTTCATTTTCTAGGCACTGTTCATGGTGATAAGTTAGTACCACATTCATAGGGCAAAAGAAGCTCACTGACCTATATTTCATTTTTTTACTGGCTTTGGTTAAATTCTTCCATTTAACTCATAACAAAATGCATTTTGGCATGCTATGTGCATCCTGTCCTATCTAGAATAGTGAAACTCAGTGAGTGAGCAATGCATCTTGATATGTGCTTCACCCTAATTGCAAAAAAAGATAATTGTGACCTATATTTCATATTTCTTTGTCTTTGTTGAAATTTTGTGTTTAATATTCATTTTTTGGGGACTGTTAATGTTTGTATAATACAATTTGATCATTGTTAGTACCACACCTTGCGACTAAAGACCATTGTGCTGTATATTTCTCTTTTATCATTTCTGAGCAGTGCAGTTGAAAGTAGGAATATATATCTTTATTCAGTTGTAAATTTTCCATATTAGGGCTTTACATTGTATATTGTAATAGAATACTGTCATTGGGTTGACTCTATTTTACATATGAATAAGTAGGAATTGAATGAGAGGACTGCATGCATTTCATGTAAGGCCTCAGCTGTAGTGGCTAATCAGAGTTAACCGTTGATGCATGAACTATGCTTATAATAGTGAGCATACTGGCTGCCACTCCTGTGACCTCAGCCCAAACAAAAATCTCAGACTTCTTGGGGTGGACAATAATGAAACCTTCTAAAGCATATTATAAGAACACTGACATTTAAAAAATAAATTATTCCCTGGCTTTTATCAGCTTTACATAATTTGTTCTGTGTAGAGTTGATAAAAACCAGAAAATAATTTGTTCTTGTAATGATACTTTGATAGCATAAAAAATTACTCTTGATTTTATTGTTGTATGTCTTTTATGCACTGTGACAGGGACCAGCATTTCACAGGTCAAGATCGCTGTTGTCTGAATTTATTTTCTACATGATAATTAATATATGAAGTATTTGCTTGAGGCTACTAAAAGTTTCACAGAGATAAGCTGTGTAGTCAGTGATTTTACTGATTTGTTCCACTGTTATCCACATTAGGCACTGAGACTGAGAGATTCATCATGCAAAGCACATATTGTCAGACAGTAATTGTTTTTTCAGTTTGATGCTGCTACAAACACCAGTACTGAGTTTGAAACATTTTCTCTGATTTATGGTGTTATTTTCCTCTACATCTCAGGCTCTTACTGTGGCACAATCTATATGGATCTTTTGTGCAGACCAACAGGAAAACGGAACGAGTGTTGGGTTGAGAGTGGAAGAGGTAAATTATCACATACTTTTCTCTACTTTTGTTCTTATTTCTTTATCAAAGTAAGTGTCATTTGTCATAAGGAGAGTCATCATTAACCATGTGGCCCTGCTCATTTGCTTTCAGTGAGGGCTTCTTGTTTTGCTCTTCATCCAGAGAACCTTGTTAACAAGATTTCATGCAAACCACACAACATGGACAAATGAAATATGGCAGATGTATTTGTATTCACATGGAGATGATTTGGTTAGACTTTCAGGGTATTTTGTGAATTTTAAGTTTTTGCATATTTTTTACTTTCCTTTACTTCTAAGCACAATTAAGTTAAAACTACCTGATGTAGACAAATGAAGTTTAGTAGGCATGCTTGTATGCATATTGGAATGACTCAATTAAAATTTCATGCTATTGTAGCAATTTTTAATTTTTTTTTTACTCATTGTTTTATTAAAACCTTGTTAAGAAAATTAAGCCAAAAACAACATAAGGTTGTCAATGAAATTTGATCAGCATATTTGCATGACCTCATTCAGTTTTCATGACATAGAAATTTTTCAAATTGTTAAAACTTTTTGGAGGCATATATGTTCCATCAAACAAATATAGTTTTAACTTTTATGATCCTCTACCTAAGGAAGTTGGTGGGGGATATTGAAATTGTGTTCTGTCCATCTCTTCATCCATCCGTCACGTTTCATTTCTTCTTTTTATCCAGTTCTAAATATATTAGGAGATACCCACTACCTTGCAGATCCAGCTATCCAAAGCAAACAAATATCTTGGTGTGTTTCAGCATTAAAAGTACTAAAACATGGTCCACTTACCAAGACAGATGTCAGATCAGAGTGGTTCACCTTGGATGAAGAGTTGGTGCCAAATCCCATCATTCATCAGTAACTATTTGTGTGAGTGCCTTGTCGGCATACATGTTAACAGGCCTCTCAAATACGCATCAGTTTTGTACTCTTTCTCAAATCTGAGCAATCCAAGGAGTTTTTTCATAACACAGGAAGTACACATTCATTGATTTTCTTGCTGGTGGAGTGTAGGCAAATATCTTGCAGCTCAGTTGCTTATTTAATCATACAGTAAGCAGCTTGGTGTGATCTTAATGCTCAGTGCTGATGGTCAGTAGTACTTCAACTCCATTTCAGTACTTGGCCTAATTGCAGATTAATAGAGTAAATGATGGCAATTACAGAATTAAGATCATATACATAACTATTTTTCAGGGTTTATCTATCTTCAGGGGTTTCGCTCAATGCTCAGGTTAGGATGGAGTTTGTGATGCTGCATATATATTTCATATCTGGCCTTTTAAATAAATTAGAAAGGCTCCAATGGAAGAGCATAATGCAAAGCAGTTCTTTCAGCAATTTTTTTTTCGACAAATAACCAATTTTTAGCAATTGAGTGATTTGGCATTAAGGGCAAGAACAAGAAATTAATGCTTGTGCCAATGTAATGTGATTACATTGAACCTATCAGCACATCAAGGTAACTGAGAGGCATTGAATAATATTACATATTCCAACTGGCAGGAAGCCTTGTCAGGAGGGTTACATTAATAGAAAGCCTTGCCAGGAGGGGTACATTAATAGGAAGCCTTACCAGAAGGGGTACATTAATAGGAAGCCATTGCCAGGAGAGTACATTAATAGGAAGCCTTTGGCAGGAGCATACATTAATAGGAAGCCTTTGCCAGGAGGGTACATTAATTTGAAACCTTGCCAGGAGGAGTACATGAATAGGAAACCGTTGCCAGGAGAGTACATTAATAGGAAGCCTTTGGCAGGAGCATACATTAATAGGAAGCCTTTGCCAGGAGGGTACATTAATTTGAAACTTTGCCAGGAGGAGTACATGAATAGGAAGCCTTGCCAGGAATTGAGCAAGGATAACTTTTGCAGAGATCGGACTTGTACAGATCATGATAATTAAATTAACATCTTCCTAACAATAATGTAGAATGCTTTTATTTCGGAATTCCCAAGTTCTTGGGATCACCTTTATAGGTTTTACTGGCAGTGCCATTAAATTCACATATTTTCCATTCCAGTCCTGACCATCAGTAAATTGTTCATATTAAAGCTCATTTTGCTCATCATGACCTAGTGATGCAAACAGTTTAAATGCATAAAAGAAAACTGGTCACTGTAATTATTCCGTGCTTTTATCACTGAAAGCTCCTGCTTCCTGAATAACTGCTTCATCAGTAGTTAATACAGGCTGTGCTTGTTTGACTTTAATTCCTATATGCCATTAACTGTAGCTCCTTCATTCTAGTATCAATTATTTTTCTGAGCTAAAAAAATACAAATTCACAATGTCACAAATTGCAGAGTAATCCACTAGAAATAAGATACAGAGATCTTGTGGGATATAGATTTCTGTCCAATTTCATCATTTCAATGATGAATCTACCAAGTTGCAGATTCATTGCTCAAGCATTTCAGTTCTGGTATGAACTCAGCATACCATGAATTTCAGTCTTTTTGATAGTTTGTTTTTATTAGTATTGAAAATTTTCTTGACTTCCACTTAGTTGTTTGGATTTCTTTGAATGACACGTTCTCTGCAAAGTATTTTGCATCAGTTGCAGACTAGATAATGACAAGTCATCAGGACAAAAAAAAAAACTTCAGTCTTTCTCCATTGCATCACATACTTGGGATGAGATGACATCATATAGATCTCTGGTTCACAAGGAGTTAACATGGTCAAAGTTAATCATCTCCTCACCATGTTTAATTCCTCACTGCCTGCAAACAAACGAGACTCGGACTGGCACAGGTTAGGGTGAGTGTGTGTTTCCACAGGAAAATGTCATATGATGGTGCTGATTGAAGTAACATGATACAAGAATGTTATTGGAGGACTACATTTGGGTATTATGTATAATCTTAAGGGGAGTTAACTTGTTGCTGCATGACTTGTTAATGCCCTTAAAGATATATGGAATATGTGAATATAGTGACTCAGTAATTATAATGTACTGCTGTTTTGTTCTCCCTAATTACTGTTAATAATGGTAAGCATTAAGCATGGGGTATGTAAGAAGTTCAAGCTGTTAGAGAATAATCATTCCACCTGCACAGGATTATGTGGTTTTGCTTGGACCACACTTGTGAAATCTGTACTTTCTGGTTAGAAGAGAGATCAGTGACATTGTCTGCTTACAATTGACTTGAGCCAGTGAAAGAGCTTGACAATGGTCCCACAAGGATGTGGACATGTTCAGCATTACTATTAACTCTGCCTCAGTGGCTAGTTTTCTGATGTGACAGTGATTTTAAGGCAAACAGTTTGTGACCTAGCCTAGCAGTCATTGTCTTTCCATGCAGCTCTTGCTCTGCCATCAATTACAGAACCATGGCTGGATCATACCGACACAGTAAAAGCAGTAACACCTTTCCTGTTGTTATAGCAGGATTATACCAACACAGTAACAGCAGTAATATTTTTCCTATTGTTACAGCATTGCTATATATATTTTTCCAGGTGCTTGTCCTTTGTCCAAGTACATCTGCCATCCTCCAATTAGCAACTGGCTGTCTAGAATAAAGCACAACATGATCCCAGTCTGATACCTTAATCCACTTCCAACAATCAGAGTATCATTCTTCATTCACCTTTCATTTAGTGCATTTATACATGTGTGTCTCTTATGCACTTAACACTTTGTCTTTTTAGTTTTCTTTTGGCATTTCTACTGTTTGTGTTGTATTTGTTATTTTCTCCACAGTCCTTGGTGTATTATTGTGAATCTGTGCCCATTTTCATTGATGTTGATGGATTTGAGTACATCACAACTAAAATAGTAACCAGTGTCAGGGTAAGTAATTTCTACCCTTTAGTTGTTCTGGTTCATTGTTGGTGAGCACAGAGTGCTGGGAGACAAACACAAATTGACATACATGAGGCATTGGACATAGGTCTTTGGACCAGGTACTGAGTTTTGACCACCAGTCTAGAGGAAGGGATCAGTTTAGTTTTTTTTAATGTTTCCATTCTGTCCCTATGACTTTTTAGTTCATCAGGTCAATATCTGTCCCTTTTCAGTATTCCTGTTCAGCACCTATGGAGACTGGTTACTCCCACCACATGGTGATGAGTCGTCAGTGGCTTCTTTTCAACCATGCTACCATGGATGACTTTTCTGTGGTTTTATCGATCTATGGACTGGTCACACCCTAGATCTTCCCCGTATCCGGTGGCTTATTATCTCCTGCCATGAGCAGAGACAGGACAGTGAACCCTTGGTCAGGAAGGCCTCTTCATAGTTCTTCCTTGCCTTGAGAGCAAAGATGGAGCAATGAACTGTATATTTTTGTGGAAGCAAGTGAGTTTCTGCAAAACAACATCACATTATTTCCTTCTAGTTTGCTTTGTTCATTCCATCCAACTGGTTAGGCAACTAAGGAGGAAGAGGTCTGGAATGTTGACTGAGTGGTAAATGAGGTTTACTGCCTACTTCCTCTAGAGCTGTGTCCCAAACCTTAGGGAGACTTTCTGGGGTACAGTCTAAATCAGACCTACATTTTTTGCACCCTCACTCAATGATGGTGGGGGAGTTGACTCTGAAATTGTCTACAAGCTTAGAGGGGGCCATAAAGCAGAACGGATGGACTATCCCCTCTTTTTTGGCCATAGCTGCAGCCAATAGTTAAAGGGTCTGTTCGCTCACTTGGCTTCTTAAGCCCCCTCCTTGGATTTTTGGATGCCTTGCAGTTGAGGGATTTTGGTAGATCCTGTCTCCCCATCAAGGCTCATGAGGCCTGGAACTCTACCATTTGTGGGCTTCTCTTCTTGATGTGGAGACACTTTTTGGAGGGTTCATCTCTACAGTAGGCTCTCAGGATTTGAGTGATGAATAACACTGGTCACTTGCCGCAGCATTGGTTCTGGATAAACTGGCGAAGAATTAACCCCATCATTTCTGTGGTGTCTTTCATCTGCTTAGAGAGTCAAAATTTAGTGCAGAAATTTCTTTGCTTTTTTGGGGCTTCACAGTGTGGCTTTAGACTTTTATTTTTGGCCAGAAGACCCCTGCAAATGGTCTTTCTGTGGAAGTGGTGACCAAAACTTTGCCAACTAAAATAGATAGTCATTGTTAAGAATTGCATAAGGCTTCATCTCAGCAAACATGATGACCTCCCTTGGCTTGCAGCGAACATTCTGCTTTAAGATCAACTGCCAGATATATCCTGTCATCCTTCCAGGATGTGAACAGGGTTTGGTCCCCTCATAAGTGGTGTGTGCACATTGGCCTCCTGGATATGAAAACCATAGTGAATGCCTTTGAATGGTGAGACATTATCATGAAAGGCTATTCTGATTCTTTCCTCCCATTAGACTGTTGTCAGTTATTTCTGAAGGCAAGAGGGAACCAATCTCAAGCTCTCTGCCATCTGATTTGGGATTTTCTCAGGTATCATTATTGATGACAAATCCACATTCAAGTCTGTATCTCAGGTATCATTATTGATGACAAATCCACATTCAAGTCTGTATCTCAGGTATCATTATTGATGACAAATCCACATTCAAGTCTGTATTTCAGGTATCATTATTGATGACAAATCCATATTCAAGTCTGTTACAAATCAGGCAGGCACACTATCCTAGCATATTTGCTGTCTTGACATAATCAACCAGTTTGCACAGAACTCATCCCTTGATCATTGTCTCTTTTGGGATCTCTTTACAGTGAGGTAGAACACCTAACTCCCAGACTTCATCTACCTGGTCCCATATCTGAAAGCCTCGGTACTAGATGCTCTTTTTCTGAATTGGAATTCCTGATCTGTGAGTCTTTCTCCAAACCCCTCTAATTTCCAGGGTCATTCAGAAGGCGAGAAAATTGGAGTATAGACTCCTCATGATTTCTCTCCAAAGTAGAGAAATTTTGCAAATGATCTTGTGAATCAAGTGGCAGAGATTTCCGGGATAATCTTGCAATCTTAATGCCTGCTGAAACAGTCTGCAGGTTTTCCATCCCAACCCAGACATGCTTAATGTGCACACCTGACTATCAAACATTTGTGTATAACATTGTCTCGTAAGGTATTATTGCTAATCTCGTAGGAGGACATACAATTTAAAATTTTAAATAGATGGATATATAGCTCCAAGCCCCTAGTCAGCAGTGCTGATGGTCTAGGTGGATAATATACAAAACATAAAATGTGAGGATTAACAATTTAATAACAGATCTAAATATTCAAACAACACAAGTAAATGTTCACAATTTCTCCACTCGGTCAACCTATTCAGTCTGCCAATTTCATCATCTGATGTGCAATGTGAGAGTGTTTCTACCTGTCCCTGCTACTTTACTCATCTGTTTTATTTCCTTTCCTTGACTGGCACTCCATTACCCCTTTCGTCTCTCGACTACGTCCTTCACCCTTCCACTTCCTCCACTTACGTTCTCCAGTCTGCCTTCAAACATCTGCTGCCGTTATTCTATCTGGTCCCGTGACCTCTATAACTTCTCCTACTTTGTCACCTTCGGGTGGCACTTGGTCCATCCCGAACAGCTCCAAAACAGCACCGAAAGCTTCTCTGTAAATAATAAGGGATGTATAGTCTATTCTCCCTTTCGACCTGGACGATCTCACACCCTCACACAACCTTTCATTAGCATAATGGTGATTAAAATCATCAGGTCACGCATACACTCACATCGAAATATTCCATACACGCTTGTACGATAAAATAAAGGTAATAATACAACAACGGTATTAACACCTCCTGATACATACATCAACAACTTCCATGACATGAGCAAACATTTTTAATTCTTGATATATAAACTACCAACATCACAACAATCAGACGCGTTCCTTACTTTACAAATCATAAGAGATACACACAGTGTTCAAATACAGATATGCAGATACTTCACAATGTGTTCACAAGGCCAACATGCCTAACTCTCTGTAGTTCACAACTATGTATTCAGATTCAAAATTAAAACAAGTATAAGTTCTAACATAACTCATTAGTAAATGCATTAATTCAATAAGATGCACACAGCAGCAAATTACACAATTAATTCCGATCGCAGGCTAACAATCTACATAATTCAATCTTGTATACTACTAATTTCTGTACAGAACATTACAAATAGGTAAATAAATCAAATAAGTAGGTGAGATTAACTCTAATAAAGGTAACTTCAACATACCAACATAATTCTAGCAATCAATTTCTACATACTACATATAAACTTACAACTCTCAGTTAGTAATGTTAAATAAATTTGGGCAAAGAATTCTTACCTTTATGAAGCTTTTCAAGTCTGAATTCCCGTTCTCCCTTTTACGAATGACATGCATTCGGAGTGCACCTATTAGAATTCACTCCTTAACTTACTAGACCTCTGCGTTGGTCAAAATCCTGGCGAGTACTGAAGTGATCGTAAAATGACCTGTAGAATAAGGGTCTGCTTCGGGCAGGTGCCCTGCCCATATTTCCCTAACTCAGCCCTGATTTGATACTGGGGTCTCTTTGAACTGTAGTCTACCTAGTTTCTCATGCACATGTCAAATTTCTTTCTCCTGTGGCCAGGCCACGGCTTGGGTGTGAATAAAGAACCTCTTCTGGTTTACCAGTTACTTTATCCCTTTGAAGATAGCTGCCCCTTTGTTCCCTTCGGTGTCAATTCAAGCTGCAGTCTTGCACAACAAAGGTCAGTTGCCAATGTCATGGCGACATTCTCCACCTGAGGTAAGTTGTGTACATGAGGGCAGTCTTCACAATGTGACATTATGCAAACCTGCTAGTCAGAAATGCTCTGGTAAAAATGCCCACAACTTTGAAAACTCATGAGGGGAAATGGAGCATCTTGTTCAGTTGGTGCAAGCACAGAAACATCACTCAATTAAACACCTTAATGCCATAAGTTGCTAAATTCTTCCCTTTTACCAAATATAGTTTTCATTTCTATTTATAGTAGCAAACTGTATGGTCTTACTAAACTTAGTAACAAGGATAGTTCCACTGGCTTTTTCAGCTCAGTTTTATATGTCAGTGTAGGCAACTCAAAATTTGGCAAATTAGATTTTATTGAAGTTATCTCATTTCGATACTGTTATACAAGTGGTAATATTTTAAACAATAGTTGAAAATGCTTTTAAAAGGCAATAAATTGCAATAATTCTTTAGATAACATTTCAGATAATAAATTTACGAGTGACATACATGTATATAGAAAAGAAAATTTAGGAAAGTATTATACAAATTATTTTGAACAGTCTGTCTGCAAAAAGATTATGAATAGTGATATCTCTGGAATTATGTTCTTCCATATAATTTTATTTAAATTTGTATCACTTCAATGCTCCAAGCCATCAGAATTTTCAATATTTTGTTTGTCAATATGAAATAGAGGATGAAGTCCAGAACAAAGTCCCCTCTGATTTTCTAGCCAGCTTTAACATGCTTATAAAAAGGTCATGGCCATTGGATGAAAATGGAACCTGCCTTGGGTTTTGATGTGGTTTAACATCAACATTCAAACCAGTATCCAGAACCTTGTTGACTCACTTTTCATAAGAGATCTGCTTCCTAGTCATTCCAGCCTCAGCAGGCAGAATCAGTGAAATCTATGCCTCTTTGATCAGTCAAACTTCTTGCAGTTTGGTAATGATGGTCTGGTTTCTCTCATGATAGTCCCTGTTTCATTTCCAAGAACAGGCTCCCATCCATGGGATCAGTCTCTGACTCCAAAACCTTAATCCTAAGAAGAATTTTCTAAACAGCAGTATCTTAAGAATAAGATAGAGTTGTTGAAGCAGTACCAGAAATGGATTGAGCTATCAGAAGAGGGAGATCTTGTTTGTTCCTACTATTCAAATAAAGAAAGGATAATACTTCTGTGTAAGATAAAATTTTTTTCTCCAGAATTCATGGATTTTGTATTCAGGCTATAAAGAATTAATCCCAAACCATATAAATATCTGCATTTCAGCTCATGAGGTCAAGGTAATTGCTACCGGCTTGGCATTCATGCAAAACTGCTCTCTGACTAATATCATCATGCCATGGGATGGAGGTCTGACACCACGTTCTCAGACTACTATCTGAGGGACCTTTCGTCTTAAAAGGCTGAACTTGACCTGGTAAGGCCTGTATCAGCAACTCAGCAGGCAACCATCCCATGCCCTTCAGCATCTTCGTAATGATGAGAGTTAAGCTACTTCTGCTGGTTTTGAAAGAAGGCTATCTTTTAATGTAATACACAAGACTCAGACCTGCATTTTGTATGTTAGGAGCCTAGAAGCAGTTCCAACTTCTTGGTAAGGGAATGTAGATCCCCTCTTGCCAATTCTCAGGGCTTTTATTAGTATTACTTACATATTTGAAGAAGAAACCAAGTTTTGTAAATATGTATAAATGATGGGATTAAGTGCTAGTCCATCTATCCAAGTAGAGAACATTCTTCACTGACTTGCATCTGGATTTGTGAGGTATGGATAATCTTCCAACATATCATATTGGGTAAGTGTTATCAATAAAATCTGTTTTACTTCAAAATTGATTTCCAGAACATAACTCCGGAAATGTTTGTTTATCAGTCCATACATCCACCCATTATCCACATTTGTTTCAAGTGCAAAACTAAAAAACTGTTTAAGATATCTCTGTGACGTTTGGTGCATATATTAGATATGGGTGTAAATGTGCCTTTTGTTGTTCACAATTCTTTAGTTTCAGTATTATTGTTTTCATCCGTTTGTCTATTCAATGATCACTTTCACACTTTTGTTTCCAGAGCAAACTTCCAAAATCATTTAAGATATCACTGTAAAACTTGATACATATATTATACTAGTGGTCTAGATGTGTCTGTTGCTATCGGGAATTCATTTTCAGTATATTTGACATTTTTGTTTGTCCATCCAGCCATCTGTCATTCGCACTTATATTTATGTAGCAGGCTTTGAAAAGCCATACACTGTATCTCTATGATGTGTGTGTGTGTGTGTGTGTGTGTGTGTGTGTGTGTGTGTGCACAAACACACATTATATATACATCAGACTACTATTCTAGATGTAGATTTAGCTAAATTTAGAAATCTTTGAGAAATCATCAGCTTCATTATCTTTAAGGTTTTTTCTTGTGTCCATCCATCAGTCCACCATATCCACTTTTGTTTCTGGAGGAAAAATTCAAAATTGTTAAGATATCCCAATGAAAATTTACATACATATCAGATTTATGGTCACGATTTAACTGCTGCCTTTTGGAATTCTTCAGTATTTTCTCATCAGACATATTGGAAATGCATGGGGTATCTTGATGATTCTGTTTCATGTTTAATTTACTTCAGCTGTACAGCAAGTGGATCAAATTCTCACAACGTATATAAAGCACTCTGATGGCTGAGATTTTAGTTCATTTTTGGTGGAGTAAAGAGGAGACAACCCCAAACTTCATGTGGATAATCACTTTACCTTTACATAAGCCAGAGCTGGGCATGGCGAGCATGTTACAGCTGTGTTTAACCAAACAAACATTTTCTATTGGAACTTGGCATTGTTGTAGGATATCAGACAACGAGTTATTTACACAAAACATGGACAGCTTGTCAAGAATGATTCTCATAATTTTTTCAGTGAAAGTAATGTGCCAAAATAATGAAAAAACATGATATAGTAAATAACAATACAAGTACCTTAATATCTAAAAACAATTGACTCAAATTATTGGAAATAAAAATTTCTCCGTAACTTAATTCTGCTCATTATTATCAAGCCAGCCTTTGACGAAGCACAACATAGGTATCATGTGACATCCATAAGCGTGTCCGTACATCTATCCACACCATATATAAAGGTCAATGTTAAAAAGGGTTTTTTTAGGTCAAGCTTAATGTCAAAGATTTTTGAAGATTGTTTGCTTTCTGGGGGAGTAAAAAGTAGGTTGAACGGTTGAAAATTCTTTAATAAAAAGCATTAGAGATTTCTAGGCCACCTGCTCTTGCATTTAGCTTTCAGGTAAATATTAGCTAGATGAGTGATCTTGGGCACACTTGGGCCTTTTGCTGTGTATTCAGACTTTATCTTTTTCCCCCAACAGATAGGAGTGATATCGTAGGAACAACACCCATATCATATATCTTTGCAAGTTTTGAGCCATCGATGATTCCGAGAAGACCAGCACTTATGAATTACCGAGATGTCAACACATTGTTCCAACTGGTTAGTCATGCATTTACCTCTTGTGTATTTGTATATGTATACTTAAAAAAGATACAGAACTATATATATATATCCTAGCATCAGAGTTCAAACCAATGTTTGATGTCCACAATTTTGAAATAATACTTCTATTAGACCAACAGTAAAATTTTGTCATTTGACCAGTCTGGTGGCCTAGTTGTTAGAGTGTCCGCCTCGGATGTGGGAGGTTGTGGGTTTGAACCCCAGCCGAGTCATACCAAAGACTTATGATAATGGTATTAACAGCTGCCTTGCTAGGCCTTCAGCATTAAGAAGTTAGTGTTAGGACTGGTCGGCCTGGTGTAAGGATAATGTGACTGGGTGGGACATCATGCAACATGTTTGATGCATGATGCTCCAGATGCTAGACATCACTATAAACTGCCACACTGCAGACATCATAGCGATATGACTGAAACATTGTTAAAGCTACATTAAAATCCAAATCACACACACACTCAATGCAACATTTTCTTTTGTGTTTATTGTTTGTCTTGTTTGTCTTGTTTGTCTCTGTTTTATGATTTAGCCTTTGACATAGAATCAATGAGGGTCAGGGCTTTTGATATGAGAAAGAGAGGGAGGGAGAGGTTTGGTTTTGTTTTGTGGGGTTTAACACCAGTTTTCAGTACATGATAGGTTATGCATGGCAGCCAGAACATTTGGTGGAGGAAGACCCAGGAAAGAACTATCGACCCACAGGAAGTTACTGGCAAGATTTCTGACATACACATGTTGGTGCAGCTGACTTGAACTCATGCAGACAGTGATGAGACTTGTGAGTGATTTGTAAAGGCGATCACCCACATGGGGCCTCAGAGAAGGGAGAGAGAGAGAGAGATAGATGAATAAATAGGTTTTTTTTTTCTTTAGGAAATGAAACAAAAAACAAAGTTTTGAAAAAGATGTATTCATTTAACTTGTTTAATATGTGCCTTTGTTTCAGCAACTTGTTATGGTTCTTTTGGCTTATGATTTGATTTCTTAAATAGTTAAATGTCAATTGTAATTCATTAGTTTTCAACTGTGATAAAAGTTTATGGGTAAGGTTAATTAGTCCAACACTATTTTGAAGGACCATAGTCCATAAATATTTCTTTCCTGATATGCCAGTTATGCTGAAAGAAATTCTGATTTATGCAATTGTCCTGCATGACATGAGTAAACCAACAGCATTTTGTAAAAAAATCTTCATTTGCAAAGGAAAATATAGAAATCTCATTAAATTGCAGATATATCTGTTATGACAAATTAAGATTCTGCTGCTTAGTTGTTCACACCCACCCCCCTCCAATGTTCCTAGAAAGGCATTGACACATTATTATCTGTTAATGTTTATTAGCTTTGCAAATGCATTAACTTTTGGACTGTTGAGGAACTGTCACTGTTGTCATCCTTTCCATGCATTGATTGCCATCTTTAGGTCAGATGCACGGAGAATAGGAAAATACACTCAGGGAAATCCCTGTGATCTGATCATGCTTGTCATTGTGTATCTTAGTCCTGTTTTAATTTTGGTATGAAAATCCATGCAAGTTTCATGGTTTGCTAAAAAGTGGGTAATTAATTGTTTCAGTTTGTAATTTTGGGAAAAAGAGAAATTATTGAATGAGAGTGTATATGTCTTTTTAAAAGATTTTGCTGGCATTCACTTCCACAGATTGGATTGATTAGGTCTGTATTTCATTGCTAACACTTAATATAAATGTGGAGATCTGAATCAGAGGCGTGGAGCACATTTTGAATATCCAATGGTTCATCATCCTTTGTGATTTTAAATTTGTAGTTTATCTTGTCCATGAAAACCATAAAAATTGGTGTACCCCATGAATTGAATGTGAATTAGTATATATGTTTCATCCTGGTTACCCCTCATTTAAAGCCACATTTTTTGTAATATGGTAATCATTTTGTCATTGATACAGATGGGATATGCCTTGCAGCAAGTGTTAACCAAGGTTCCTTACAGTGAGATTGCAGGCCAAAGAAACATAGAGTGGGATGCCCTGCATGTCTGTTCACAGTTCATGAAACACTGGCTTAGTTACCCCAAATTTGTACAACAGATCAGTGCACACCACGAAACTGGCAAACAGCTATCAGATCTCATGGTGGAAAAGTTAATCAAAAGTGAGTGGGTTATCATAGTCCACAAGTCCATGGTGCATACATTGTGTGCACATGAATTCATGCTTGTGTGTGCGTGCGTGTGTGTGTGTATGTGTGTGTGTGTGTGTGTGTAAGAGAGATACAGAGAACAAGCAAGCATAGGTTATATATAGAATTCTCGTACGAATGCTGAATGCATTCATCCTTTAACTGACCACATGGCAAGAATTTTCATTGTTTAATTTTCCTGATATAACTATTACTGTATTGTTGCAGCATCATTCTCACAAATAAGAAACTTATCATCTGTTGAAATGAAGGTGACTAATAGAATCCAGGATATTCATTGGGAAATCAAACTTTAGGATCAGAATTTGTAAGTGGGAGTGAAGCTTTGCTAAGCTTTTTACCACATTCTAACCAGAAGGCATGGGTGGGATTGGGTGCATTTTCTCACTTCAAAAGGTATGATTGATCATTTTTTATTTATTTGTAAATAAGAAAGAATTGTCAATAACAAAATGTAATTGTATCAGCATGGACTTGGCCATCTGAAAAACCATCCTACAAAATAAGATCAGTCAACAGAAGCGGTTCTTAACCTTTTTTGGTGGTGACCCAGATTGGGTATGTGGTGTTAACTTTGCCTCCCATCAAATGCTGAAAAACCATTTGGGTAGGAAATTTCAAATTAATAAGGTTGATTTTCGATGACCCACTCAAAACAGCATGGTGACCCAGTTTTGGTTCGCGACCCATGGGTTGAGAACCACTGGTCTACAGTAAAGAATTTTCTTCTTTAAATATGTTACCCAATCGTAATACCTTAGGGGAGAACTACTACTACCTCACAATTCCAGCCCTCCCTGATAAAACTTGTAGCTTAAATAAGCTGTTATCTGCCCACCTAGGTGGTGGTTGGGCATAGTGATCGCCCTTGGTACAGAAATTGGCACCAGATACCAAGAATATCTCAGTTACTACTTCTGCTCATGCCAAGAAGCATGTTCTCCTCATGAGAGATCTCGCAACAGGGAGAATCTACTTGGAAGATATACCATTACAAGTTCAAGGAGTTTTTCACTTCTAATCATAGGTGTCAACTTGTACGGTTTACCCTAATTTGTACGGGTTTTTTTTGTCAGTGTACAGCCTTACAACCATTTTGTATGGTTTTTTGTACAAATTTTTTTTTTTTTTTTTTTTTTTTTTTTTTGTGTGCATCTGGGACTCGGGGCATAATTTTTTTTTAGAACGAGAATTCAACAAGATCAGGGTGGCCTGAAACAATCAGTCAAATCATAATCAAAACCACACTTTTCATTAGATAATGAAACGAGTTTCATTCATGGTTCAGCTCCTGTGTGTGAAGATCTTGTCATTTATCGCTCTGAAATTTGATGCTCACTCGGGTTTCTAATATTGACTAACGACCTGTGTAGTAAGTATGTTTTCTTATTTTATACATTGTTATTTTATTATTTATGCTTATTACTATTAAATGCATAAAGTTTACATCAATTTTCATACTTTGCATAGTGTGGCAGTCATGTTTGTGTAACCGTAATTCATCTGACTTTTCTGTGTGGAGATAAAGTCGATTTTTAAAAATTTTTAACAATATACTAATTAAAAATAAATAGTCTGCTGAATTTAGCACTGGCATTTTATCGTGCTGTCATAGTTTTGAATTAAGTTTGTCAGATACGTAATGCAAACAAGAAGATGCATTGCCATAATGACAGAAGTAGTACCAATACTGAGTGACATCGCTCTCGTGGGACAAAAATATGTAACACTGCCAATTTATATCAAGTTTGTGACCAAAACTGGCACACCATATAGCAAATTCATAACTTTTCAAACACCAGATACAGTCAAACCCACTTATCTCGACCTCGGTTATCTTGAGAACTCGTGTGTGTCAAGCATTTTGGTCCAGTCCCGAAAAAATCCTTCTTTGTTATGCTAATTTTTCCCAGCTTATCTCGACCCCTGTTAAGTCGATAACCCTTTGGGCATAAGTTTTGGTCTGAATTAACATGTGGACCCGCTTAATTCAATGAAATGGAACTTTTAAATCCATCTCAGAGAAATTTTACAAGAAATGATCCAGCGTTTCAGCTATTACCGATACCTCGTACTGGCAAGGATGGAAAAAGTCAGTACAAGACCAGATTATTCTGGTACAAATGCTAATCAACCAATCTCATCAATGCATGGTTTATCAGTTGCATAGAGTGGAGAATATTATCATGTAAACAATACTTTAGAGTAAGGAAACTGAATACATGCGTTTCTGACCTTTACGTAAGCAGCGTTCAAAATGGACATTATCACATGTCCACACCACGACAATATAGTTTGTCCCACACAGCATCGTGAATTTGATCTTATCTATAACTCTGAAAATTATAAGGTTAACATCATTAAATATAGCTAAAAATACCTAATTTGTTTTACACAATATATTTAAAACAAATTTGGTAATAATTAAAATGTTTCCATGCTTGACGCGAGTGTAAGCCTTCAACTTCAGCATGGCTAGATGACGTGACTCACAATAATCTGTAAATAAATACCCTCTGAACTCCTAACTAAGCTGCCCCCCCCACTTAACCCCCCCCACTGGTTATTAATTTGTTTTGAACAAAAGTAAATAAAAGTACCAACAGTATTGTAAAAAAAGTCTATAGTGCCCAGAATTTTTTTTAATGAATTTGTTGATCGCTGTACCATGATCACATATTCTTAACTAAAAGCAGAATGAAGCAGAGGGCGACTGATAGGGTTAAAATTTGAAACAGAAAGATTAGTGCTTTCATTTGTGTTGTTTTTATTTTGAATTTCAAAGTCTTGCAATCCATCAAAGAGATTAGCCAACTCTCCTTCTGGTGCTGTGTTCTTGCCGACGATCACTGATCAAAGTCGGGAGGGATATGGGACTACAGCTGTATGAATGGAATAAGTTGTCTTCTAACTGCATGAATGGAATAAGTTGGCTTCATACAGAATTTGATGTTGAGACAGTTAACTTTAAAGACTTGAAACACATTTTACAGTTTGTCAGTACATGAATACCAACAGCCCCCTCTCTTTCCAGTACAGAAGCAAAATTTATTGGTAAAAGCCAGCATATACCGGTGTAAAGGAACCTCTGACAATAAAAAAAAAAGGATTGATTTTCACGCACAATATTGGTTGGTTACATTTTGCTGCTAGGCACAAGTCAACTCTAACAAAAGAAAACACTGTAAATAAAAAAAGTATAGTCTTACGTGTACATGTACTTCAGTTGGCCTAAATTTTGGATAGCATGAGAAAATCATTGTCTTGCTGAGGCTACCAAAGGGATGAGGCTATTCACAGGGAAATAAAAACAACTTTAAACCAGCAACATTGTTGCAGTAACTTATTGTCGTAAAAATATGTGACTTGTTACTTAAACTCATTTAAAAGACTTCCAATCTTCTTTTTTCTGCAACCAGACATGACTGCCATTTGTTTTTAGAAACAAAACTCCTCATTTTTGGTACTTCAGATGCATAATCATTATTCTGCTGTAGATTTATCAACTAAACCCTGATATCTCGGGATCCAGCTATGTCGACGATTTTTTTGACACCCCCAACGTAATCAAGATAACCAGGTTTGACTGTATGCATTTTTAATAGAAAACAGCTTACGAGGTATAAACTTTTGGACTGCTACTGTGTCAATTTTTTTTATTTCTAGATTTCTATTTTTGGATAGCTCCTGGCGTAATATCTTGGGGTTTATGGGGAAAAATATAAATTCATAACACATTTGTAATTGGGAGATCTTCCTATATCACATGTCAGATCTAAATTTTTAAAAAAAAATTTCTTTCATCTAGTTGAAATATTCCATTCATCAAATGGCTGAGCCTAACTCAAAGAAATGCAAGCTTGAAGACACTGACGGAGGTTGTGGCAAGTTTCAGACCAATTGGATTAAAGTCTTCCCTGGCATTGTAGATATATCCAAGTTAGGATCTTCCCATGCTTTTTGTAAAATATGCAGTAAAGACATTAAAGTGGTGGCGTTGGGCATATATGATCTGGAGGAACACTTCAGGACAAAACTGCATGAAAGAAATTTTGAAATGAAGAAGGGAGCATCCATCAAAAGCTTCTTTGCTCAACCAAAGCAGGAAGATGATAATGTTATAAGTAAAAAGAATGAAATAAAGTTTCAGAAATGTAAATAATTATGTAAATATGTGTAAAAATACTTTGTGTATAGCATTAGTTGTTTTAAAACTGTTGATCTTATATACTGTATGAATACATTTTTTCATGTAAGGTTTTTGTGGTCTTTGTAAGGTGTTTATTGGTCTGGCGTACGGGTTTTCATCTCAAGGGGTTGACACCTATGTCTAATGAAAGTATAATCCATCTATATTTCCAGATTTTTCTCTTCCTATGCTGACAAAATTCTGCCTTTACAATTTTCAAACACTTTGTCAATGTCACACATTTAGGTACTTGCAGTGGTAGCATATGCAACTTCACATTAAGTTCAGGCTATAATTATTTTTTTATGTGCAAGCAGGTCTCTAGTGCTTATAGAAAACTTTTAATATATGTGTAATTCCACTATGATTTACTTTTAGAGGCCATCCTTGAGTCTTCCTACAGGTAGTATTGTAAATTATATTATACTGGGATACTTCATTTCTTTTATTAGCTCATCTGCTCTCACTAATTTCCAGGTAGAATATCATATGGTATAGCTCTGCACCATCCTGTGTTCAAATGGTACCTCAAACACTTCCAGCATATAATGTCCATTTTGGGGCCTCAGTTCTCTTCAAGCCCCTGATGCCTCTACCATCCAAGAAACTCTCCTTAGTGACATGTTAGAATTAACAAGATCTGACTCATAAATGCTGCAGGTATGGTGGGCCACCATCATCATCATTCTTCTCCAGCTACTTCACAGTAGCACAAGAGACGTCTACTTTACTACCTTTACCTTCCTCTACAAACAACAATACTGTCATTGAAGTTCCCACTATATTGGCAGTCGGCAGGCAAAATCAGCAAAACATTTCTTGGTGGACCCATCTAATTACAATTCCAACCTCATGGATCAAAAATGTTGATCATGACGCCCACCCCTCCACTTGCAAGGGCATCATTGACTCGACTTTCTTACAAGACCTGCTTCCTCATTTGCATTATCTATGGCAGGCAAAATGAGCAAATATATTCCTTATCAGTGGACCCGAATTACATGCAGTTCTGACAAGACAGGTCAGTTTCACTCATGACAGTACCCTCTTTCATTGCCAAGAACAGCCTCCCGTCAATGCATAACCAGATTTTTGTAATGAAATCACCATCTCCTCTGGACACTTCAGCTCAAGATCACCTACAACATCCAGTACAAGCATTGAAGTGGTATCTTTAAATGACAGAGCTGTTGCTTTGAGGGAGATTACACTTATTTTTACCTAAACAGGAATAGGAAGATGTATCAGCACAAAATTTTCATCCTGGATTAAGTGGGTTATTCACTCTGCATATTGAGAAGTAACCCCAGCACAAATTAGTTATGCATTTCAGCTCAGAAGGTTAGAGCAGTTGCCATAAGCTTATCATTTGACCAGAACTGTTTTCTAACTAATATTATCAAGGCTGTGGGATGGAGATCAGAGTCCACATTCTCCAGTTATTATCTAAGAGATCTTTCATCCCACAAGGTCTCAGCTTGATTTGGTGGAACCTATAACTTTGATACAACAGGTCACCATTCCAGGTCATTCAACAGCTTCATAAGATCTGGCTTCACGACTTCTGCTGGATTTGAGGGAGGGAACATTTTCCCTTTTCAAAGCCCCTCCCAGACAGATGGAGTCTTCTCCAGTCAGGTTATCTAGAAGCTGTCTCACATACCTTAGGAGACCAAGATGGCATCTCCGGGGTATGGAAATATATCTTCGTCCACCTCTTACCTATTCTCTTAAGGTATTATGATTGGGTAATGTATTTTTCAAGAAGAAACCAATTTTTTCTAGTAAAATACGTTTCCCTGAGAATACTTACCAAATCATAATACACATATACCCTGGTTTGGTGCCAATCCCTGTACCAAAGAGAGATCACTTTTCCTGACCACCACTTAGGTGGGCAGATAACGCAGCTTTTTAGCTAAAAATGTTAACCAGGGAGGGCTGGATTTGTGATGTAGTAGTTCTCCTAAGGTATTATGATTGGGTAAGTATCCTTGAAAAACATTTTTTACTAGAAAAAATTAGATTCATTGTCATTCATATAGTGTCAGCAAGTGCACTCATATAAGTTAGATGTTTCTCACATTCCTACTGATGTATGACCATCTTTTTCAATGTAAAAAATGATAAGGAATATCACGATCTTTCATCACACGACAGCTATCTTTCATCACATGATGGGATGAGAATTTTGCATCAGACATTTGATGAAACCTTGAGTCTGATTTAAAATTCTGAACCTTGGGTTGAATTTTCTATCTACACATATGCATATGAAGGATTAATCCCATGAGTCTTTATACATGGGTAGACTTATTCACACTTGCACAGAAATGAGAGAATATTTATTTATTTTGTGGTGATCTTTCACATTCCATGCATAGTTCTTATAATTAGACAGTCACTACCCGTCTGACAGATTTATGTGTTGTGTGCATACATTTCTTATGTATTACAAAATGAACAATATCTTTATACAAGGCTTAGACTTGGGTCAGAAGAATGAGAGAAGTAATTTCTCCCTCCAAATACAACAGGGAGAAGTGAAAAAGTTAAAGGGAGAAGTAAACTGTAAATACAATTAAAAAACCCAGACTAGCCTTTATTGTGGTATGTAAGTATATTGAAACCAACTTACAATGAAGTACACTATGACAACACCTGCCTTGTAAAAGGATTCATGTTATAATGATGGGCCTTACAGTGAGACCAACTTACACTAAAGTTCACTATGACAATACCTGCCTTATAAAAGAATTCATGTTATAATGGTTGGCATTATAGTGAGACCAACTTACAATGAAGTACACTATGACCACACCTGCCTTATAAAGGATTCATGTTACAATGGTTGGCATTATAGTGAAGTACACTCTGACCTTACCTGCCTTATAAAAGGATTCATGTTATAATGATGGGCCTTTATAGTGAGACCAATTTGCAGTGAAGTACACAATGACCATACCTGCCTTATAAAGGATTCATGTTATAATGATGGGCCTTTATAGTGAGACCAATTTGCAATGAAGTACACAATGACCATACCTGCCTTATAAAGGATTCATGTTACAATGGTTACAATCAGGAACACCATGCATTAATTTTACAACTACATTACTAATATGGGATCCAGAACCATACCTGCCTTATAAAAGGAACTGTGTTGTAATGAGTGATGTATATCCACTGAAGAATTTTTAAAGGCAATATTATTACAAAATCCTTGCAAAAGTGCTTAAATTTATTAATTATTTTCCACCAGTAACTTAAACCAGATCATCATCATCAGCCTTTTCTTTGTCAGACTTAGGATTTGTTGCAAAGACAACCATTTTCAGTTTCATTGATGAAATGAACCTATCACATGATGGAATTTATGTCACTTTGTATATAAAAATAGAAATATTTATTCAATTTTAAAAAATACTCAAAAGTCACCTTCACTTGATAATTATATTTCATAGCTTGAATAAATTTAATTTACCTGTGTTTTGTCCATTCAATGTTTTGAAGACAGATTGTTGGCTTGGTACTACTCTCTTGCACAAGAATTTTGTGCTGTTTGGGTACTTGTTTTCCTCCAAAATGGGGAAATCAGTCTGTCATATACATCCAAGTTTTTTTTTTCTGGCTTGAAATAAAAGGCAGAGGTTGCTCCAGTTACTTCAGACTTATCATTCATTAGATTCTTATGTGTATAATTCCAGAACCTGTTTACACTGTTGATTCTAAGCAAGAAATAAAGCTGCCTTATTTGGTATAATTTTGATTCTACTCTACAGACAGCTTATTACATGTCTGGTTTTTCTGCAGGTGTCTCAATACCTTTTGGAATAAACAATTAAGGTCAGCAGTAATCCACTTAATCTTGTTAATCCTGTTTAGTCGAGTCATCTTGCCTCATAAAAAACCCATTCTAATGCAGTGATTGTTCATGTGCTTGGCTAAGCTGGTAATTGTGTATTTTAGCTCAGCATCAGATGGGATCAGTTGCAGATAACTGCTAAGATGGTCTGTGTATGATGTATTAGACCCAGCAATAAATTTGCTGTATACTAGGACTCCAAGGAATATTCAGTCATGCATTGAAACCAGGGTCTTGGATTAGTGAGACATTGTTGTAGGGAGTGACTCCAATTGCAGGGCATATTTTGCTTGAGGTCATCTCCAGAATATTGGGGGATGTGACAATCACTGAAATTAATTAAAAGGCAACTTCTGACATCTTTTCTGCCTGCTAGTCTGAGCCCTGTTGTATGCATTGATACATATTAGGTACCACAAATCACAAAGTTTCATGCATACATTGATACATATTAGGTACCACAAATCAATTTCATGCATTCATTGATACATATTAGGTACCACAAATTACCAAGTTCCATGCATACATTGATACATATTAGGTACCACAAAGTCACCAAGTTTTATGCATTCATTGATACATATTAGGTACCACAAATCACACAGTTTCATGCATACATTGATACATATTAGGTACCACAAATCACCAAGATTCATGCATACATTGATACATATTAGGTACCACAAATCACAGTTTCATGCATTCATCAATACATATTAGGTACCACAAATTACCAAGTTCCATGCATACATTGAATCATATTAGGTATCACACAGTCACCAAGTTTCATGCATTCATTGATACATATTAGGTACTACAAATCACCAAGTTTCATGCATTCATCAATATATGTTAGGTACCACAAATCACCAAGTTCCCTGCATACAGTGATACATATTAGGTACCACAAATTACCAAGTTTCATGCATACATTGATACATATTAGGTACCACAATCACCAAGTTTCATGCATTAATACATATTATGTACCACAAATCACCAAGTTTCATGTGTACATTAATGTTTATTAGGTACCATAAATCACACAGTTTCCTGCAAACATTGGTACATTTTAGGTCCCACAAATCACCAAGTTCCATGCATACATTGATACATATTAGGTACTACAACTCACCAAGTTTCATGCATTCATTGATACATATTAAGTACCACAAATTACCAAGTTCCATGCATTCATTGATGCATATCAGGTGCCACAAATTACCAAGTTTCATGCATACATTGATACATATTAGGTACCACAGATCATGAAGTTTCATGTACAGATACATATTAGGTACCACAAAGTCACCAAGTTTCATGCGTACATTGATACATATTAGGTATCACAAATTACGAAGTTTCATGCATAGATACATATTAGGTAATATGATTCACCAGATTTCATGCATACAATGATACATATTAGTTGCCACAGATCACCAAATTTAATGCATATAAAGGCAAATTATTCATCCCATGAAGTTTTTTTTCAGGTTCAAAACCATTACCAGCTTTCAACAAGATGCATGAATTATACCTAAGTGCCTATGATATGGCAGCACATAGCAGGTAAGATGGACCTTTTAACTTTTAAAGACGGTATTTTTTCTTTTCTTTTCCTTTCCAGATTAAACAAAATAGGATTTACTTAGTTATTTGTTCTTCATGAATTTGAGATCTAGTCATAGTCTGAATCAACAGCTCCCATGAAAGTAGAGGGTGGGATTGGAGAATCCCTAATTAGCCAAGTATGGGGTGGGAGTGAGGAATCCCTAATAACACTCATATGAAAGGAGTAATTACCAGTATATCTGAAACAATAACACAATATTTTGCATTTTACTATCCAGCAATATGAAATATTTACAAATTTTAAAATAACACTTTTAGAAAGATTTAAAAGCAGCTGTTTTTAAAAAAAAAAATACATCATATACTGCAGTCCAGCATGTTTTTCTTTGTTAACCTGTTAACTCACTTGACTGTAAAGCCATGTGAGATTGTGGTATGGCCCAGCATCCATCAACAATGGCTTTTTTAATTTCTTCTTTAGTATGAAGGAAAAAAAAAAAAAAACACTGGGCAGATTTCAATCAAATTTGGATGAGAAGTTCCTAGCATGAAGACTTAAGTTTATGTAATTGATGTTGATTTGCCATCTCATATGGCAGCCTTTGTTAAAATTGTAAAAAAAATAACTTTAAACCACTTCGTAAAAACTGCTGAACAGAATTTGAACAAAGTTGATAGAAAACATTCTTGGCACGAAAAATTTATAGTTTTATAAAATGGTGCTGATTAACCATCAAATATGGCCATCATTACTAAAAATAGAAAACCTTTAAATGACTTATTCACAAGAACTGCTTTTCAGAATTTGACCAAATTTTACAGAAAGCATCCTGGCATAAATTTCTCTCAGTTTTATCCAAATGAACTGATTTGTCTTCAGGTATGGCTGCCAGTACTAGAAGTAGTTAAAAGCTTTAAATGACTTTTAAAAAACTGCTCAACAGAATAAGACCAAATTGGATAGAAATCATTCTGGCACAGAGGTCTTCCAAGTTTATGCAAATTGTGCTAGATATAGCCACTGTTGCAAAAAGTAAAAAAACTGTTCTATGCATCTTCTTTTTATAAATTGCTCATAAGAATTTGGCAAAATTTGATAGAAATTATTCTGACATGTAGGGCTTCATGTTTGTACAAATGATGCTGGCCACCATTACCGACAACATTAAATAATAATCACAAAACACCACTCGGCAGAATGTAACCAACTTTGTAAGAAAGCATTCAGCACAAAGGTCTTGCAGTATTTTACAAATTCATCCGTGACGTCAGATATTGATGATGAGGCAAAAAGTAGATAAATCTTGGGTGCACTTGACTGATGATATGAAATTTGCAGAACTGGAGAAATACCAATCAGACAGTACCAAGTTGAATTCTGTCAATGTCCCGCCAGCTCCTATGATTATGGTAGTATGATTGGAATCCTAAAATAACTATCATAACTTCTTTTGACACACGGCCAGTAATTGTTGCTCATTACTGTGCCAAATGTAAAAATATGGGTTAGACAAAATGGCTCAACTTGTTTCTTGTATATTTATAGAAAGTTGACAATGATACTGCACCTTGGAAGTTCAATTTTCTGTTTCTGATTGCTTTAAATTGTAATTCAGGATTGTTCAATTTAGCATGCCGAACATGC
Organism: Megalonaias nervosa; assembly: GCA_016617855.1. NCBI lineage: Eukaryota > Metazoa > Mollusca > Bivalvia > Unionida > Unionidae > Megalonaias > Megalonaias nervosa. The sequence goes on along the minus strand of JAECUM010000115.1, from coordinate 138,341 downwards.
CTTTGGAAATTTTCTTTTTTTACAAGATATGCATTCAACAGCATTACAAGAAGTTTTTAGTGAAGGCATCCTACTGATCCAGATTTCCTTGACCAGCTGCTCTTGCATTTTGCCATTAGGCAGATATCTGCCATAAGAGCAATCTCAGGCTCTCTTTGGCCTGGTGCATAGAAATGGTATTTTTAATGTTCTAAATAGGTACGTTAGAAAGAATGTCATCCAAGTTAACTATCCAGATACCAGTACTTCATCATCAGTTATGTTATTCTTTGTGTCATTCTTACCCGCCAGACCAAGTTATCCCTGTGTTAGATTAATGCATCATAATCCATAGTATATGCTAATAAAGTTCAGGCCTTACCTATGTCAGTCACCTGATGCACATTTTTATGCACAAACTGGACATATACTAGTAATTTTAGCTCACCTGGCAGTGAGTTTATGGTGTCACCCTGCATTTATTGTGCATTATGCTTTGTGTATAGTACTGTGCATCATGTGTGCATCAACAGTTGTTCGTAACCACTCTGGAGGCCATATATTTTTATCTGATTTTGATAAAACTTGGAATATGGATATGAATGTATTCATCAAGATCTTGGATAAGTTTGATAGCAAGTGAGATCCATGTATATTAATGATGTGATCTTGCATCCAATTGTCTGAGGTTGTTACCATTCTGGAGACCACATTTCTGATTTAATTTTGATCAGATTTGGAATATGGACTTGAGGCCTTAAGCTCTCAGTTTAGTTCGCTAGTGCCCAAGATTCACACATACCACTGAGATGATCTTGTATCCAATTGGCTGCGCTGGTACCCTCTCTGGAAGCCATATTTTTGATCAAATTTTGATCAGACTTGGACTATTATTTCATATTATCAAGTTCTGATTTTCATTAAACTGGTCATCTAGATCTCAAATGATTACAATTCTGAGTGAACTCCACACCTATTAATTAGGGCTGCAACGATTCGCCTTAAGCCATATCACGATGTATTGCAATATTTCATGCTGTATCACAATAATATTGTGATATTTTGAAACATTTATATAAAATGAGAACACTAGTAAATGTTGACAGTCTCTGGCTCTATGTCCCTGGAAGTTCTAAATACTCCCATTAATGGGATGGATATTGCCAGAATACACAATCGTTTTCTTGCTAGATACACTAATGCCAGCCTGTTGTAAATGTCAAACTGCTCCTGTTATCAAAATTAAATGAGTCATTCTAGAGATGTTCTGATAACACTTGCAACCGCTCTGGTGGCCTAGTGGTTAGAGCGTCCGCCTCGGATGCGGGAGGTCACGGGTTCGAACCCCGGCTGAGTCATACCAAAGACTTACAAAAATGGTACTAACAGCTGCCTCGCTAGGCGCTCAGCATTAAGAGGTTAGTGTTAGAACTGGTCGGCCTGGTGTCAGGATAATGTGACTGGGTGGGACATCATGCCACATGTCTGCCCCAGTGCTAGACATCACTATAAATTGTCACACTGCAGACATCATAGCGATATGACTGAAAAATTGTTAAAGCTACATTAAAAAATCTAAATCACACACACACACACACACACATAACACTTGCTATGAATGTTTGTTTGCTTAATCAAATTTGTTAGACCCTTTATTTATAGAATTAATCCTGTTATGTCATCTGTGAATTCAGCCAGTGACTTTTGTTTCTTGTCTCAAATAATTCTGTTTCTGGATGAGTTAAATATGTCTTTTTTTTTATTTCATTAATTGGAACATATACAATGTACATGTATATAATTTTCATATTTTCCCAAAGCCTGGTCAAAATGGTTGTTACAGTCATTAATAGAATTGAGCACTGATAACATTAACACCTGGCAACTTAATAACACTGGCAGAACCTCCAAATAATATAGACACAAATTTTAGCATGGGGGAAAATATTTATTGTAATTGAAAGAAGTGAAAGAGAAGAGACCACTCACAAAATAGCAGTTTGAAGATTGGAAAATCAAATTTAGGGTGTTACAAAGGACAAGGAGTAAATTAGAAACATTTCATATGCTAATACATGTGCATGTGACCTTCAAATATAAATGTTATTCATGTTTAATGATAGAAGTATATCTTAATTGCTATATAATTTTTATATCAGATGAATGCATACACTATTGTAGCAAGAACTATTAATAAAGACTAGAATATATGTACAGTGATTATGGTTATTTTTATTTAAATAGTGCTGAAATTCAACCTTGGAAACTGGTCTTTTTGTACAAACCTGTTATGTGAGACCACCTGTCTTGAAAGAGTATTTTTATTGGCAGAAGGGTCAGTCTCTCAAAACAGAATATACTGTACTTGTCTCCATCAAGTATGGCTGTTGTTACTAATATGCAATATAATAATACTACCCTGGAATGTCTTTTCTCCAAACAGATATATCAAATGTGAAAGTTAGAATCCTAGCATGAACACCTTTCACATTAAGACAAAAGATGTCAGTGCACCATCTGCAGTAAAAATTATTCAAAGTAGAAACTCGGTTGAACAACATGTCCAATACCACCAGTTTCTACCGAATAGCTAGAAACTGTCCTGACACATCTGTCTTTCAACCCAAGTATCTTTCAACAAATATCTTGTTACTACTACATTTTCCTTTTCCAATGCATGCCAGGTGAGTGATATCAGGTCCACTTGGGCCTCTTACTGAGACATGTTTTACATAAGATTTAACTTGTGTAGCAATGATTTGATGATGATATGATGAACAGGAAGATTGCAGTAATGAAAGACAATAGCAAAGATAAGAATGGTGATAAAGTTCTCTTGTTTGTAAAAGAGCTCTTGCCACCTAACTGTATTGTCCTTCTTTCAGTAAGGAGCACTGGAATGAGCTGATGCAGCAGGTTTGGGAGAAGTACATGCCAATAGAGCTCCACAAGGAGGACAACCATCCCTGTTCCTTCACAGAAATCATATCAGATAACCTTTCTGCAGCATACTACTCCTTCACTTGGTCTGAGGTATCATTCTACTCCTTCACATGGTTCAGTGTATGAACTTGACTTGTCATTCTACTCTTTTACATGGTCTGAGGTATGAAGTTGACTTATACTACTCCTTCACATGGTCTGAGGTATGAATTTGTCATATACTGCTTCACATGGTCCAGGGTATGAACTTGACTTATCATACTAATACTTTACATGGTCTAAGGTATGAACTTGACTTGTCATACTACTTCACATGGTCCAAGTTATGAACTTGATTTACCATACTATTACTTCACATGGTCCGAGTTATGAACTTGACTTATCATACTAATACTTCACATGGTCTGAGGTATGAACTTGACTTATCATACTACTCCTTCACATGGTCCAAGATATGAACTTGACTTATAATATTAATATTTCACATTGTCCACAGTATGAACTTACCATACTAATACTTAACATTGTCCGAGTATAAATTTGACTTATCATACTGCTCTTTCACATGGTCCAAGGTATGAACTTGACTTGTCATACTAATACTTCACATGGTCCAATCTATGAACTTGACTTGTCATACTAATACTTGACATGTTCTGAAATATGAACTTCACTTTTAATTGGAGATATATTGCATTAGTCATTTCTATGCCCCAGTGCTTGTAGTTTGTCATTTTAGATTTTGGTTTAAGAGGTTTACAGCTTTGAGGGTGTCACAGATATGAAAAAAGTCATTTTAAAAGCACTTTCATGACTTGAAAGAGAGAATATAATTATGAGATCACGTGTGCAAGAATTCAAAAAAATAATCAGAAAGCTGGTTTTATATATATATATATATATATATATATATATATATGCAACAAAAAATTAGTTAGCAATATATGCTCCTTTGAAAAATCATGTCTGGTCACATATGTACAATTATTCCACACAGATATTGTTATGTGTAGGCTCGTACAAAAATAACAAGAGAAAAGAGTGAAGCCAACAAGCATTGTATATTTTAACAAAATAATTTATTTCCCTAGAAAACAATGTAAAAATTGGAAATAGGACTTACAGTTTGTGAATATAATCCAAAATTTAATCCTAAGATTGAAAAATATAAGTCCTATCACTAAACAGTTCTAATAGAATCCGTGTTTGAATCCCGATGAAATTCCAATATGGAGGTGATGACGTCAGATTAGGTCATTGTACTGGTGGTAACAAATCCTCGATTGAATCACAGTTTGTAATGTTTCCGTTAAAGTCCAGAATAAATTTCCACTGAATTTCTTTGTCCCAGAACTTTTTATAAAAAAGTACACTTGTTTAGTTTTCTAGAGAATAAATTATTAAATTCCAAAAACCAGATGAACTTCAAAAACAATCTGGCTTCAAGAATATAAACACCTTGTACCTTCAATGTGTGGATATACGACTGACTAAATCTACTAGAGCATCTGTTTAAAGCCGCGATTTTAGATTACATGGTACTTCACGTGAAGGGCTACGTGATTTACTAATTTGAACATCGCAATTAAAAAAATGCCATTTATCACGTATGCAAGAATAGCCTTATCTAAGAATCAAATTCTAATGCTGAAAATATATAAAAAAATAAAACATTGTTTATTGAGACTAACACGTAGGCCGAAATGACCTTGGCAATAGCCAATCGTTTTCGCGTGATGTTTACAAAATCTATGAACCAAAGTGAGCTAAAAATAGTGCTGAAGAAATATTTTTACATTCTAAACAAATTGAATTTACTGAAAAAAATATCAAATCCCGTGAAAATAATCATTACAATAAAAAGTAATGAAACAAAAATAAAAATAAAAAAGAATTTAAAACTAACACACAAGTAATTTAATTTCATATTCATAACAATATACAGTCCTTGTTTGAGGAAACATTCAAGGAACAAGATATTTGTATGACTACTGTTAGTCCATTAGAAGTATGAATGATAATTTGTAATGTTTAAATACCTTACTCCATTTAATGCATAATGTTTCTACGCTAAATTTTTTACCTGGTTTTGTAACTGTACTGGCCATAGGCCAGAAGTATTTACATGATGATCTGTTGGTCTGTTCAGCCATTAGAACAAGTTTGTTATTGCTATTCCTGCTGAACCATTTGGAGGATTGCCATGAAAATTTACACATACCTTCATTCCATGGTCTAGTTGGTCCTGAATGAAAATAATATAGGTGTGACATCCATTATGGCCACCATTGTAGTCATCATGAAAATTTTGTTATGGCTATTTCTCCCAAATGGAATTAGGTTATTGTTGGCCTTCTGTGCTGCCACACATTTCAAGTATTGTTCTAAACTTGTGTCTTTGGGACATTTTTTCAGTAATGTTTTTGCTTACCATAAATAATCTCGTCCAGTGTCTGTCAGAAATTTAGCAGCTAAAGTACATTTCTGATTTTGAATTGAGTTTAAGTTTTAAAGGTTTTTTTTAAGTGTAAAATTCTAATTTGGATTGAAATTCAGTTTTCATTTGGGAAAAAATGATAACAAGGAAGGCAAAATTTGGGACCCAACAAAAGTTTTCATCTTGATGGGATTATGGTATACCGATTATTTGGTTTTGAGGAGTTTAACTGTACTTGTCAGAACATCATTCTAATTTAGATTTCTAGGATGCTGGTATTATTTGAATAATATTGGAAAGATCGATACCTGATGAATTAGATGTGAGAAAAGGACAGAGTTCTTACAGTAATTTTATTTGGATGTACATAGCTTACTATCTTTCACACTGACATTTGAGACAAATTATGCAAATAGACATGCAGAAAAAAGTAAGTGATGCATATCAAAATTTTTCACTGAACATCTACTTTATTTCTGCCATTGTTATACAATATTGTCATCTATACTTTAAAGGAAAATTTACTGCATGTGACAAACCAGCTTTGTTAAATGTAATCTGCACATACTTACTGAAATTTGTCATGTTAGCAATCTTGTGAGGGATAGTTCTTTTTTTTTTTTGGCACTTTATGATTTTGCCAATTCAAAAATGACATCATATTAAAAATAAGTAAATGAAAAGTGTAAAATATATGTTGTAACAATTCCACGACTTATGGCAACAGTCCCTCAGTAGACCAGTATATTGGCAATAGTCTGGATTTGACAGCAGTGTATCAGTCTATCAGACTGGATTTGACTTACTGACATCACAAGTATATCGTTCAGGAACCAGTGTATTTGCGATAAACTGAATTTGACTCGGTGACATCACAACTATGTCCATCAGTAGACCAGTGTATTGACAATAGACTGGATTTGACTCAGTGACATCACATTTATGTCCATCAGTAGAACAGTGTATTGGCCATAGACTGGATTTGACTCAGTGACATTACAACTATATCCATCATTAGACCAGTGTATTGGCAATAGACTGGATTTGACAACAGTACATCAGTAGACCAGACTGGATTAGACTTACTGACATCACAACTATATCATCTTGATGACTCTTGTATTTCAGATTTTAGATGCTATTGTTTAAAACTATCATATCTATAAAACAATGCAGTATATTTGAATATAATTTTGATGTAGATTTTGATTCACTTAGTACATTCATTCAAGGCACAGATAAAAATTTAGTTTGCCTTTAATTCTTAAAGAATATCAGTCGTCCAGATTTTGTATTCAGTTGATTGCAAAATGCAACATTTTTAGTAATGAAACAAACTTCTGTGTACAAAAATTTAACACAAAAAATATTGTAAATTATAGAGATTAACTATGTCAAAAAAATTAATAGGTGTAAAATATTATATGAATTAGGGTATATTTGTAAGCTTTATCAGGTTTACTGCATGTTTTCATGAATGTAATGATGTATATCAGGCTTTTTATTAAGCACTGCCTTTGCATCAATTAGGCACTACCTTGACTCCAATCAAGCACTGCCTGGGCATCAATTAAGCACTGTCTAGACATCAGTTTCCACATGATTTGATAAATACAAGGAAATATATCAGCCTTTTATAAAGCACTGCCAAGACATCAGTCAAGCACTGCGTATATATCAGTTAAGCACTATCTATGCATCAATTAAGTACTGTCTTGACATCAATTATGCACTACCTAGATGTCAGTTAAGCATTACCTAGGCATCAATTAAGTACTGCCTTGACATAAATTACACACTGCCTAGATATCAGTTAAACACCACCTTCACATCAGTTAAGTACTGCCTTGACATCAATTATGCACTGTTTAGGCATCAGTTAAGCACTTCCTAAGCATCAGCTACGCATTGCCTTAATATCAATTACACACTGCCTAGGCATTGGTTAAGCACTCCCAAGGCATTAACTAAACATTGCCTTGACATCAGTTACTGTATATTTTGATAAATAAGAGGAAACAAAGTCAGTCTTTGCTTGCATATGTACAACCTGGTGTACACTTTACCTGGTGAGAGATATGCCTTCATCTTATTGCATGACACTTAGTTTTCTTACACATCTGATAGTATTTTTGTGTTGTAAATGGTGGAAGATGAATAGACAGTTTAGCATAGGAAATTAGGATTCAATATAGAAACTGTTATGTCAGTAATAGATTTTATTATTAGCTTTTGTATAATTTGCATATGTACACAAAAATTCTGCAATTTTAACACATAGGCACATTAACTGTTCACTGGGAAGACACTGAATTCTAGGGAGACCTTTATATCCTTTGCACAGGGGAGACACTGCATTTACTAGAATCCTTGTTTGTATCCTTTGTGCAGGGGAAATGCTGCATTCTCTGGAGCCCATGTTATCTTCTTTGTACAGGGAAGACACTGTATTCTCTGAATTCCATGTTATCTCCTTTGTACAGGGAAGACACTGTATTCTCTGAATTCCATGTTATCTCCTTTGTACAGGGAAGACACTGCATCTTAGGAGCCCTCCTTGTTTTTATCTTTGTACATTGGAGATACTGCATTTTCTAAAGGCCTTGTTTATATCCATTGTTGCAGTTAGCTCAGTATGTTACATCAGTGCACATAATGTACAGTATGTGCAGTAAGTGAACGTATTAACAGGTTTGAAACTATAAATCCATTGAATGCTTAAATTGAACTCTCTTGATGGATTTAGTTTGAATCTTGATGTTTCAAGGACAAGATTTATTTACAAAAACCTGTGTAAATCAGGCTGCCCTAATACTATAATTGCAATGAAGAACTGATATACAGTCTTAAAGGTGAAGTAGTGGTACATAAACTTGTAATATGATTGGAGAATATGCATAGAATTATTTCAGTAGTTTATAAAGCCCCACAGAGAAAAGACAACTAGGCTACAGGTGACACAGGTTTTAGAATGCTCCTGTGGCCTAAATGGTTAGAGCATCTGCCTCAGATGCAGGAGGTCGTGGGTTCAAACCTTGGCTGATTTATAACCAAAGGTTTATTTTAAAAAATGGTACTAGCAGCTGCCTTACTTGGCACTCAGCATTAAGAGGTTAGTGTTAGGACTGGTTGGCTTGGTGTCAGGATAATGTGTGTGGGTGGGACATGATGCTCCAGTGCTAAACATCACTATAAACTGCCACTCTGCAGACATCATAGAAAAATGACAGGAAAATTATTGAAGCTACATTGTCAATCCATATCACACACACACACACACACTTTATTTTGGTCACTTTAGCATACTGTGCATTGTAGAATATTTTATCTTAGGTGCAGATATCTTGACCAAATATTTGTTAAGTGAAATTTCCTTAATCCTAAATGACAGTATGACAGTGATTGTTCTTATCAACAATCTTTATTACAAGAATTATTTATGTCAGTAACAGTCACATTGCCACATCATTCAGATAATCAGATTTATCTGTCCCCTCAGTTCCATTTCATTATTGCCCATTGCCATCAAACTTGCAACTTGGGTATATACTGAGATGAACCTAAGATTCACAGAAGACTTGCATGAGTGTGATACAATATACAAGTGTTCATTATTGCTTAAAAAGATTCAGATTTGTGTCAAAGATGTAGGGACAACTTGTGAGTTGCTTTGGTTTACTAATTTTCTTTTGGTTCTTGTAGATGCTGGCAGCCGATGTTTTTGAGGCTTTCCACGATGTAGGTCTGGACAATGACGAGATGATCTCCCAGCTTGGAAAGAGGTACGATACACTTCAGACTTCCCAGAATGGTTTGCAGTTTTATTTAAGTGGCCAGGATACAGCAGTGTGATTATTACTAGAATGAATTTAGTGTTAATTCACTTTTTGTCATAGTATACTAATATTCATGGATTTGATGCTTGCTACAAACTTCACATGTATAAACACACAATGAACAATGATCCTTCTGTTGGAAATATGACCCTTCCCTAATCTCAGAATTTAACCCTTTCATCACTAAGTAATTTTGTAGGCATAGAGTCCTCAACACTAAGTAACTTTGGAGTTGTAAAGCAAAATGACTTGTTGACTTTGAAATAACATAACTTTGCCAATTTTAAAGATATCTGGCTGGATTAGGTGTCAGAATCAAGGTTAAAAATCAAATTTTATGAATAATTCATTAAAATGTGCATATCTATTATAACTGTTAAAATACAGGTGCAAACAGGTAACACAACAGGTAAAATACAAGTAATTATCTATTTACTTCTTAGAAAACTTAGAAAGTTCCAAAACTTGTTCAGTTGACCCTAGATGTACTCATAAATAATTCCAGTAGCAACACAAGTCTTTCTTTCAGGTATTTGGCAGGTAAAAGCTTTCATCAAGGTGAGATCTGTCCACACACCTGTATTGCCTCTGGCACGTTTGATCATCGCATTCAAATTCGTTAGACGGACAATGTTTCCAAACACTTCCTCTGAATAGATTATTTGAAAATATTCCAAAGTTTTCCTGGAGCCATCTAACACTCGGGTGATTCCAACTCTCTCAGAAAACTGTAACAAATCTCTTTGGTTTTCCAACTTCGTCCAAACAAAATTACTTGGAGCGTACAATTCCTCCGGTTCAATACCTTCAAAGTCCTCTTCATCGTGATCACTGTCACCCACAAGCGCATACCATTGTCTCTCCAGATGTCTTCTCTCATTTTCATCCAACTATACTAGGTCAGAATTGGTAAAAATCCTCAGATAATTCAAAATCTGACACTTCACTCTCATCTGATCTTTCTTCGTAGTCCGCCATTTTGGATACCAATTTCCCCTTTCGGAAAACTCGTTAAAAGTGCCTACTTTGCTCCATATTTCTAGCTGTATACAAGCTAAACCCACGAGATAATCCAAATATAATATCTACATTACAAGAAGGAAGTTATTAGAGGTACCCTGAAATTTATATAGTCGGTTAATATAACGTTAGAGAAGAACACTGCTCCAGACTGGTAAAGCGGTCCACAGTGTTTACGGCCTTACTTCCCCTGGACCGGTAAACCGGTCCATAGTGATGAAAGGGTTAAGTACAAACACAAGAATAAACATTTTCACATAACGAAAATTGTTACTCTATAAAATAAATCAGTTCACAATAATGGGACAATATATATGTGGCCAGTCTGCAGAGTAAACTGGATTCTTTTCAGGGGTGGTGGTAACTGTGTTGTTCTGAACATATTATTTTGCATGTCCCAGGTCAAGGGCTGTAGCCTGATATCCAAGGTCGGTACAACAGCCTAATGTCTCAGGCCGGAGGCAACTGCCGAATGTCTTGGGTCAGAGGCAATTGGCAGATGTCTCAGGTTAGAGGCAGCTGCCTAATGTCCATGGTCAGAAACAACAATCCATTGCTTTAGATCAGAGATAACAACCAAATGTCCAAGATCACTGGCAACAAATATATTGTGAAGTTATTATTTTTGTGGGTATCAGTTTTTGCTTAAGATAATATTTTCAGTATTATCATCATTCTTAAATCCTTTTGTTCCATATGATCATTTGACAACACATCTTTGGAGGAAGCTAGTAGATCATGGATTGATCTCTGATATAGGTAAGCCAAAATGCATTTCTGTTGTTTTCTCTTTCAGCTTTAAAGATACATTCCTGTCACTCGGAGGGGGTGTGCCTGCAGGTGAAGTCTTCCGGAGGTTCAGAGGCCGTGATCCTTCTGTAGATGCATTAAAAAAAATGTACGGAGTCAAGTAATTTGAATTGGGAGAAAAACTAATTCACTGCTCCTAAGCCCGCTAAATTGGACAAGACATTCTAAAAAGTTTGCACTTTTGCCTCAGACTTGTGCTGCCTATAATAAAGTGAATTTTCAACATCACCCACTTTTATTTTCAAGGTGAATGCTTTTTATTTTTTGATAATATTGTCAGGCTGAATAGTTTGCTTCATGGCTGTCAGATCTAATGAAAGTCTTTCAAACAATTACTTTCAGGCTTGGAAAGATGGAAATCTCCCCATAGCACATGACTACTAACTATTGTTCTGTTACTAAGAATTGTTTTGAATAATAAGGCACTTTCTATGTTGTCTTTTTTTCTTCAAAAATAACCATGGTGTATGTAACTCAAATCTAATCCAAGGAAGAAATAAGTAGTCTCAGGGTGGTTACCTCCCCTGATATAGTTTGTCTGCAGTGTTGTACTTAATGCAGAATCATTTCGGTAGAAAATGCTCATAGAAGCTAATTGCCTAAATATTTTATCTTGAAAGATGTATAAAGCAGATTACATGCATTAATATTTGCTTTTGACGATTAAAAAAGGAACATGGTGTTCAACCTTTTAAGCCTGTTTAATGTACCCATATTACCTGAACTCTCCAAGCCATCTCAAGTATTCTCAGTATTTTGATTCAACATATTCATCTACTCTATCCCAATATAAATGAAGTTGATGTGAAAATTCTAAAGTTTGGGATCAGAATACTTCAATCCATGTCACATAAGTGGTTTTGCTTAAGCCAATGTGTAATGTCATCAAGCATCACAGAAACATTAAGTGCCATTCTGGATTATACTTCCATAATTCTTTCATTTTTATTATTAAATGAACATTGGTGTAATATTCTCAGACTTAATTATCTGTATATTTAGTTATATTTTATGACATATTCTTGGTAGTCTGAGTCTTGGACATCATTCTGCTGATCGGTGACATCAGAACTAATTGTCAATCTAAAAGTCTACATTTTGCTACCCCCAAAACGGGGTGGTGTTTGCTTATGGATTTTTCATAAGCTAGGGTTCATGGAGGTATGCAACTTGCAGAGGTTGAAAGTTTGATTTCCTTTACGTCAGCTCTTTTGTACATGCTGCTGCACTCATTTACAGGATCCATGCTAGATTCTTGGTGAAAGTTGTGAGAAGTGAGTGTAGAAAGTTCAAAATTTGTAATGTTTAGAATGTTAAGATTTAAACTTGTTTTTGCATATTTTCATGATAGCTGATGAAAATACTGCTGAAATACTAGTAAAACTATATAAAAATATAACACTTGTATTATTTTGCTTCGCTACAGTTGTTGTATAATGCCGTTACTGTGTAAAACACCTTGATAACAGGTTCAAGTTGAAAATCAGCAGCTATTACAAGAGTAAAAGTTCATGTTCCATATGTTTCTATGATGACATATTGGATGAAGTAATTAAGTTTATTAGTAATGGATCTGTATATTTTCAGTGAGTCAAATTCACTTCTGACAGCACTACAAAAATTCAATTTTCATTTATTAAATTTTTTAAAAATTGTGCAATGTTTTGGCAGCAAATTCTGGTAGTTATTAATATTCACCAGAATTTACTACTGAGCATAAAACATGAATTTTTAGCTTTCCACTATCCTATTTTTAATTTTCCACTATCCTATTTTTAGCTTTCCACTATCCTCACTGAAGGAAATATTGACACAAAAGTCAATATTTTACTTGGATTACTATTGCGTTGAATTGAAACAAAAGATGGAGGGGAGATGGTGTGAAAGCATGCTAAAGTCAGGCAAACTTCACTTTTCAGGCATGCTAAGGCAAAATGAGATAGATTCCAAGGTGACTGTTTCTCCTGATTTGTCCCCTAGCATGGACCCTATATTTAGCCTTAGTTTTGTGACATTTTTCCCCTTACTGCTATCATCTCTGATGTCTAAACTGTATGGGTCAAGCTTGTGCAATAGAGACTCTATCACTGAGATGATGTGTAATAATGACCTGACATAAATGTAAATAATGAAGTTAATGACCTCTGCAAGTCACACATTTCCTATGAAAGATAGGTTGGTAAATGCCACCCCATGTTTGGGTTGGCAGAGCTTTGGGTTTTCAATGGGCAGTTGATCTGGATGTCATAAATCAGTGGAGTAACATCAATGACTCAGTTCCAAGCTGCACATCACTTACTTACAGAAAAGAACTCGAGGTCTGTATAAGGATATGGGGACCAGTCATGTTACCATGGATAAAGAAGGAATGAAAATAGATGAAGAAATATTATTTTGATCACTTGAGCTTGTTACAGATGATAGCACATTTTATGTAAAATGAATTAAACTTTCAGGCACCATGCATCTGTTTCATGCTGGATATTCTAGGACATTTTAAAACTGAGAAATAAATAGGGTGTCTTATATAATTTATATGATTTACAGTGAATATATAAAAATCTTATGCTTGCATCAAGTGGTAATTAGTTCTAGCTAGTTTGAGAGTGAATGTTTTGTTTTTAATGTCACACTATCATCGTCTTGTACAGCATTTATAATTGACAGTCAACTTCAGATAGTATATGCTCTGATCTACTGTATCATGATGCTCCAGCATATCAAGGTCTGTTACATCAGGTTATAGGCAGAATGGACAGTGTAGAGTATGATCCATTCACATCAAATTATAGCCAGAATGGATGGTGTAGAGTATGATCTATTCACATCAAGTTATAGCAAAATTGACAGTGTAGAGTGTGATTGGCATGTACATTATGTAATAAAATCAAAATCTTCACTGTTTGCAATTCATTGTATGTTTACACAGACAAATATGTAAGAAAATACTTGTATAAAATTGATCAGTCTGGATTAGCTAACATATTGTATCCTTGTGCAAGACTTTACTTGCCTCTGTAAGATGTAATTTTTAAAGTGTTGATGTGCCAGAATCCACCAAATCAAAAAAATACAATTATGAAACGTGATACACATAGCTTCTCTAACATCCTTTGTCCAGTAGTATCATTTTGCATAGTTTTGTAGTGAAATAACAGGAATTTGCTTCAAAATCTATGCTGAATTTTTGCTTCATATTGCCATAAGTTTTTAGCTCAGCTGGTCATAAGTCAGGTGAACTTATGGTATGGCCTCACATCTCTGGTCATAAACTAATTGTCCATAACGTGTCATCTGCCATACATCCATCAACAATTGCTATTTTCAGCTTCTCAAAAGCCATAGAACCAATTTTAACCAAATGTGGCAGAACATTGCGACAAGAAGATCTTTCAGGTTTTGTTCATTGATGCCAATTCACCATCATATACAGCCATTGTTACTAAAATTAAATAAACCTTTATGTGACTTCTCAAAAACCACTGAACTGAATTTGATCAAATTTGACAGAAAAATTCTGAAAGAAGGCCTTTGATTTTTGTTCAAATGAGACCCATTCTCAAAAACCACTGAACTGAATTTGATCAAATTTGACAGAAAACCTTCATGAAAGAAGGCCTCTGATTTTTGTTTAAATGAGATCACTTCTCAAAAACCACTGAACTGAATTTGATCAAATTTAACCAAAAAAAATCTTGAAAGAAGGTCTTTGATTTTTGTTCAAATGAGACCCATCCAACGTCAGATTAGGAAACCATTGCTAAAAGTATATATTTAAATGGATTCTCAAAATAAATCAGTACAAAAATGTCACCAAATTTAGCAGAAAGCATCACAGCATCAAGATCTTTTCAGTTTTGTACAGATGATGCTTATCCATTACAAAATATGGCTATTGTTACTAAATACAGAACTTTTTAAAAAAGCCATTTTTGCAAGCCACTGAACAGATCAAATTTGTCAGAAAGCATCTTGGCATGGAAAACATTTAAAAGTTTGTACAAATTTTGACAAATTTTATTATTGTATTTATCAAATCATGTGGAAATTCCTCTGTCAAATATAGCCACTGTTGCTAAGAATGCAACAAATCTTTAAACAATTTCTGAGAAACTGCTCAACAGAATTTGACCAAATTTGATAAAAGTTACTTGGCAAGAAGGCCTTTCAAGTTGGTACAAATAATGCTGATCTGTCATTAACCACATTACTAAAAATAAAAAAGCTAAACTTAAAGTAGCTTCTGTAAAACTTCTTGGCAGAATTAAACCAAATTTACATAAAATTGCCCTGGCATAAAGTCTTTTAAATTCTAAATATATACAGGATATTATTTCCCAAATGGTAATTTGATAAAGTATTCTTGGAGAAACAGAATGTACTTTAAAGAAATCTTATTTCATGAATCTATGTAGATATGCTTCCTTCAGAGGGAGCAAAAGAAAGGACATAACATGGAAGCTTATGGTCATTACAACACAAAATTCAATGTGGAATTTGCTTTTGTAGCATGTTTGTTGTTAAAAAATGAAGCATGTTTATTGCAGATGAACAATATTTTTTAATGATTCACTACAAGCGATCAAATGACTTACCAGAATGCATTTTCTTAAGATTTTATGACGAGTGTGTTTCAGATAGGTATAGACGTTTTCAGGAAAATAGTAATCAAACACAATGATAGTACAAATGAACATGCTGCCTTCTTTAACAAGATTGTAATAACATTGTACTAGATGTTAACACTCATGATTAGTCCTGGCATTTTATCCTAATCATGTTCACAATTTCAGATGTATTATTGAATTACTAATTTGTAATACATTCAGATACGGGGGTAGCTTATGTTAAATCATGTCAAGTTTGACTATTCATTTCCTCATCATACATGCCAGCCATTATGCTTTTGCATATTTGTTACATTTTTTCCTATCTAATTATGTCTTATGCTCACCTGTGTATGGATTATGCTGCTTTGCACATTTAAAAAAATTAAACAATAAAAAGTTGTAATTTTTATTATCTCTTTTGTCCCAGACATATACATTTTCTATGTATAGCAACTGTGACACATTTCCAAGAAAACAGACCAGTTTCTTGAATATGAAAACTTTTCTCACCGATTCATTTATGTTTTGACAAAATAGGTAGCAGACCAGTCAATACTTTAAACAGAACTGTGCCAGATGTTAAGCTAATCAGGTTTTATAGATGTGACTTGTGGATGTCACACAACTGAAAAGTTTTAGAGGAGAGGGATCTTTTTAAATTTAAAAGATGTCAGATAAGAAAAAAGACAAATCAATAGTACTTTAAACATTTTTAAAAAGAATACGAGAGTGATGAATAAAGAACTCAAATTGAGCATGTCATGCTCATTGCAGAATTTGTGGACTTGCGATGATTCAGCAAAAGTTAGACCTGAGGACTAGTTAAAGTGAGTGTTGTATATAAATAATTTGTCAGTATGTTTTTTTGTGTTTGTATTCTGGTAATAATCCACATGGATTTTGCCCATTTGTGACAAGAATTTTAACCAGCTGTAGATCAAAGTTGGTTGCCCAAATAAATGTATATTTTTCATAGTTTCCTGGAATTATGGCATGTAAAATATAGATTACAGGAATATTATATGCTCAAATGACACTTTTTTGTCAATTTATTATTTAGTAATAATTATGCTTATACCTCTCTAGAGGCTGGCATGTTTGCCTCTATATTCCTAGGCAGAAACATCATCTGATGTCAGGTTTTCAAGAGTGTCTGTCTTTAATACAAGTTCAAGAATGCATCACATATATTATTCCCTAAGCTGGCAAACTTCTCAATTGCCTTGAATTTGTTTGTACAATGATGTGGTTTTAAGTAACATGATTTCAGTCAAGGTCAAACGATGGTGCTATAATGGCATTTTGATCCCATAATCAAAGTTTTAATATTTTTGGAATGATCCAGACTGCTGGTTAATTAATGTGGTTGACGTGATACAAAGTTTTATTGGCATTTCATTTTATCTACCAAAGCATGCATAAAACATTACTTAAGAAATATCTCAACACAAACATAAAAAGATTTTTTTTTCTTTTGTATATACCCACCATAAGTCAGAGCAGACTATGATGTTTGCCCATCTATTGCCAATTTTGTTTCTGTGCATCAACTTTTCCACCATCTACCTTCATTCGTGTAACCTTGAAAAATCATTGAATTTAATGGCTTGCATTGAAAACTTGTTTTTAAAGATGGTTTTATCCTTCCTTGAATTTGTTTAAAAACTCCTTAATTTTGCCAAAATTTCCATTAATTTTTCCTGAGAAGTAAAAAAAGTTTAAAGTGAATTTAAAGAAAGTTTCTTTTTAAATTACATATTTTCCTAAACAAACTAGTAAGTAAAAGGGAATGAAGTAAGCTGATCAAAACACAATACCAAGTAATTACCAGATGGAAGAAGCCTATCAATTTTGCGTGAAGGTCATTTTAACTGACAAAAGAAAAATGGTTTTTATACAGTAACTACAGTTCTTCAACACCTACAGTTACCAAACTGGGGGTGGCCTGCATTTGGAGTAAGAAAGAAAGCTATTGATCTTGGGGGTCAAGGTCAGCTTGAATGAAAGGGAAATAAAATGGCTTTTGCATAATAACATTAGTTCAAGACTTTGTGCTTTGACTGAAGTTTGTAGATGTTTTGTATGGAAGACGGCTTTTGATTTAGGGGTCAAAAAATAAAAATTTAAGATCATTGTCTGCAAAGGAAAATGGATTTTGCAGAAAAACTTTTGTTCTAGAGTAAGTTCCTTGACCAAACTTCATGGACGACCTTCACCTTGCATAATAAATAAACTTACAGATTCTGGATCAAAGGTCATGGTTATGGTATGTTTGCAGAGAAGAAATGGTTTCTGCACATCAGGTTCTGTTTAAAATGGCATACCTTAACCCATGCAGGAACAAGAATCTTTCTCAGATTTGCAGATTTCTCTAAGTTGTTCGACCAAACAATTTTTTTTCCACCAGTGCATATTCAATGATAAATGAACGGGTGGTTGTAGAGAGGACTGTAAGTCCTTTATGCATACTCAATGACATTGTCAAGTGATCAGGTATGAAAATATTTGGATGGGCTTTGTAGTGAAAGACAAGCAGTATCCTAAGGAAATTTATTGCGAAGGACCAGAAGTAGCCTGAGTACTTTATAGTGATGGACTAGCAGTATCCTGAGGACTTTATAGTGATGGACTAGCAGTATCCTGAGGACTTTATAGTGATGGACTAGCAGTAGCCTGAGTACTTTATAGTGATGAACTAGCAGTATCCTGAGGACTTTATAGTGATGGACTCAATGTCTCTATGGATTTAGTATGTACAATCGTGATGAAGAGTGCACCAAAGTCATGTGAACTTGATCCGATTCCGACATCACTGTTGCTTGAGTGCTTAGATCCAATATTGCCTTCCCTAACTGATGTTATTAATACCTCTCTCTCATCCGGGGAATTCCCATCATTTTTCAAAACTGCCATTGTAAAACCTCTGCTGAAAAAACCAACACTCAACCATAACGATTTAAAGAACTATCGCCCAGTTACTAATCTCCCATTCATGTCAAAAATCTTAGAAAAAGTTGTTCTATCCCAACTTGTATCTCATCTGAATTCAAACAGTCTTTTTAGCAATGTACAGTCTGCATATCGCCCTTGCCACAGTACTGAAACTACTCTTCTGAAAGTAGTTAATGACCTTCTCTCTACTTTGGATGGCGGAAAGATTACAGTCCCCACTCTCCTTGACTTGTCTGCAGCATTTGACACTATAGACCATGATATATTACTTCACCGTCTCCAGCATGTATTTGGCATTCATGATACGGCCTTACTATGGTTCAAGTCCTACTTGGTCAACAGGACACAAATTGTGTCCGCAAATGGAAAACACTCCAGCCCAGTTGATCTATACTGTGGTGTTCCACAGGGGTCTGTTCTTGGACCTGTTCTCTTCATTCTATACACTCAGCCACTCTCAAGTGTCATAGATCATCATCCAGTGTCTCACCAATTGTATGCTGATGACACCCAAATATTCAAATCTAGCCACCCAGCTGAAGTTGAAGCTACCATCCAAGGTGTAGAGAGGTGCATTTCCGATGCTAAATCATGGATGACATGTAACAAGCTGCAGATGAATGATGATAAAACTGAAGCCATTCTGATTACAACACAAAGACTTTCTCATTCACATCCTTTACCTCAGACAATAAATATCAGCAACACCAACATTAAATTCACACAGTCAGTACGAAACCTAGGTGTTTCTCTCGCTAGTACTCTCTCACTGCACCAACATGTCATGAACATATGCAAGGCTGCATATCTTGAGCTGAGACGCATCTGCTCCATTCACAAGTATCTTTCAGTTGATGCCACTAAAACACTTGTGTGTTCCTTAGTACTTTCAAGACTGGACTATTGTAACTCAATTCTGTCTGGTTCATCTCAATATCTACTCCAGAAACTTCAAAAAGTTCAAAATACAGCTTCTCGGATCATCCTTAGCGTACCACGATCAGAGCATGCCTCCCCCCTGCTCTGTACCCTACACTGGCTATCCATTCAATCCAGAATTAAACACAATCTGTTCTCTGTGCTACATTTCACTGATGGGCTCCAGTCCAACATACCTATCCGACCTCACCTATGTGTACACACCACCAAGATAATTACGCTCCTCTTCTGACACTCATATTCTCGTTATTCCCACTATGAAAATGAAATCATATGGACAACGTTCTTTTGCATACCAGGGCCCAGCAACATGGAACGAATTGCCCACTGAACTTAGACAAAAGACACATTGATCTCATTCAAGAGCACTCTTAAAACTCACCTATTTCAACTGCAAGAACAGACTATGAGACATAATGTTTCCTTACCTTAAATATTTACAGCATGTTTTCTGTTTTCTAATTTCGTGGTGTTTGTTTTTATTTTTGGAATCATATCATCATATATGTTTTTTAAGTGTTGTCAAATGTTGTAATGCGCTTAGAGCTTCTAAAGATTAGGCGCTATACAAAGTCCTCATTATTATTATTATTATTATTATTATTATATGGACTAGCAGTAGCCTGAGTACTTTATAGTGATGGACTAGCAGTATCCTGAGGACTTTATAGTGATGGACTAGCAGTATCCTGAGGGGTGTTTTAGTGAAGGACCTGCAATTTTCAGAGAGGCTTTATAGGACCAGCATTATAGTGAAGGACCCACAATATTCCAAGGGTTGTTGCGGTGAAGGACCAGCAAAATGCAGAGGGGCTATATAATAAAAGAGCACTGTTGGATGCTCATTTTTCTCTGTTCACTTTACATTTTCAGAATTGTGCAGTATTTTGCCATGCTACACAATTTCATACTGCACGACACATGTCTACAAATATTATAGTATATTCAGAACTAATTTGTAAACAATGTACACTTGTGTAGTACATGCTTTAGCTTTTGGTTAATTAGATTTGTTTGTGGATGAAATAATGAGCTGTTCTGTCCATTTGAAAGTAGAGATGATAAAGTTCATTATTTGGACAAGTTCACTCAGTCACAAATTAAACTTTCAAACAAGCAAACCAATGAACGTGACATTCGCAATGTCAACAACAAATTCGAGATGCAGTAATTGAAAATGCAATCTGGATCATTTAAACAGTTGTTTAGGAGAAATATTCCTAACTTTTCACAAACAGAATTGTTCAGACTATGACCAGTGCTATCTAGAGTCTATTAAAATAGCACGGAAAAGTATAGTGAGGCCATTATCTATCAGAGACATACCATTTTACGAGTCAGTCAAAACACTAAAAATTAAGAAAAAATTCTTCTAAAGGTTTTGGTAGGAAACTAAGAGCATCACAGCCAAGATGACGAAAAAGCCATTTCTGCTGGCTGAATGGACTGTAACACAGCTGCTTTGCAATTTTCTCCATTTAACTATACATTGCTAATGATAGAAGCCATACACTGTATGATACAGGTCAAAGCTGGGGTCCCTCCAACTGCGAGCATACAAGTGACAAGACATGAACATAATGTCTTCTTTAGCTGATAATAAGAATGGTAATAAATATCCTTACATTTATGCATTTTGAATTTCCTCAAAATGTACTTTCTTTGTTCTGCAAATCTGAATGATATGACCCATGTCCTGGAAAACATGACACACACCAAAATTTTACTGTAATTTCGACTACATTTCCAAATGAAATCACAATCTCCTTACTGCACTCAAAATGAAATGAATGTCATATTCCATAACATCTTTTTGATAATTTGAATTAAAAGAACAGAACAGAGATAATGATTCAGTGGATTCAACTGCTCAAATCACATGTACATGGTAAAGAATTGACGCAATAAATCCAGTCCATTACCAGTAGAAAAGTAGAATTGAGATGTATTGACAGATAAACTAAAACCATCCATTCCAGACCAACTGGAAAAGTTATTTGCATTCATTCACAATATGACTCTAAATTTCGATTTAATCAGAACAAAACAAGAACTATTTTTAAAACGAATGAGTGCGAGACTAAGTTCAAAGGTCACTGGGTGGTGCTATGTGTGCATTTATGTTCCTGTGTACTGATGAATCTATGGTTGTGTATTTATGTTGGCATACAGCATAAATCCAATAAATTTGCTTCTTGTAATGTGTTCTTTTTATTATTAAGCATGAGGTAGAAAAACAAAATGCATATATATTAAAAAGGCTACTTCATTTCTATGGGAAAATGTGTTTTTTGAGTAATACTTCACTCCCAAGGTCATGCAGTATTGCACAGAAAAAACTTGTTCATATTTTCCCATACAAATGCAGTAATCTATAAATGCTCTATCCAGATATCAGGATCAAGTTCATACCAGATATTAAGCAGGCTGCACTATTGCCTGTTGCATTTACATACAGGACTAGTATGAAATATAATTGCCACATGTAGTGTATATTGCTGTTGTTTTTTGTTTTTGCTTTATTTTAAAAACTAAATTAAGAATACTTCATTAAGAGAAAAAGATCTTTTGTTTTTGTTAGTTTTAACAGTATTTGTAATGCTCTACTTGCTATATCATGTTAAGGTAATGAGAGTCAAGTGCTTTTCCCAAGTAATTGGACCACCTCTGCTATTCATGAGTCAAAAAAGTGGTTAACAGAAAAATTATACATTTTGTTTGCCAGAAATTTCTTCACAAAAAAGAAACTACAATCTACTCAGAACAGTTTGACAGAGAAATTATACATGAAGCACAGGTTGCATGCATTCATAAATTCTCAGTAAATCTTTATTTCACGAATAACTGAGGTGATCTTAATGGCAGTAAGGATGTACAAAGGCAGCCAAGTGGCATGGAGAGGTATCAGACAATAAAGAAAACACAGTTAAAGATTATTTATTTAGACGAGAATTAACAGTAAGAAAGCAGTATAAAAAACATGCCAAAAGGCATGCACAAAAACATTTTTTATGCATATCCATTTATCATATACTCTAGCCAAACACAGAAAAACTAGATCCGATTTCTTTTCAGAATATCTAATCTACACCAGTTTCTGTTATCTGAATATGAACCTAATACAGTACACATAACAAGTTTAAACACAGAAAAGTGACCACTAGTTAAAAGTTATTTAAAATGTCAAGTATTGTTAGTCCTAAATACTGGCTCACATATAGCTATCTATGTTGAATTAATGATACAATGCTAGTAACTACTAAAGGTTGTTTCATTTAAACATACATGGTACCCTGGGAAGGCAGTTGTTTTAAACATATATGTCAGGATACTTTGACTGCACACAGAGTTCATGTTAAAATGAAAAGAAAATTCTAAATTGCATCTATGGGTGAGTACCCACATTAAAAGTGCCTTCCATGGGTCCCAGGTACATTTTACTGGAACAGCCCTAAACTGATTTAAATAAAAATGACAAAAATATATCAAAAAAGATACAAAGATCGCTTTCTTGTCACAAACTGACCTTTTTCCAGAAACATAATTTATATTTAAGAAATACAGCAAGGTACATAAAAAAGTTGCCTCCGAGCAACTTGGGACTGTTTATTTCTAAAACATTTTTTATCCTGAAAATGTCATTTTCAGACAAATAAATGCTCATTAGAGGTGTTGTGATGTTAAAATGGATATATATCACTTTTAACAAGTCCAATTGAATGTAACTTGGTGATGTGGAATTTTGTTTTGATTCACATCTTGGATACACACAAATAAAAGTGCCTGCTGAATTTGGATACACAAACTGAAATAAAAGACCTGAGAGTATTCACCTTGATGACAGCTGCACAATAGATAAATGCAAGAAAAGTTGACTGAGGCGTCTTGGTCAGAAGGATACTTTTTGCATAAGTTCTGTCCTGTGCTGTTGATTGCACATGTTATGAATACAATATGAATATCAAGGTATATTTATATTTTGCATCTTTATCCATATTTGATGGGACAGTAACACCATCTGTCCAATACTATTGGGCTTTTATGCCATGATGTTGGTCAGATCTGTTGGAGCAATTGTTTTCAAGAAGTCTATTGAGGGCTTTTCTGTTTTGTATCAGCTGCTACATTTAATGCCAGATCAGCATCACTGGTATAAACTTGAAAGCCATTTATGACAGAATGCTTTTATCAAAATTCAGGCAAACTTTTCTAGTTGATAGACACATGATGGATGCAGATCCATATTGTGACAACAGTCCCTCAAAGGAACTGATGTAGTACTAGCCAAAAAGAATTCTACAAATTTAAGATAAGACTATTTCTTCCATTTAACTGCGGAGCATTGAAACTATCTCTGATAAATCTTCAGCAACAGCAAGGGTTTAAACTTTGCTGTTGTAGTAGACATATTGGATGTCAAACTGGCACCATTCATTTTCATTTAGAAACCATGCAGACATCATTAAAAGTTTTTGGGTGAAAACTGCATGTTAATGTGACCATCCATTTTGGGGAACTTGTGACAACAAGATTTTTAAGACTGCCATCATGGGAGCCATGATGAATGTACAATTGGCACCATTTCAATTAGATCCAACAAGATACCATAACCCTTTACCTCATGCAAGCGCCTTTGGACACCTCTACTCCATTCTCATGGATGCGCCTTTGGACGCCTCTACTCAATTCGCATGTAAGCGCTTTTTGATGCCTCTAAACCATTCTCATGGAAGCGCCTTTTGATGCCTACTGTAAACATCAGCCATTTTTAGCAGGTTTTTGTAGCGCTACAGTCAGGGAACAACCCCTATTAGATACTACATTCATTGATGTGAATGACCATTATGTCAGATCACGTGATCGCTGTTTATGCTCTGGTCGAAATCTGGTATTTAAAATAACTGGGTTGTATTTTCCACGCTCCAATATGGAGGTCACAGATTTTGTTCAGTACTTACTCGAGTTTTCACAATTAGAATCACAACTATGAAAGCTTCCATAACTTAGGTAAAGGCTCTGATATTGATGTAGGCACCAATTAGTTTTTAAAAATTGTCAAATTCAGATGATTTAGTGATGTAGACGCACACAAAGAACTTGTAAATTTTGAGCATAAGAAATGGCAGCTACGGCTGGTCATGGGGCTTCACTGACTTGACGGTGAACGAGTTCTCTCAAAATTTTAAAGCACATAAAAATTCTTCCGTGAAAAATAATTATATAGCAATAACGATCGGATTTTACTCTTAAACCTTTCCATACACAATATATGTGTACCAAAAATGTAAAATGGTTAAAATTGCTGTTAAACGTAACATACACTATACTGCTTAACAGTTAACAGGCAGGCCTATGTGTATGGAGTCAAATAGTAACAGGTGTTCTATTTATAGTGCACTGCACCGGGTAACTTTGCTACATGTACATCAAAGGGCTAAAAACCATACACTCTCTGAGGTAAAGGGTTAAGAAATCTACTGGTAAAAACCCCACACTGATATAACCTTCCATTTGGAAGGAGTAGAGATAATATTTTCAACATGGACACTTTGCCATATAGAGGGTCTGCATCATCTTCATTTAGGGCTAACTAGAAGCCATATGAACTCTTCTGGTGAAAACCCCATGTCAACATGATTTTGCATTTTTGAGGAATAGTGATAATAAATTTTTCAAGCTGACCACCATGGTGGTCATACAGGACATCAGATCTGCACCATTTTCATTTAGGATAAACAAGATATTATATGAAGTCTTCTGGTGAAAGCCCCATGTTTATGACTTTCTCTTTTGGAGGAGTATATCATATTCACACCATTTTCTTTTAGGAACAGCTAGACATCACAAGTAGTCTTCTGGTGAAAACACATGATCAATGTGACCAGCCATCTAAAAGAAGTAGCAATAAGATTTTCCAGATGGCCATTGTGGTGGCCATATTGGACATCAGAATGGCACCATTTTCATTATAACTAATTAGACAAAAAGTGTGCAGTGAAAATCCCATGCTGACATGACTTTCCATTCAGAAGCAATAGCAATAACAAATTCTCAAGATGGCTGCTGTTGTGGCCATATTAGAAATCAAATCAACACCACTGTCATTTAAGTCTAGACATCATAAGAAGTCTTCTGGTGAAAACTCCATGTCAATACAACTTTCTGTTCAGGAAGAGTAGATTTTTAAGATAGTGGCTATAATGAATGTTAGATCAGCACAACTGTCATTTAGAACCAACTAGACATAAGGATGACTAGTAATAACAAGATTTTCGAGATGACTGCAGTGGTGGCCATTTTTATGGCAAACCAGACCATGGAATAAATATTTGTGAAGTTTCCTCCAAGTAGTTTAAGAGGAGTAGTAATAACATACATTTTTCTAATGGACAGATAGTCGATGTATGACAGACCATACCATAAGCTCTTTTTGTCTGTGACCATTTGAGCACAAAAATGGTGAAAATCTTCAGTATTGTAGCTTTAACTGACATTCAGTCTTGGAGAATTGTTATATAAATGAAATCTGTGATACTAATTCTGTTGTTCGTTTAATTCCATTCACTGAAAACGGTAATCAGTACATTCTTTTACTTGGTGAAATTATTCTTTTATGCCTGGAAAAAACAGTACAGCAATTCTGAAACTAGTTAAACTACGAGCCATATCATATCCTACAAGATATAATGAAAAATGATAGTGCGGTATCTCAACATAATCATTGATAAGTAGTTCAAAGATTTCTCAGCTCAAATCAGTCATAAAATTGGACAAGCATACTGTTATGGAAAACATATGTTTTTGGTGTAAAATTTCCTCTAAAATCATAAAATTTGTTTGGAAAAAAAAATCAAACTACGGAAGACAAAAAAAATTGTTCACAACTCTGGCAAGAAAAAAGCACTGAATATGTCTAACACAACCAATTCTTTTGTTTTAATAACTATCACATTTCTCAATACAGTTAAGTAAATTGGCTAACACAAATTATAAACTAGCAATGTTCAATCCTTTAGCCTATAGAGGAATGAAAATGAGTTTCTGTTCCTCATATCTAACTATGAACTACATTATCTATAGCTCTATTTTCCCATTCAAACAGTAGTGTTTCCTATCTTGAAAAGGAATAACCCTGTAGAAAATGACCATCTTCCATACATATATGGAGACTAACAGAAGTGATTACGAAAAATGGTTTATTATATATTTAATATTTAGTATTTGAAGTAAAAAGATCAATATATATTATAGATTCCATCTTAAAAATCTACAGAGTAACACAATTATGATCAGACAACCATCAATTGGATGTGAGTTTTGATTGTAGACCCATACCCAATAAGCTGCCTTCTAAATAAAAGCATTGTTGGTGACAATTGGAGGAAGGGAAAAAAGCGGTGTCAAATAATACTGGCAAAAGTTGGTTTTATAAAATAAAAAAACACAAACATCATAAGAGTGGAAGATTCCCTACCTCTCCTGACTGACCCTAGCTATTACAAATGTAAAATTAACACAGTTTTACCATTTCATGTCCAATGACCTTGACCTTTTGTTCTATTGATAGAGGAATGCCCTTCCTCAAATGAAAACCATGAAGCTGAAAATAGTAGAGTGCAGGAAACTTGAGGAAAGTAGACTTATCATATGGAACCCAAAATTACAATCTTAGCTTCTGTGGCATTGACCTTTTACTTCTTGGCTTGCAAGTCAATAGGCAGGTGCTTCTGCCTATGAAAACTGGATCAAGGTAACTTATAAAATGGAAACCAAAAAATGTACAATGTTGGTTCCATTAACCTTGCCCTTTCACCAGTGAGGCTCAGAATCAATTGGAGTTACATCTGCACAAGTGTTGTCTACCAATGAAGTTTGATGAAACACTTCTCATAGAGAAAGGAAAATCTCATTTTCAATTCCAATGACTGTGACCTTGGACCTAACAGCCCCCAAATTCATAAGCCTCTGCCACTAACCATGGAAAATGCATATATGAGATTTGAGAAATAAAGACCACAGTAAATACTAAATTTATGCTGATGAGACCACCTTGTCTATGGACGGACATCAATATCCCTATGTGCTCACACCACTGGTTTGGAGGATTAAAATTAAAAATCAAGTCATATAATCCCATTCCGGATACATTACCAACCATACTAACCAGCTATACATGAGACTATGAATTATGATGTATAATTTGTGCACCAAAGGATCTATTGAGGACCCATGTCAATTAAGTGTGCTTCAGTATCTGTGCAATCTTTTTAATAACTGCTAAATATATACATGTATAATGGAAATCAGGAAATGTGTACCATGTATTGTTACATCAATTTGTATTCAGTAAAAAGTGTTGCCAAAGCATGAAAAATGTGCAGGACAATGTATTTAATTTACAGAAAGTTCCATGTGCAACAAGATGGTGGCCATTGCCTGGATGTTGAACTCGAGCCTGAGCATCAATGAGGGCATTTATTTGGCCAGAGAAGAAGTAGAAAAACCTTCAACAGTGTGATTAGTCCTGGGTGTGGACAGAGATATGGATCAACATGCATAAGTAATTGCCTTGTCAAGCTTCCAATAAAGGCAGTCTTAATAACGAATGTACAAATGAAAGAAAAGGTGCTATCACTGCCTTCATGATGAAGAAACGTACCCTTAACCATGCCCTTTCAACACTCCACTCCAAATAATACTGGAAACTATTCTGAGCATCTAAAAGTTTATTTCTGTACAATCTGAGTAAGATTTCCCAGTCTGGAGTAATATTTATAACCCCCAAATGCTGTGTGTTATGACAAATGAATCAGAAAACACGTGAATTTCCAGCAGACCACTTTTAGGTCCTCAACAGAACTGTCTGAGATACTTCTAACATATAACACTAAGACATATAAGTTCTATTTCAAAATAGAAAAGTTATATAATTGCTATACAAGTGCAAAACTATTTAAAGACTATACTTAAAGGTCTTTTGCATATTGTAATCTACCTGTCTAATTAGAATAAAAACTTGTGGTTAAATGGGGGAAAAAAACTTTTATTATATCCAATTGTATTTGTTTTATCAAAATGTTTAATTAAAGAATCACATTTTGTTATGAATAAATGACTTCCTGACAAATAAAAATGTACAAATCTTGACTACTACAGTACATGATCTGTGATAGTCACATTCTCTTGAATAGATTGATTAGAAACCCCACTTCAAATCTTTGTGCAAATTTGAATTGTCCTATTCTGACCTATTTCAACACCATTAGTTATCTCCCTTTAATAACGTGAATATATGTCAAAAGTTGCTAATTTAACAAATGTATTTATTTCAACAAATGATTTTATTTTCAATAACTGAGCATTTAACACATCCTGATTAGCTTAATATTGTTTATTTTTCTTGTATTCAAAATTTCACAGATGTCAAAAGAGTGTAGGTATATCAATCTAAATTTGTTAAGTCTTGAATTCAGTTGCTGTATTTACACATTTTTATGAACAATGAAGCCAGGCCTAAATATAAAAAATGTTTTCTGTACATTAATACAAAGACCATATGCCTTACTGTAAATCACAAAACTTTCACAAATTTAACAAGGGAGATACATTTTCAAAAACATATTCTGCCAAAATTATTAACAATGTATTCGGCAGCAATTACTCCCTACATTTTTATATCTCTAACAGGATAAATATAATTTATCAGTAAAATTTTCTTGATGCTAAAGTATTATGATTGACAGTTTGTCAAATAAAGCTTAGCTCTGTAAATTGTGGACTTGTCACAGTAACTTTGTTTCATATATATATGAGGTTTTGAATGGCATCAAAACTAATATACCTTTTCTAAAGTACTCCATTCATCTTTATATATATTTAGTCCTTCTCCAAGAATAACAAAATGTGTGCAGAATAAATCTGGAACATATTTATCTTTGTTCCAAAATGATTGATCACATTATTAATATCTGCTAGAAGCCAACATAAATTACATATGATGAAGTAGGTTTTCCCATCAGTGATTCACAATGGCCCAACTGTATAGTTTTGAACTATGTACAGACATAGGTAGGAAAGACCAACTTGCTGAAGAAATATTTTAAAATATGCTTCTCCAGTACTTTATACAATCATTCTATAAATAAAAAAATGAATGAATAAATCCTGTGACACAAATATCCATCATTAATGAATATACTAACTACAACTTACCATATATACTTTCCTTTCAAGTCATATCCAACTGCAAACAACAATGATCATGATCTGTCATTGCATAATGGACTAGCAGCAGACCATGGCATATGCTGTTTGTCCTAATGGATAGTCCTTATAAACTGTTTAGACCCCGATTTGCTGGCATATTATGGGATGGCAGATCTGGGTCTGCTGTTTGCAGTTGGACTTGTGAGTATATATGGTAACATTATCTCAAAACTCATATACATATGCAGTACTTGATAACTGTCAGTGTTATGGATTCCTGTATGATCTTAAGTTTTTCACATACTTAAACATTCTTCATCAAGTATTAATATATTGATATCGGTAGCTCTAGGCTACAAGTCAAAAACAAAAACTGATATCAGCAGCTCTTGGCTACAAGTCAAAAACATAAATGAGAAATGATTGTCTGATTAACATATAACAAACTGTACATATCCGACAGCATCAGCAGTACCTGACATACATTTCGCTCTACATGTATATTCTGCCATTGTTCTGTTACCCATTGTGCCTCACTCCCTCTTGGTGAAATTCTTCTGCACACTAAGACTTTGACCCTCTTGAAGATTTGGAAGATTTTCCACCGGAATCACGTCCTATTTTCTCAGAACCTGGAAGGACCATCCCACCAGCTCCCAATTTTCCATCAAAAACATAAGGAATTGATGGGCTGCTCTTTGATCTTTTCAGATCTGCAATATTAAAAGTGAAATTGTGGATGACTTTTCTACAGTAAGACTGAAAAGCTTCCCCTTTTTCTCAATAAGTAATAGCTAATCATGCATGTAAACTCCTATGAATATTAACAAAAATGAATTCCATTTTCTGTTATCCCATCTCCACCTGAATGATGACAATACACAAATTCACAAAGAAACTGATTAAAATATACTCATAACCAGTTGTATGATTTTGTGTATAACATTACCACCATTAACTTGCTCTTTGCAAACATTGATTAGGAGTTGAAACAAAGAATGACAACTACACTTGATTCAATCACCATATCATTTTGAAAAACTATCCGAGGCAGTGGGTTTAGTAACAGATGGTGACTGGCAATTACCGAAAATTGGCAAAACTTGAGTACTGCCATCACTTTTCTAAGTAAACCTGCAAAGACCACTGAAACTGCTGGCTGGCATCACACTAATCTTTGCTGGTAAACATGCATACTTCTGCTTTCTCTATAATGAAGTCCAAGGAATATGAAAATGTAGCTTCTTATATATGGATCTCATTAGGTAACTAGAACAGTTACTGTATTCATAGAACACAGATACCATACTCTACTCCTTTTGAACAACCCTGTAGTAAAATGTGCATGAAAAACTGACATGAATGGAAACTGTAACTAAAGTTACAATGGTGTGAAAAATATACCTAATTTTGGTAAGGCAGCACTGTACTCACAAAGATGTATTCACAAAGTTATATGCCTTTGTGACCAATAATGCCTCAGAAATTAAGTCCAATGCAAAACTTGCATCACTTAAGCATGAAATGTATATAACAGTGATCTACATTTTGGAAGAATTGGTAGAATCAACAACATCTCTATTACCAGGTTGCCATACTCTGTGGCAAATAATGCCTAAAAGGCTGACATGAATACAGAACTTAACTGATGTCAAAGAAGGATTAAAATTGCTTGCAGTAACCAAATTTTGTTACAGGGTTATTGTACTTATAAAAACATTCACACACAAAGCTGCATAATTTTTGTGGACAGTAATGGCAGATACCTACTTTTGGTACAATGCTCTTTTACTGACCAATATTCATCCACATACCAAGTTGCATGACTGTGACCTATGATGCCTGAGATTGACATAAATGCAAAACCTGACAAGCACAAAATCGAAGTTACAGTGATCTAATTTGGGTGGGTGATGTTGTACTCACCTAGATGCATGTTCCAAACTACATGTCTCTGAGGCAAAACACTGCCTGCAAAGCTGACTTAACAAAAAAGTTCACCAATGTTGCTTAAGCATGCCAATTAAGTCAATGGCCTACTTTTGATTCATATGAATGGTACTCACCAACACATTAAAATGACCTACTTTCTATATTATGATGTTGTCCTGACCAAGACACATATACATACCAAGCTGAATGACTCTGATTAATAATGACTGAGAACATGACATACATGCAAAGCTTAATGACAAGTGCTAAATATGTCATAGTGACGTCATTTTGGTTGTGTCATGTGGTACTCACCAAGATGCATCGACAGATTAAGTGGAATGTCGTCTGGGACAAACAATGCCTGAGACACTAACCCAAATGCAAAACTTTAGCAAAGTTATTGGAGTGTGAAACTTAGGTCACAATGACCTACTTTAGTTGATATGTATGGTACTTACCAAAATATATCTGTTTACAAAGTTGTATGGTTCTGGAACTTATCAACCCTGAGAAACTGACCTGACACAAAACATAACCAAGCAAGATGGACAAACAAAGGTAACACTAAACGCCATGTGCACATTCATAGCAGGGCATGCAAGTGTGAAAATGAAGTTTAATTTTTTACAGGAAATAAAAGCATGCTTATTAAATGCAATTTCATTCTATCAGTTATTGCTATATGTGGTTGATCCCTAGGTTAACTCTGAACTATGTTTCTTATGGAGCTCCTGCCTAAGCATAATGAAACTTGTATGATATGTAATTTCCCCTCAAAGGCACTACCTTTTCTTTCCAAATGGAATTTCCCCACAAGCCACAACTTTTTTCTTCCAACAGAATTTCCCCACAAAGCCTCAACCTTTTCCTTCCAAATGACTTTCCCTACAAAACCACAACCTTTTCTTTCCAACTGGAATTTCCCCACAAGGCCACAACCTTTTTCTTTCCAAATGTAATTTCTCCACAAAGCCACAACTTTTTCCTTCCAAAAGGAATTTCCCCACAAAGCCACAACCTTTTCTTTCCAAAAGGAATTTTTCCACAAAGCCACAATCTTTACTTTCCAAATGGAATTTCCCTTCAGAGGCACCTTTTCTTTCCAATTAGTTTAATAAACATACTAACCCTTGGGCTGCAGATGACGTCGCCTGTAGGAGTCCCTGCTGTGATGACCTTCAGCTTCTTTCCTTGGGGATGGGCCTTCAGGGCTGGGACTTCTGGCTCGATGGTGGAAAGATGGAGCTGTTTGAATAAATAAAAGAATTAATCCAGTGGAAAGGAAGGAAAATAAATCCAGCTTTCCTCACATTAGGGCTGACAAAAATAGGCATAGTCTAATTATATGCACTTCAATGCTCTGCATGCACACAGAAAAGCATCATGTCCAACTGACTTGGGATAAGAGCAAAAGGTGAACAATCCTGGTAGTGTATTTTGTAAAATAATTGACTAAAAGTAAACTGAAGATAATACACACCCCTTCTAAGAGCCCTTACACCTCTATCATCATCTTGAGAGCTTTCCTTCATTTCTCGCTGTGGGAAGGACTCACTCTCAAGCTTCTGTTTGAGTTCCTGGTTCTTTTTCAGCTGTTGGAGATACTGGGTCATTGTGTACCGCTGCTCCTCAACGGAACGCTCCACACTGTTCTCCAAGTTCTTCACTTGATTACGTAATTTCTGCAGCTCTGTGTCCTTCACACGAACCATGATCTATTATAAAGTTGGGATAGAATGGTAAACTGAATGTTATATTCTCTTTCTTAAACACAATACAAATGTCACAAACATATAACCAGTTCATTAATGCTGAATTAACAGTCATTTTTTAAATCAGCTGCCTCAACCTTTTTGCTACATGAAATAATAAAATATATGGGTGTTTCTCCAGAGCGAGACAGGCACAAAAAGTCTTCTCAAGAGACATCCTGCTTATGCACCCTGCCTCAATAAAGACTATTACAGAAAGTGTTCTTTAGTTTAGTGCTCAGTTTTTATACTACTACAAGTATCCCATGAAACAGAACTCTCAATTTTTATATTACGTATACTACACTGTGTTTCCATGGTAATGTAAATATACTGAATGTAGAAAATGCAAAGCATTAAAAGACACCTCTATGTAACTCGTTTGATTTGTACAATGTTCAATTGAAATATCTATAACAGTTTGTGAGTTATGCTCCAGAAAACAAAAATGTTTATAGGCAGACTGATGGATCTGCATTTATTACATACCAGACACATTTATCAAACTCAAGATGATGAAGATATCTACATCCCCTGCCTTGCCAAAGTGTCTGCTAAAAGATCCAATGATTTGTTGAAGATTTTATATACAGTCAATTTGTATGTACAAAGTATACTAGGAACTGATAGGCATCATGAGTTTGGTTCCAGAATGTTTTGGAATTTTTGCCCCTAAACTCAAAATTTGGATAAAGGATGAAAAACATTAAATATATTTCAATTGAAGAACTGTAAATAACAATAGTCACTGGACCAATAGTATACCAAGTTTAAGTAGATACCTTTAAGAGTTACAATCCAGATATAAAACTGGATAATGCAAGGATGGGTGGATGGACAGAAATATGTATGTATGTATGTATGTATGTATGTATGTATGTATGTATAATGAAGGATTTTCAATGGCAACAAGTACATTTGGGTCACAAACTCAATATGTGTACCAACTTTTGACACTGATACTTTAAACAGCATCCAAGTTATGCTCGAGAAATGAAAATGTTTACAGAATGAAATAGCAGTTGCCCTAAAACCTTGTACTCTATAATAGGGTAACAGAATGAAATAAAGTTATTCTTATTTGGTATGTTGAGCAGGTGAAATTTTTTTTAATCAAAACTAAGAGTAGAGCAATTCAAACCATAGTAGAATATCCCTTGTATGTTCACTGCCAACTAGTACATCCTTGTATGTTCACTGCCAACTAGTACATCCTTGTATGTTCACTGCCAACTAAGTACATCCTTGTATGTTCACTGTCAAATATGTTCACTGCCAACTAGTACATCCTTGTATGTTCACTGCCAACTAGTACATCCCCTTATATGTTCACTAACAACCAGAATATCTTTATATGTTCACTGTCAACCAGTACATCATTATATGTTTACTGCCAACTGCTACAAGATTTTTTGGTGTCCATTAATGAAACTGGGAGTTGTCATTTATTTACATTTCAGGGAAAAATAGTTTTTGCATGCATGCTGTCTATGTAATGACTAAATTAACGTGTTTGTTTGACCTTACATTAGATTATTTATAATGGCATATATCCAATTTGCATATTTTATACAGGCAAACAACATTTAATTATCAGAGAAGCAAAATGAATACAAAAATCATCATCTGCCTGTTATTTCCCAAGTGGATTTGTCCCTTCTAAATATTCTGAGCAAAGGTCAGACTGCAGGTCACTTGTCAAGATCTGACAATGACTATGACCTCTAATTTATCAAAGAAAGACAATATTATATCTATTATATTATTTAAGTAAAATAAATAATTATATCCTACAAGAAAATGTTCCCTGTTCAAATGACCCCCTCCATTAAATACTGCATCCCTTACTTTGTACCTACCTGTGCATCATAGAGTTCCTCCTCTATTGTAGAACTGCCAGTGACTGTGCCAGTTGTCCTGCTGCTGATGAACTGTTTCAACTTCTCTATCTCACTATTCAGCATCTCTGTCAAGTGCTCATTGCTGTTTGGGATAAAAATGAAATGAGAAAGTCAAGTGCTCATTGCTGTTAGGGACAAAAATGAAATG
This sequence comes from Megalonaias nervosa, assembly GCA_016617855.1. Taxonomy (NCBI): domain Eukaryota; kingdom Metazoa; phylum Mollusca; class Bivalvia; order Unionida; family Unionidae; genus Megalonaias; species Megalonaias nervosa. Next base: position 102,874 of record JAECUM010000115.1, on the reverse strand, counting down.
ATATAGTCAAGTGCTCATTGCTGTTTGGGATTAAAATGAAAGGACATATTTGGTCAAGTGCTCATTGCTGTTTGGGATTAAAATGAAATGACAAACTTGGTCAAGTGCTCATTGCTATTTGGAATAAAAAATGAAACGATATAGTCAAGTGCTCATTAATGCTAGGGATAAAATTGAAATGACATACTTGGTCAAGTGTTCACTGCTGTTTGGGATAAAAATGAAAAGACAGACTTAGTCAAGTGCTCACTCCTGTTCAGGATAAAAATGATATGACACAGTCAAGTGCTCATTGCTATTTGGAATAAAAATGAAACGACAAACTCAGTCAAGTGCTCATTTGCTGTTCAGGATAAAAATGAGATGACATGACATTCACAGTCAAGTGCTCATTCCAGTTCAGGATAAAAATGAAATACTTTAACTCTGTAGCAAGCAGCATGACCCTGTGATTTATTTAATTATTCAAACCTACCCCAACCCCTCCTGATTTCACACTACCTAGCTTCAACCCCTCCTCTGCCGATGAATACAGCAAACAGTTTAGCATTCACCTATGATAAGGTGGAGTATCTAAGTTGTTAATTAATTCAAGTACAGTATTTCAATTCCATGTAAAACATTTGTAATCATTCACCAACCTACAAATACACAAGTCCCCTCCCAAAAAAGGGATAATGCTGAGGAAGGCTGGAAAGAAACTTCCACATACTGTATTCAAGATCATTTCTTCCCTTGAATTTCTGTTCTGATATTCTTTCATGATAATAAGATTTTCAAATTAGCTGCTGTTGCGGACATAAGGAGGCTTCTGGTGAAAACCCCTGGCAATATTACTTTTCATTCAGGATTAGTAATAAGATTTTCAAGATGGCCACTGTGGACATCAGATCAGAACCTTTTTCATTTAGGACCAAGCAGACATAAAAATTCTTCCGGTGAAAACCACAGTAATACCTTTCGTTCAAGAGTAGCTGCAACATCAAGATCTATAAGATGGCAGCAGTGGCAGTCATAGCTGTTATCAGATCAGCACAATTTCACCTAAGATTAACTCAACATCCTAAGTAGTTTTCTGGTGAAAACCCCCTAGCAATGACTTTCCATTCAGGAGAAGAAGCAAAATTACGATTTTCAGTATGGCCACTGTGACAGCAATATTCAACATGAAATTGGTGCCATTTTCTTTAGGACCAACAAAATATCATTAAGAAGTCTTGTATTGAAAATGTCATTTTGGCATGACCATCCATTCAGGGATTAGCAATAACAAGATTTTCAAGATTACCATTGTGGTAGCCATAGTAGATATCAGATTCACATGATTTTAATATTAGACCAACTACACATTTTTAGAAGTCTTTTGGTGGAAAACCATGTCAATGTGGCTTTCTGTTCTGGAGGAGTAGTGATAAGATTTTCAAGATGGCTGCCATAGCGACCATATCGGACATCAGAATTGACCCATTCTTAATTGGGAACAACTAGACATCATAAGAAGTCTTTTAGTGAAAACCCCATTACAATGACCATCCATTCAGGAGGATTAGCAGAAACAAGATTCTCCTGATGACCACATTTGCAGCCATACTGAATATCTAATCAGCACCAATTTCATTTAGGAACAACTAGAACATGGAATAAATAATATATCAAGTTTCATGGCAATCCTTCAAGTAGTTTAGAAATAGTGATAGCAAACATGTGGTAATGGATGGGCAGAAGACAGACAACACACCATACATAAACTCTCCTGGTCCATGACCAGCAGAGCTGAAAACTCTTTGGATAACTTTTGCCCTTTAATGCATGATTAACACAAACAAGCTTACCCTGACAAATGCGCATGATCAGCCGATAAAGTCCAGTCTGTAATATTATTCACTAGTCCATAGTTCATCAACCTAACTGCCTAACACTGACTGCTGGACAGTCATAGGAGACTTGTTTGGCAAATAAAATTTCATATTAATTAGCCCAATTTTTCCACAGAAAAAGAAAGTAATTTTGAATTTAGAAACCATTGTCCCCACATAATTGATACCAGGCTAGAAGGTCACAATTGTGCTTTGTGCTATTAACAACTATGAAGAAACCAGTTTGCATGTGACTACCTATAACAAAGCTGATCCACTTGTAAGCCAACACTACCAACTCCACTCTTCTATATCAACCATAATCAGCATGAATTGGCTAATGCATCATCACAATTCTTGGTGCATACCTTTATTTTACTTGCAACTGTGCCACACTTCTGTTGCTGATAGCTATGAAATGCCATATCTGAACAAAAGTGTGCACTTTTTACTGAGTATGCACCTCAATGATGTGATGGGAATGGCAGGAATCTCTAAAATAAATTATTCTGCCACAGTTGTGTGAATATCAATTTTGAGCAACTTGGGAGACAGAGATTTTACTATTTACCTGCCTAAGATATTGTCTTGCCAATTTAAGCCAGTACCAGCCATATAATTAACTTGTCAACCTCACTCATAATCATTCAGCTACTTGAATTTTGCTCGATAAAGCATTGTCAAGTGCTTCAATGACAAATATGAAGAGTCTTATACATGAATAGAACTTGTGACATGCTACGTCTTTGAGGAAAAAGACTTTGCTCATAAAATCGCTACCTTTATTCAAATGAAGCATGTAATTTTGTGGAATTCTGTGTAAAAACGACATTAAAACTGTAGTAATAAACAGCTCTGTTAGCACTGACCATGTAGGTGATTAAAGTTATTTAATAAAAATCACACATTTCATGCATGTTGTTTTCTTTTCCAGTCTATAAATATTTTAATAAATATCATTAAAAGTGTTGGAAAAACAATACTGAGACATGTCAACAAAAACATTATAACTTACATGTGCTAAGGGAGATAAGTTTTTAAAGCAGATCACTATCTCAAAAAAAGCATATTGGTTACAGAATAAGCATACTAATATCATATCTGGCCAACATGCCAGTTATCATTACAAGTCAAAATAGTTTCAGGTTGATAGCACAGAATATGCCATTCAATTTATAAATTCAATATACTGATCAAATAAATAATCACTTATTCTTCTCAAGTAAGAATAACATACTGAAAACATTCCATCATATATCTTGCATGATAATAAATTATATTTTATAGAATAAAGTAATTAGTAAATTATTTATAGCAAAAACATATAACAAAATATTTCTTTCATTCCAATATTTTCACAAGAAAAATATGTCCTTATATTTTTACATTTGAAAATAATATCAGATTTCACATCATGCCATGCAATGCCTGATTGTGTGCTTACACCAGCTACATTCGCAGCAACAAAATGAGCACTCTCTGAACAAATAAATAAAAACTACATTACATTTCAAATTGGAAATTAATTTTTGCTTAAGAAATCTGACTCATCACCATTTATGTCTCCATGAAGTAATTTCTCCTTACTACCTTGACAACAATGATGAACCCTGTGATGCATTGCTGAATCGGACATGCTTTGTCATCAAAAATATAATCAAATAGCTTACAAAATGTCAAAAATGTAATTTACTGTGACAGATTAAGTCAGTCCAATCTAACTGCTTGCTTATGTCAATGATATTTATATGATCAGTCTATGAAAGTGAGGTGAATTTACAAAAAGGGTGGATGGATGGTATTGTGTTGAAGTACAAGCTTAATCTTCTAAGCTTTGATTCTGGAACAAGTCTGGTATATAATAAAAAGAAAATTTCCTTTCTTATATAAAATACTATATATATTTATCTTGTAGTAGCAAAATGATATATTTAACTCGTGGCTTTGCCACTTGTTATAATTTCATGTTTTGGTACCACATAATGAAATATATCCAGTATTAACATCAGAAAGAAATTATCGTCTATGTAAATTATATACCTTTACATGCTTGCTAATTGAGTTCCTCAAAGCTATAATCTGAATAAGCCATAAACTTATCTAATTTGTACCTATCTATTTCTTTTTCAAACATTTGTATGCTATCATGAATATGTAATTTAAAAATGTAGTTCTTTCCTAAGAGTAAAATCAAATTTAACATGTTGTCAGACCTGCTTTATTTGTTTAGTTCTAATATCGTATCTACTGCTATCAAGTTGAAATGTACATGATGTATGCATTTATCTTCAGCCACCTTAACTGTCTCCAATTTTTTTCCTAAAGAATGATCATACAATAAATGAAAAAGTGTTTTTTTTTGTTTTATAACAAAAATATTGATCTTGTCTAATTCTACAAACTTTAGTTATTACAACAAAAAAAAACAGCGTTCAAGAATATTCTTATCATTAATTTAGTGAAAGAACATCAATTTCTATAAATTTATATAGATGCTGTTGTGTACAAGGGTCAAGTTTGCTCAGCCCTATCAAAATCACAATATATTATCCAGAATATAAAGACCAGTCCAAAACAACTGCTTTTTACCTACTTCCTTTCTGATCATTATACACCTGTTGCACTGTTATTTCCTCTGGTAATTCCAATATACAAGTGTTCTGTATATTTAATTTGTATTCTTTGCTGCCTTTTCTTAATGACTCTAAGTTATGTGTGTCTCTTTTTTGTAAATGACCTTTGTCCAAGATCAAGTTAATGGAGTATCTGACCAGTGACATTTATTTTGTAAATAACAATACATAGCTAATATTTCTTTGTGAGTAAAGATTAAATATTCAGATCACCATTAATGGATGCAAACAGGTTTGTTTGAATCTGAGTCTAAGGCATCAGTTTTCCATTTGGAAATTCCTATACTTGCTGACATCTTCAAATGTTTTAGAGAGGAGAATTACCTACATCCTGGCTCTATTATTGTGTCACAGACTTTTATATAAATGTCTTTACTTGAAAAATTACTCATTCTTGCTAATCAGAATCAATTTTATTGTTGAGTTTTTAATTTTGGTGGATTTATTTACTCAAAGTATTACTCACTGGAATTACAAAATGCTCAATAATATTCTTGGACTAAAACATTAATTTGGAATTACAATGAATTCAGTCAAGGATAGTTTGGATTATATTACTGTGATACATCAAAAGACTTAGCACATCACTACATTCCAGTCCACTGGCACATTAGCATGTTCGAGACTACAGGCACATCAACAGATTCAATAATGAAATTTATTTGGATCACCACTGGAATTCAATTGGAACTTCATACATTTGGACTTGTGAAAGAACTTTTGGGGCTCTGGGGGATTTAATTCACAATACTGTAAGTTCTTTTTAAATTTTCACTTTGTATTCCAGGGAAACAAATTTGTTGAATTTTACAAAACATTTTGGTTTTTCCTCTTTTCTGTTCCTTAGTTTAAGACCATAGAGTCGTAACAATAAGTAAGACCTTTCACCAGCAAATCTGTAATTCTGGATTGATCCAGTAAATTCCCATGCTGGCATGAAAGTGCAGCTTCAATTACCTTGAGTTCAGCTGGTTGATATGTTGCTGGTAGTCGACCTTGGTCCGCTCTAGTCTGTCCTCCAGCAGCTTGTAATCCTCCGTCTTACTCTCATAATGCATTTTCACCTGCTTCAGCTCTTCACGTAAACGACCCACCTCTTGTCTGGAATACAACACAAAGAATAAGCTAAGATTATATTGTAGTATTATTATACTATGAGAACTTCAATAAAATCAACATTCCATATTTGAAAAATTTTCAGCATTTGCTAAGACACTGGGTGAAAAAAATTTCCAGGAACTGAAGATCAGATTATTCTTCCTTGTGACTCCTGAGTGTTGAAATAATCTCTGATATTCATCAGCAGTAACAAGATTTTTAAATTAGGTACTGTGGTTAAGATGGCCATATTGGATACAAGATATAGGACCAACTGCACATCATATACCAAGTCTTAAGGTCAAAGCACAATGTCAACATTACCAGCCATTTATGAAAAGTAGCTATAATAAAATTTTCTAGATGGCCACTGTGGTGGCCATATTGGAGGTCAGACTGGTACCATTTTCATATATGACTAACTAGATGTCACACAAGGTCTTTCAGTCAAAACCCCAACCTGATATGACCATTCATTTAAGAGAAGTAGTTACAAAAAGATTTTCAAAATGGTCACTGTTGTGACCATATTAGATGTCTGACCAGCGCTATTTTCATTATGGACTAAAATAGACATGACATGAAGTTGTTTAGTAAAATCACAATGCTGATACAACTATCCATTAAGGAGGAGTAGTGATAATAACATTTTCAAGATGACCATTGTGGTAGCTCTACTGGAGGTGCAAGTCATATCATTTTCATGTTCGGCCAGTTAGACATCATAAGAGGTCTTCTGGCGAAAATCCCATGTCAATATGACTTTCCATTTAGGAAATAGAGTGACAACAAGATTTTCAAGATAGCTGCCATCGCAGCTATAATGGACATCAAATTGAGACTATTTTTATTCAGGACCTACTAAACATTGTAAGAAGTCCTATGGTAAAAAAAAAACAAAACAAAACATGTTAATATGACCATCCATTCCGACGGAATTGCAATAACAAGATTTTCGTGTTTTCACATGATACTGGTCATCAGACTGGAACCAATTTCATTTACAACCAACCAGACTCTCATTTCAAAAGTAAGCAAGTACACTCAGTATCCAGTTTCACTGCATAATTTTCCACAAGAGTTAAAGCTGTCTTGTACTTTTTGTCTGCATCGTAATACTTACTCATGCCTGTGTCGGATTTCCTGTACATAGTCATCTGTGAACATAGTCTTCAAGGCATGTCGGTATCGCTCTTTTTCCTGTTCCAAATCTACCTCATATGCTTTCCTCATGGCATCAAGAGCTAACAAAAAAAAAAAAAATCAAATAGCCTTATAAATTTGTTTATCTTTCATTTTGGTCCTTTTTTAAATACAAGATTCAAAAAGCACAAGGTGCAATCACCAGAAACCTAACTTTATTTCAAACCTTTAAAACCATTTCAATGCTAATCATACAAATCAGGCATGCAAAGTAAGATTAATAAGATTCAGATATCTACAAATCTATATTTAATAAAAACACAATTTCTAAAAATTTATGCTTAATTGTCTTAAGTCAAAGTATTTGGGATTACAAATTTACAGAGACATATCACTCTGTGAAAGTTGTGTATGGATAGTAAATATGATTTGTTTACGCACTATCCCTTTGTGTCCAGTTAACAGTTATTTTACTTGCCAGCTTTGGTTGTCCGCATCTCGTCTGCAAGAGCCTTTTCTTTTTCTCTCTTCAGCTGTTCCAGTTCTTGCTTATGCGGAGACAGCTCTAGGGCAACAACCTGAAGGAATAAAAAGATCCAGAAATAAGCAATCCTTAAACAGATCCAAAACTTCAGTGTCTACTATTTTTCTGTTTACTGTTCTACAAAAATAAATTTGTGTCACAATGTGACTCAGAAAGATCCAAATGTGTGCAAGGTATATGTCAAATGGAGCTTTTTGAATCTTACAACGTGAATCAGTGTAGAAATCTAGCTACATCTCATTTACCTGCAAACTAACCAAATAATACTTAAAGCCCTAATGCTGCCATTATTTGCATAAGGTAGTATATGCCAAATCATCTGAATAATAGAATCTTGAAAGATACTGGTCCTAAACATCCTTGGGTTCCATTAAAACCAAACAATATCAATGTTTCATCACATTATGGGCCATATAATTTATCCCTCAAACAAAGAAACCCAGCCATTTTTCATGTGTATGAATTGATCCGATGTTGATCAGCAGCATCTGTGGGTCAAAAAATTTCAGCTGAGAGCAGAACATCACACTGTCGGATTGTCTTCAACCCAAGTTCACCCTTCAAATTATCCCAGCACCACAGCTGATCACCAGTATTCACCCAAGTCTTATTTTTATTTAATGCATGCTTTTTCTTCTCAGATACGCTTTAAAGAAGTGGGCCCACCTCTCTTCATTCCCTCTCAAATTAAATTGCGGTGAATGTCGTTATTATCAGAGTAGTCACTGCCTGGAATTCGTTGAATGCATAACATCACTACTTTTGGAGCATTCCCGAAAAAGAACGAAATTATGAGCGACTTCATTGACTGAATGAAGGGGTGGTACTTCATAATTATAAACTGAAAAATATTTTAAATGTCATTTAAACCTAACACCTTGATTATTTCAACAAAAAATTAATGTGAGATAGGTTTTTTTTAACAAAACAATTCCTTCTTTCCAAACTTTAGTTAGATCTGAAGAATGCAAAAATTTAAAATAAACAGCAGTATTGGGGTTCTAATAAATCTATCATATACAACATCATGCTTGGTGATGCCAATCCCAAAACATACAGCATCTAAATATCCTTGGTGATGCCAATACTATCACATACAGCATCAGAATATCCTTGGTGATGCCAATACTATCACATACAGCATCAGAATATTCTTGGTGATGCCAATACTATCACATACAGCATCAGAATATCCTTGGTGATGCCAATCCTATCACATACAGCACAAGAATATCCTTGGTGATGCCAATACAATCACATACAGCATCAGAATATCCTTGGTGATGCCAATACTATCACATACAGCATCAGAATATCCTTGGTGATGCCAATCCTATCACATACAGCACAAGAATATCCTTGGTGATACCAATCCCAACACAGAGAGCATCAGAATATCCTTGGTGATGCCAATCTTGTAAAAAGAGTATCATTCAAAAAGAGGAACTGATCCACACCATCACCACCACACCCAGAAAAATGCTCCATGTGTACTTACATCCTCAGATTTTTCCATTTCTTCTAATAAGGACTCTTCCCCTTCAGATACTTGCGATAAATCTTTGACATTTGGTGTGGAGGTCCCCACTGGTTGTGGAGTGACGGGAAGTGACATGTCTTTCTGGAACACAAAGTAATTTGATTTTAATAAAATTTACACTATTTACAGAAGAATTTTTTAAAATTGACATTTAAAATCAAATGATGCCAAATGTGTATTTCAATATATATGCATGTATACCAAAGGCAAATTCTTAACTGACACCAGAGCTACATCCACAGTACATAGCAAATTACCAATTGATTTTTTGTACATATTACCTACTACCATATCTCCCAGACCATGACCCTGGGGTGCAAACCCAAAATCCATTAAATGTCTTCCTCCCATGATTGCATACAATAAGAATAGTAAAAAAAAATATTTGAAAATAACACTGCTGCCAACCCTTTTGCTTATAAGATCTCTGACTACCTTCCAAGGACTTTTGGGGAAGATGTGAACTATAACTGCACGACCAATTCATGGTGAGATGCATATGCTCCATGCAGGTCAATTTCAGGTGCAGAACAGTATGCAATGCTTCATGTACTTACACATGTATGAGGTCAACCTTTGTGGTGTTGGGTAGTGAATTCATCTCATGTTAACATGGAACACATTTTGACAAATTATAAATACATGTGAAAGAATTAAATAAATTATTTAATAAAGGAAAAACAAATTAGTTAATAAATGAAAACATTCAGATTTCTTGCATAATTACACCAACCAATGCAGTTTAAAACTTTACTGTACATATTGAGTATTTGAGAAAAAGTGGAAAAACTGGGTTATAATGGGAATCAAATTAATTGTATGTCAATATCCATAAAGAGAAATCATAGCCCTTAGCACTGTATTTTTTTTTACCTTTTATGGGACTGCACCGCTTAGAGCTACCCCAATTGTCGAGTAAGGTCTTTTTGTTTGTGATTTGAAACTTGGCATGATGTTTATGGATAGTAATGTAAACTCCTGATCTATGTGTATTCAACTTACCTGAATCTCAAGTTTAATGCAAATTAATAAAACACCATAGCAAAAAATTATACAGAAAGATATGCATCATTTGTGTGTGTATGTATATATATATATATATATATATATATATATATATATATATATATATATATATATATATATATATATATATATATATTCCAATTTCCAATAATTAATCTTAGCCCAAAACTAGTCTGAAAAAATTAAACAAGATCTTCCACTTTTTAATTCTTAGTCCAAATTAGTCTGAAATACTACACAAAATCCTCCACTTGTTAATCTTAGTTCAAACAAGACTGTTCCTGCCAAGAGAGTAAAAAATGATAAAGTTTCCCCATAACACTTACAATTGCATTGCATTGTGAAAAAGAATGTAAACTTGTACCTGCAATGTCTGTTCAGAAGGTATTCTAAGATGATGAAGTTGAGCTTCCAGTCTTTCTCTTAGTTCTTCACTGACATCAGCCATCTGAATCTTCTGCAGAACTTCTTCTAGAAGTCTCTTTTAAAGTGACAAGAAAAATTTTCCCATATAAATAAATGAAGACAACTGAAGCTCCATTCAAAATAGTGACTTTCTTAGCAATCAATATACCTATTTATTCTTGTACTTCTGGCTCCTAATTTATAAAAAAATTACTACCTGAACATGATATGGTGAATGGGTGCAATAAAGTTAATCAATATCATTGGAAAAGTTATCTAGTTATAAAGGAAGTCAAACACTAGTAGAACAATTGAAAATGACAGTGATAAAAATAACACTGATATAATCTGCATACTTAAGATAAGAATTCAAAGAATTGGGTATGCTGCTCTCTGGTTTAGAACTAACTGCATTTTGTTGAAACCCGATGTGTTATTTTGTGAACACTGCAGAACACACATCTGCAATACCAGCCTGCACCTTAATGATGAAGACAACAGTCATGTCTTTTAGAATGCATATTGTTATAAATATATTGTCATATATGATATTGCTATAAGTATATCATATACAATATTGTTTTAAGTATATTATTATATATGATACTGCTGTAAGTATATCATCATATACAATACTGTTATATGTATCTTGTCATATATGATATTGCTATATCATCACATACAATATTGTTATAAGTATATTGTCATATACATGTATGATAATGCTATATCATATACAATATTATTACAAGTATTTATAGGTTACTGCATTTGTATGGGAAATTATGAATGAGTTTTTACTGAGTAATACTACACAACCTTGAGAGTGCAGTATTATTCCCCAAAAATGAGTTCATATTTTCCTATACAAATACAGTAACTTATTTATTATGTATTAATTCTGTTTTCAAACCTAAGGCTTAATAATAAAGGAATATACTATAAGAAACAAAGTAATTGAATTTATGCTGTATTTCAAAATAAATGCACAACCACAGATTCATCAATTGACAGTAACAATATTAATGTGCACATAGCACTGCCCAGTGACCTTTGAACTTCGTTGCATGATCGACATTAGTTTTTAAAAAATTCTCATTTTGGTCTACTTAAAATTGAAATTTAGAGTATTATTTTGAATGAATGAGCATTGAAAAAACTTCTGCAGTTGGTCTGGAATGGATGGATTTTGCTTTTCTGTTGATCCAATTCAATTCTGCTTTTCTGCTTATGATGGACTAGATTTATTGGGTCAATTCAGAGCAGTAAGGAGAATGTGATTTCAATTGGAAATGTAAGTCAAAATTACAGTACAATTTTGGTGTGTATCAGGTTTTCCATGACATGGGTCATGTCAATTGGATCTGCAGAACTAAGTACATTTTGAGGAAATTCAAGATGCATAAATATAAAGAATATTTTTTACCATTCTTATTTATCAGTTAAAGAAGACATGTTTATGCCCTGTCACTTGCATGCTTGCTGTTGAAGGGACCCCAGCTATGATCTGTATCATACAGAGTATGTCTTCAAAACTATCACTAGCCTAACACTGTACTAAAATAGTAACAGCGAAAATTGCAATGCAACTGTCGTGTTATAGTCCATTTAGCAAGCAGAAATAATACTTTTTTGTCATCTTGGCTTACTGGCTCTGAGGCTCACAGTTTCCTACCAAAACCTTCAGCTGCATTTTTTTCTCAAATTCAGTGTTTTCACTGACTTGTAAAATGGCATGTCTCTGATAGATATGCAACAGCCCTTGGCCTCAATATGCTTTTCTGTGCTATTTTTATAGACTCTAGACAGTACCAGTCATAGTCTGAACCATTCTATTTGCAAAAAGTTACGAATATTTCTCCTAAATAACTGCTGAAATTATAAGAATGTTATTTTCAATTACTGCATCTCTCACGTTTGTTGCTGACATTGCAAATATTCACATTTATTCATTTGCTTGTTTGAAAGTTTCACTTGTGACTCAGTGAACTTGTCCACAACATTAACTTTATATCATCTCTATTTTCAAATGGACAAAACAGGTTTAGTTTATTCACAAACAAATGTAACAAACTGAAAGCTAAAGCATTTGCTACATAAACATACATAGCTCGTTTACTATCAAAGTAGTTCTTAATACACCATACTATTTTTTGACACGTGTTGTTAAATATGAAGCAGTCCAATATGGAAAAATACTGAATGATTCTAACAACATAAAGTTAATGGAGAAAAAAAATGAGCATACTATAAATCATCATATATGATATTGTTATCAATGAAATTTGTTGTGCAATATTGTACCTATTCAATATAACCTTTTACATGTATACATATTTCAAAGATACATGAGTATTTGAAGAAACTCAATAAAACTTACTCTGAACTCTTCTCTCTGTGCATCCAGTTGCATCTGCAGTAGCTGCTCTTGTTCAGGGTTGCCACTCTCGAGAGTTTCTTCATTTGCTTTGATAGCACTGACAGCTGTCATGATGTCCTGCTTTACCTGCTCCAATTCATGCTCATGATCAATCCTCAGCATGTCAAACTCATCCTGCAGTGTGGCTATCCGGTCCTCATAATCTGCTACAAGACGAGTCTTCTGTTTTTCATACTCCTCCAAGAATTTCTCAACTCTCTGAACAACTGTGTTAACCTCTTGCCTCAAAACATCGATGTGGACATTCTGACGCTCTTTTGAATTTGACACCTCCTGCTGGAATGTTTTCTCCAATTTCTTCAACTGAGTTTCAAACTGATCTGGTGACACAGACCTAAGTTTCTTTATTTCTGATTCCAAGAGCTCCAGCACTGCACTTTCATCTTGATATTTGTTCTCGAGGATTTCTTCAAATGTTGTCAATGATGCCTGAATATCACTAGCTGTTTCCTTTGTGATCTCAGATGGAAGTTCAACTTTCTGACCAGCTTCTAGTTTCAATTTAATATCTCTTAATTCCCCATGATACTGTAATTTTAGTTTATAAGTAGTGTATGTCAGCTGAGCCTGACACATAGCTTCTCGTACTAGTGTGGCTGTGTATGCATCAATCATCTGTGGGTAGGCCTCAAGGTCTGGGATGACTCCCACCAAATCAGCTATTCTGCTGCTGGCACCACTTAAAGCCTCCCTATCAACACCTCTTTTGCGTAGATCAGCAGCCAATGCCTGCTTGTTTTCAGCCTCTGTCAACAATATCTGTCCAAGGCTTTGAATAAAGTCTTGTAACTCTTCACCATCTTTTTTTTCCAAAAACTGTGCATCTGAATCATCTGGTGACTGACTATAAAGATTTGCAACAACAGAAAATGATCCCTCTAAAATTGCTTTCTGAACAGTGATTCCAGCCAAATCTTCAGCAACACTGTCAATGGAATACCTTAAAACTTTGTGATCTATGTCTGGTGAAGCTGTTTGAACATAACACTCATACTCTTCCCTAAAAATTGCAACCACATCTTCCATCTCTGCATATATATGATCTACAATACTCTGAATCTTTGACTTTTCAACAGAGTCAGAAGTATTCAAAGCTTTTTTAAACTCTTCCACCTGTTTTAACACAAGCGAGGAAATTTTATTACATACAACATCTACTGTTGGAGAACCTGGGCCTTTCTCTATCTCTATCAACTGTATTAAAATTGTCATTGCCATTGGTTCATATTCATTCACAATATCAAGAATCCTTTTGCGCCTTGATTCTAACTGTTCAAATGCAAACTTTCTTTCTCTGGTCACAAGTAATGGCAAATCATTCGTATTTCCACACTGAGAATAAAACTTCTTTTTCACCTGTTGTAATGCATGAGTGACTTCACCTTGTATAACAGCCTTTGTTACGATATGATTCGAAAATTGGTCCATATTTTCATCAAATTTTTTAAACTGTTGGGCCAACGAGGAGTCTAACTGAGAGCGTATAAATATTTCTGTTGCCAATATAGCAGGACTATCAGAAACTTGTAGAGCTGAAAGAATCTCAGCATTAGTTAACATTTCAGTCTCTGGTATGATAGCACAGGAGGCAATCTGCCCTTCTAACACTATTCTTTCTGCTAGCAAAGCTGCATATGAGGAGACAATGTCCTTGTCAGCATCATTAATGGATTGATGCATGTCTGCAGAGTCCACTCTCCTTTGCAACTCAAGAATCTGAAGATTCACATCATGAATTTCCCTGAGAAGTGTGTCTTTATATATACTACCACTTTGCTGCCTCTGAACAAGAACTGCCATTTGAATCAAAATCATTGCCTCAAATGCCAGTCTGTCCCCATACAGATGAAGTTTGTCCTCATATTTTAATGTGCTCTTCCTTGCTGCTTTTTCCTTGCGTGCAAGCAAGTGCTGAAACTTTGACTCTTGTTTTGCAAGCTTGCCAGCTATTTCCCAATCTGACTCAATCAAGTTGTCCACATGTTTAACATATTCTGTCAACCCATTAAGCTTTTGCTGGATGACCTTAATTTCCTTTGCATTGAGTTCTTCATGTTCATGGACCAAAACTGTTAGTTCAGTCATCCTTTCCCTGACCTTATGTAAACATTCCTGGAAAGCCCAAGTATTATCCGAAAACCTTGGTGCTTCTCTTTTACCCCTCCTCACTTCCTCTGACAGTCTCCTGGTTAATGAATCAATTTTGTCACCACACTTTATCAAGGTCTTCCTCAACTCTCCTTCAGTCTCGAAGCTCTCTGCTTCAGTACCTCTCTCTGACACTTCAGACATATCACTCATATCCAATGTAATGTCTTTTAGCTTGCTATTAGTAAGCTCCAGCTGCTGCTTCATTTCCTTCAGTTTGGAAATAAGCTGGGAATTATCAGAAACATCTGTCATCAAACTTTCATCTTTTGTGTCCTCATCACTTTCCATCTCTTCCTCTGATTCCTCCTCTGACTCGGAATAGAACTCAGAATCATCTGATTCTGATTCGTCCTCACTCTGACCATCTGCAGACTGTTTAGGTTCCTGTGACTGGAGTACCTGTCCAATTACGCTAATCTTTTCATCAAGTAAACTAAGTTGGTCTTCTATCTCCTCTGAAATGACTTTTGAAGTAACCAGAAAGCTAGTTATTGGCTTTTTCTGTATTTGAATTTTGTGCTTGGAGGCCATGGTTTCAATCTTTGAATTAAGACTCTCTAGTTTGGTTTTATACTTTAGTTCAATGGTGTTCACTGGCTCCTTTGCATCAGCATCTTCTTTTTCAAGTTTTTTATATTTTTCTTGCAAGTCAGAAAGATCTTTTCTTAGTCGTTTCATCTCATCTTCAGCTTCATCATATTTTTTCTGCAAAGCATCCTTTTCTTTCTGGTATACCTCAAGTGACTGAGAATTCTCAGATTTCACATTATGCTCTTGAATTTTATCCATATCAATGCCATCTTTCAAGATGTCTGTAACTGCATTACACTTTCTTCCCAGATCTTCCATCATTTCAGCTACAACTACCAGCTTTTTCTTCTGCTCTCCTTCTTTAATCTGAGGAAGGATCATCTCAAAAGTTTTTCTCATACCAAGAACAGCATCGCTGAGCTGATTCACTTCCGACTCAGCATGAACTAAAGTGTGGAGCATAGTGTTCATTTGTTCGCTATCAACTGATGATACTTGATCAAGCCCATGCTTCTCAGCCTTGTTCAAGGCTTCTCTCAACTGCATGACTTCTGTCTCAAGTTCCTCCACATCTATCTTCAAATCATCCCTGTCCTTCAACAACTTTGAATGATCTCCTTTCTCGACAAAAATCTTTTCTCCAAGATCAGTGTTCTCTTTTCTCAAGTCCTCCATGTGTTTTCTGATGGATGCATTCTCTTTCTCCATGCGAGTGAGTTGAGACTGATATTGAGACACTGATTTCTCCAATTCCTTCAACTTCTTTTGGATACTGTCTCGTTCCTTCTGTAGGATCTCAACATTATGTTGGAGTTCAGAATTTTCTTCAACCTCTGCATTCAACTCTTCTGTCAACTCAACCATTTTTCTGTCATTCTCAATCATCTTCTCCTCAAGTTGGGCAATGATGTCATCCTTCTCTCTCATTATATCAGTAATATTGCTAGTCAAGGAATCAGACATAGTAGTTTTTCGCTGTGCCTCCATCAGCTTCTTCTTTGTGTCCTCCAGATGATGTTCCATATCATCTCTCTCCTTTGTATACTCTTGAATCATGTCTCTTATTTGCTGCTCATAGTCACTTTCCATTTTCTTACATTGCACATCCTTTTCACTAAGTTCTATCTTCAAAGCACTCACATGTCTTTCTGAGTCATCTAGTCTCTCTTTTGCTTGCCGATATTCCTGTTCAACGGCTTTCAATTTCAAAATCTCTCGTTCATAGTCCCTTAGTTTATTTTGATCAGCCTTCAACTCATTTTCCATTCGTCTACATTCTTTCTCTTTCATCATCAAGTTATCTCTGTGTCGTTCCATCTTGTGAATGGCTTCTTTTGCTTGACTTTCCAAAGTTCTAACTTTTTTGCTCCAGTCATTTGAAGCTTTAAGGAATCTATCCTTCTCCTGCTTGAGGTCCTTGAGTGCTTCAGATAAAGCTTTTTCTGTTCCTGTCAATTTGGAATTAGACATATCCAGTTTGGATTTCAAACCATCGATCTCAGATTTCTGTCGCTGAATGCTGTCCTTGCTTTCCTTCAGCTGTCTCTTTAAGATGGGAATCTGTGGCAGACAAAGAAAACATTCAATTAAATTGAGCACACTTGGTCTGAATACTACAAATATGATATTTTTCATGCAAAATTTTTTTTATAAAACCTGATAATATCAACTTAAAAACTTGAGAAACTGTTGAGACTGTACATAATAATAAAAGTAAATATGAAGATCAAGATAGCCTTTTACAGATGTGTTTGAACTAGCATAACATTACAAGATGTATACAGTACTAGCTTAAAATTTATTACAGAACTTTTCTGGGTCATTGATGATTAATGAATGTATTAACTGCACATGTTTTCAAGCAATCACAAATACAATGTATCTATTACAAGTGAAAAGTATTCTGTTCATATTAACAGGAAAAGAAAAGTTCATAAGAACAGAAACTTCTGTGGCTGAGATGGCAGAAATAAAAAATTCTTTATCATGACAACACTCTAATAGTCTTTGAATCCATAAAAAGAAATTTAATCATTTTTAATATGTTAAAGGGAACTAAGATTTCTACTTATATCATGATAAACATAATTGGATGGTATAACTGTTGGATTTGGTGTCACATGTATAGCTAAATGTATTTGTCATACTGGTTCTTCCCTGCAGCAGAAATTGCACGTTTGTGTTTACATAAAAATAAATAAAACATGTGCCTTTAAACAAATTTCAAAGGAGAAAAAAAAATTCATTTTCTGTAATGCCATCCTAGTTTAACTTGATTGCAGAAAAAGTATTCTCTTCACGCACAGATATAATCAATATAATCCTGTCTATTCTTTGCAACATACCCTTTCCAGTACTATGGACACGCGACAATCAGGACTCTATTAGTGTAAAAGCCAAAAGTATACTAGAAAAAATGAATATTAATTAGATCATGTTGTTACAAATTAATCAAACAGTTACAAATCAAATGTAGTTTTGGGGTGGGTAAAACTAATTTTAATTACATAATACCTACTATTATTGCATTACTATATCTTTCCTGCCACTAGTCCAAGGGATTTTTCCCAGCTCCAATTATTAAATGGAAGTCTAGAATAAACTAGAGTCCCTTGAAGGGACTGATGCTCTATTGGGTGAAAAGAATTTCCATGAATTCAAGATAATACAATTGCATCCTTTTAACTGTCAAATGTTTAAACCATCTCTGATATTCTTAAGTGATAACAAGATTTTCAAATTAGCTGCTGTGATATACATACTGGCTGTCAGCTTGGAGCCATTTTCATTTAGAACAAAGTAGAGATCATTAGAAGGGTTTTGGTGAAACCCCATGTCATAATGATCATTCATTCTGGGGAAGTAATGAGAACAAGGTTTTTAAGATAGTTGTTGTGGCAGCAATAATGGATGCATGACTGGTACCATTTTCATTTAGGAACAACTAGACATCATAAGAAGTCTATCGCTGAAAACACCTTAATGATAAAACCATCCATTTGGACAGGAGATAAAATTTTCAAGGTATGAATTTACCGTCAGGAGGAATAGCAATAACATGACTTTCAAAATGAATGCTGTAGTGGCCATATTGGACATCAGATTGGCACCATTTTCATTTAAGACTAATTAGTCATTGTAAGAATTCTTCTGGTGAAAACCCCACATCAATATGACTTTCTGTTCAAGTAGTGTTGCAATAACAAGATTTTTAAGATGGCTGACATGTTGGCCATATTGAATGTCATTTTGGCACCATTTTTATTGAGGACCAGCTCAACATCATACAAAGTCTTTTACTGAGAACCCCATGTTTATAATCCATTCATGAGAAGCAGTGACAATAAGATTTTCAAGATGGCTGCACAGCAGCTATATTGGATATCTGATATGCACCATTTTCATCTTTAACCAACCAGTGAAAACCCCATCTTGATATGACCATCTATTCTGGAGGAGTAGAAATTACAAGTTTTTCAAGATGGCCACTGTGGTAGACATCTTGGACATCAGATTGGCACCATTTTTGTTTAGGATCATCTAGACATCATGAGATGACTTTAAATAAAACCCCATGGTGATATGACCATCCATGTATGAGGAGTAGCAATAACAAGATTTTCAAGATGGATGCAGTGGTGTCCATACTGGACATCAGGTTGGCACCATTTCATTTAGGACCAACTAGACATCATGAGAACTCTTTCAGTGAAAACCCTAAGCTGATATGACCACCCATTCCTGAGAAGTAATTACAAGATTATCACTATGTCGGCCATTTCGGAGATCAGATCAGCACCATTTTCATTAAGGTCAACTTGATATCATAAGAAGTCTTTTAGTGAAAACACCATGTTCAGATGACTGTCCATTCCAGGAGCAGCAATACAAAAATTTTCATGATGGGCACAGTAGTGGCCATACTGGATTTCCGAACAGCACCATTTTCACTGGGGATCAACTTGGCCAAGGAATGAATGTGTGTTTACAGTTTGAAGGCTATCCTCCAAGGAGGTTAGGAGGAGTAGCAGTAAAAAAACTTATGCTAACTGAAAGATGGATGACAAATGACAGAAAAAAAGACTATCCCATAAACTCTATGACCAGTAGAGCTAAAAACACCATGATCCCAGTGTGATAACCCCCACTTTCAACAATCTGAATATCTTCTTTATTTGGCTTGGAACAAGACTGAAGGACACAAGAGCTGGGTGGGAGAAGAAAACTGTGCAATAGTAATAATACATTATATGCTATTATTGCATTGCTAAATTTGCCAGCCCTTTAGGTGGCTGATGGCCTAAGAGAATTTGTCAAGTGAAATCGTGTGTTGAATGTTCTACTGCCAACCAGAGGATGGCTTGACAACCTGTTGGGCTGATCCATCTGGACCAAAAGTATAAATAGTTTCTCTCTAGTGAGCCACTGAACAAAGGTAAATAAATGACATGAAAGTGGAGTGAAAATGTCAAAAGGCAGCTTTCAGGACATCATCCAAAAAGGAAAGATTAATAAAGGCCCAAGATGCAACAATAGTCCAAACCTAATAAGCTTTGATTTACACAAAAGTGAAATTTACTGGGTGAAGACTGATAGCTCTTTTCATGGTCCAAACAATCCACCTTGAGATGGTAGCTGCTGAAAAATATCAGAAATACCTTCAAAGGGAGAAAACGACAGTCACAGCCTTTTCTTGATCTAACAAGACAGAACTGTAAAGCTCATCTCAGCAACGGATTCTATCTTGATCATCCTGGACCAGTGCAGATATGACTGAGATGGGGGATTTTAATAGAAACAGGATCTACTGAAGGTAACTGATTCCTGGCCGGAACTCTGGTTAGCAAAGAAGAGACACAATATCACAGTTAGTGCTGAAACATAAACAACCCTTTCCATTGACTGCATTAATTTCACTCCTTCACCTTGCTGACAATAAGGAGAGGAGGAAGACTGTTTTAAGGGTAAGGTTCTCAAAGGAAGCTATACTCAAAGGTTCATAAGGAGGTTTAGACAGCAAACAAAGAACACACTGGAGGTTCCACTTCAGCATTAATCAGTGAGAGACTTACCTCTGGAACTCAAAAAATCCTTATCAGTTCTGAAAGATGTGTCTGACCCTGTAGTGCTCTTTAGACCTTAATGGTTGACACTGATCTTCAAGGAAAAAGAAGAAAATCTGCAACTGCAATTAAAGGGGAGCAGATAGGTACATTCCTCTTGCCCAGAAAATGTTGGACTACGAGCAATCACCAAAGAAGCTGTCAAACAGAAGAGGTTCTAAACTTTCAGGCAGAGAGAATATGCATGAGTGCCCCCTCAGCATCTGAGGTATGCTACAACCAATGTGTTACCTGTAGCGACCATGATGCAGTATTGTCTTATGAGGCTGACATACCACTTAAGTGCTAAAATAAATACCTCGCATTTCTAAATTGTTGATTTAGAAGTAAGCTTCTTCCCGAGTCCACCACCCTGCAGAACTATCCCTCTGGCTCTAGGTGAGTTCCCTACCTACACCTCTACCTGAATTAGGGGTGTAATGGAAGGAGCGAGATTCTGGAGTGTGAATCAGAACTATGTCAAAAACCTGTCCAAATTTTTCTACCAACATGGACTGTGATAAAACTTGGATCTGAAGAGAATCCAAGTCAACAGGGCATCCTTGTTAGGTCTCCAGTTTGCAAGAAGAAAGAACTGAAGGGGCAGCATCTGAAGCCTTCCTAAAGGAACTTAGTGTACTGCTGTGTTCAGAGTTCCCAGGAGTGAGATGTAGAGATGAGCAGACATTATTGTCCTCTTACCCAGTCTTACTAAGTGAGCAAGTATTTGTAAAATTCTGTTTGGAGGAACATGCAAGAAAATTCATCCCCATGCAAACAAAATTCTGAGAAGGCACAAGATCCAATTTGATCTTACTGAGGATTAGGCCCATTCACCATCTCCCAGCATAGAGACAGTACTCTCAGAAAAGTATATCTGAGGGCACTTTGCATAAACCAGTTATCAAAGTACTGGAAAATGGGAAACCCTAAGGGCCTTAAATAAGCAACTGTTAGACCCATCACCCCAGTAAAGGCTCTGGGAGTGAAAGCTAGGAAAAAATGAAGAGTCTGAAATGGAAAGATCTATCCAAGGAAAAGCCACAGAATTTTCTGTGGGTTGGAAAGATTGGGATGTAAAGATCAGCATCCTGAATATCTATAGAGACCACATAGAGTTCCAGACTGAGGAGATTGTCTCCATCTAAAATGCTCTTCCAGAAGGAACTTGTTCAAAGGGTAAAGTTGGATGGTACTAATGAAAATATGGGCATAAAGTGTAAGACTTTTTGTGTTCTTCACTCTCTCTGCAATACCATTCCTTTAAAGAAAGCACACCTCTTCCCACTGAGATACCAACTGAAGCTGATGGAACAGAATATAGAGTCTGTGAAAGAGGTACAGGTTCCTGGAAGCAAAGCCAGTAACCTTCCCTCACTGCAGAAAAGATTTAAGCACTGTCTGAGAGGCCAGAGCAAACCTGTGAAAAAAAGTTTAATTTGGTACCTACCAGGGCATTGGAAAAAGGGGAACTTCACAGGACAGAGTGAGACTCTCTTGTGGTGACTGACTTAGGTAAGGGGGAGGGATTCATAGTCTTCCTCTTCTGGTTCTTCCTGCCACCTCATCTTGCAGATGACGGGTAAAGAGAGGTTTTAAACTGGGACTGATTTCAATTTTGATTATTTCCCTGTTTAAAATGTTAAGGAAGGTAGCCACGGACCTTGCAGAATGAGAACGTGTCTACACTAATTTGACTGGGACAGTGACAGGTGTTGCTGATCGCTTGTATCTGCAAGGCCACTGTAGGGTTTAACCCCACAAACAGCACCTCTGCACCTACAGGGAAGATCATGAAACACTTTTGCTGTGATCCAGCAAAACCTTGGGTGTCTCAATGACTACACCACTCCTGAGGTGCAGCAGCTCTGCAAAAAGCACAACAGATATCATGAGCACATGTCTTAGCCATGACCTTTAACAGTCTCTGCAAGGCTGCAAGAGAAAAAGATTCCTCCTTCAAAAAGGTTGGCATGTAAGGCTATGGCAACTAATTTAGTTCTAATGCCTCTGAAGCCCAATGTCTGACACCTGGCACACGTCAATCAATCCCAGCCAACTAGCAATCTGGGTTCAGTAACCAGTATTCTATGTTCCATGATCAGTGACAGATCTTCACCCACTGCAGACCTGTTTACCCTTTTCTGGCTCCATCAGTAGACCAAAAGATGTCTGTCCGTAGTTTTTGACAGCTGTCAGTATTATAGCTATAAAGCTACCAGTTCAACAATAAAAATGAAACTTCATCCCGAAATACATTTATTACCTTTAATGACAATGACAAAATAATAATTATGTTTCTTTTACCAAGAAAATCATCTTTTCCAAAAACCAGCATCGTCACTCTACCTTTCCTAACCATATTCTTAAATAGTTTACCTTCCCTGCTGTGATTCTGCTGTCAGGAAATATTTTTTTTAAATCCCAATTTAATGAATCAGCTGTTTTCAACAGCAAGTTTAACTTTGCCCAAAACTGACATATTGTCACTTAGGCACAGATAATGTGTATTTCCTCACTGTCAGAAAATGTTTTAAAGAACGGGGAGAAAGACTTATTTGTGTCTTTTATTTCAGACCAGACCTGCACTCATCATGTCTTTGTATGTCACTTCTACCACCAAGTGTGAAAGAAAAATCCACTGCACAGACACCACAGTGAACATAATGAACACTTTTGTTAGACTCAATTTATAAATTCCCAAATATCTGTATAAATCTTTAGAAACTTCTGACTAACACTTGACTTTTTGACTTCCTCCAGTTTTCTTTTCACACGACACTGGTTCACCATTTTAAAAAAAAACTGCTTGCAGATGGTTTACCAGTTTGCAGAGGAACCATTGCTGAGGAACCATTGAATTTCTTTTTTTAAAGAAAAGAAATTTTAGAAGTGGAACGATACATTAAGATGCAAATTTTTGCTGGTTCTAATGTTTTCCGTGATCTTGCCCAAACAGTCCATACTGAGTATTTTTAATCCATACAAAATACAGAAAATTCATAAGAGTAAACATGTCTGCCCACTGTCATCTGACACACTACCTTATGACTGGTGCCATCTACCTAATACCTGGTGACTGGTCACTAGGATATGATAGTGCAATGATGAAGACCTAAATGGAAAGTCTCTTTTTGAAGGGAACTCAACTCCAACTGACAAAATCTTGCTTTAACTCTTTACCATCTGCAAGTACTTACTGCCCTGCCTACTAAGCCTGATAAGCAGCCTGTCTTCTAGCTGCTGTCTGTAGGCTGAACTCCAGAGCATCATAATGGCTGCCTGAGTGAGAGCTTCTTGAGTTAGTGCACATGCTGTATACATTCTCTTATCAATCTTGTCCCATGCAAACTATGTACTTTAATGTTGTTGTTGTTGTTGTGGGGCTTAATGTCATTTTTCAGCACACGATAGGCTATACATGGTGGCCAGTATTAATGGTGGAGAAAGAAACTGGGAAATCCCCGGAAAAAACCACCGACCCATGAGAAGCTACTGGCAAGCTTTCTCACATATCCACATTCGCCAAATCCTAGACTCAAACCCACGCAGACAAAGGTGAGATGGCAGTGATCCGTAACGGAGAGCGCTTTAGACCACTCGGCCACTCGGGGCCCCTGTACTTTAATGAAAACTAATATTTTAAACACTTACCAAAGTTTTTTGCCACTCATTTCCACCAACAAGTATATATAATCCTCTGGAATCAATGTTTGTATTCACATATAATAAAAAATATACCTCAAGATATCTGTTGTGTTTATAATGTATATTAGACTACTTTTCTCACCACTGTTTTGCACAACTGGATTATTTCTTTGGGAAAAAACTGTAAAAAAGAAATCCATCTCCCTTGCATTTTCATCTAAATTAAAATCTTGGCCCTGAATCTACTGTAAAGTCGTCCACATGTAACGGTCCCATGTGTCCCGACCAGAAAAGATCATCGTGTGTTTCATCCTCAGATTCAGATAAATCTGAAATGTCAGGTGTCAAAACAGGACTTATACTAATGTCCGATCCTTCATCTTTAATTGGATCATGAAAGGCAATGTCATTTGCAATGTCATCAATTTCAAATCCTTCAAAACTTTCATTGGAATTGTCATTGGAATACATGAATGTTGCCATTTTGTTTCAATTTGACAACTGACCTCACTTTCAAAAGAAATTCCCGCTTATATGCTGTAAAACTACCAACAGAACACTTTCATCATTTTATGTAAGGACTATTATCATTGGCTAAATATTGTTAAAAAGACCGGATGTTTGCAATTTCATCCAATGCAAAGCTTTAAGACAAAACGTTTATATGCGTCTCTGGGGTTTCCCAACCCTTGGCTGGAAACACATATATGAGCCAGCCGGGACAGACTCGGTATTATTAGCAGCTTATACATGCGTCTCTGGGGGTTACAAGCTATTTTTAGCGTCGCATATATGCGTTAGCAGAAGGTAAAGAGTTAATATGAGGTCTAGTAGCATGAGATGATGACCACGCTTCCTTTGCATCGGTAAGGAAAGGCTCAATATCAGGCTAGCAATTTCCTTATGCCAGAAAGTGCTAATCATCCTTCCCTCAAGAGATCTCCCCTTTCGTGGAAGCTGGTGGCTTTCTAACTCCAGACACCTCTCTCATTGAATCAGGTAACATCTGAACACTGGCAAGTACTGTCATTAAATCAGGCGACCTTCATACACTAGGAAATCACTTAGATGCAATTGACTTCGTAGACTTCATACACCAGTAAGTGTCCTAGCAACCTATCTCATTGAATCAGGTGACTTCTGTACATCAGGAAATGCTGTCACTGAATCAGGCAACTTCCATATACACCAGGTCATACCTTAGCTACAGTTGACTTCCATATGCCTCAGCCCAGGAACAGAGGGAGTCATCCTGAGATGTAGATGAAGAGGCATGACCCTTCTTGGCCCAAACCAACTGGGCAACCATTCCTGTGTAGACATTCCATGCTTGCAAGACAGTTGGTTTGCGTGTTCCACACTACTTTGCTATTCACACTTTTGCCAATACCTTGAGGCATTATTAAATGCTGATGGAAATATATAATGAACTGGAACAACTAAAAGAGCAGGAAATGTTGACCCTGATACTGGATTATATTAGAGTGATGAAACACAAAAAGCAACACTCTTAACCCTGAAAATCAATAAAAATGGACAAAGATACAAGAAAATAGAGCATGGACTAAGGAGAAATTAACAAATATGACATAAAAAGGATATGACTAACAGTAAAAATGCCAAATGTTACCTAAATTAATGGTGTTAAGGACCCAAGAGACATGTATTAATATATGAAGTAGAAAGAAACGATGAAAGATATTCTGACTATCAGACATGGATTAAGGTATATCAGACTGGGATCACTGATCATATTTTTATTGTAGGCCTCAAATTTTTTTTTTTTCAACAATTTTTCATCCTCTAAACATACATCAATTTCACTCAAATTTTTGTGTTAGCAATCTGCATGCATATATGCACCATTTTTGCACAATATGACCGCCATCTGAATATAAACAATACTTTTGCAGCAGTTATATAGATTTGGTTCAAAATGTCTGTGTTGTCCTAAAACAACTCTGCATACACAGAGGGGTGAGGTGGACACAAATTAGTACAGGTGCAAGGTCATGCAAACAACATTCCAGCTCTAACAAGGGTAAACTTAGAATCATAAAGATGACAATATCTGCATGGCCATATTGCTAAAAAAAAATAGTGGAATTTACATCTTGCCATGGTTATATATTTATGTAAGTAGACACAAAATATTAAAATATTTTAAGACTGCTCTGAGATAATTATGTTGCTTATTTTACATCTATGTATCAGGTTTTTACCTATGTTATGGCTCTACACATATGTACACATACTGTGTAAGATAAATTGATGCACAATGTTTTATCGTCTTGTTCAAAACTAAAATTAACATTGCCACAATAAATACACCATCAAAGGTCATCTCATCAGAATAATTATTATTGCTGATCTTAATAGAATAAAGAATCAGTTAAGTAACTGAAATAAACAGTGACTTCCCGTTTTCAAAGAGGGATCATCCTGCATGTGATAGGCATTGCCTTACAACTGGCTACCTTCAATTCTGATAAGAGTTTTTTTGTTTACCCTGAACTTGAAACAAGCAATAACCACCAATCAGAACTGAATATAGCCATTTCACTGCATGACATACCAAATATGTATACCCTCAAAACTCAATCCAAAGACAAGATAGGAAGCAATGAGGTAAAAGTGGCCATTAAATGAACACTAAGGTGCTTAAATCGTACATAGAAAAAAGGTTTGAAATGTCTCCTACAGATGGATGACAGGCAGGTGGCAGTTAAAAGTCTATAAAATTAGCCTGTTTAAATCTAACAGAGCTAGAATAAAATGCAAAACAAACCCTGATGCTGTGGAAAATTTCAGTTAATATTAGTTCATGTATTCCATGAGTTTCTTCATCATAATGGATCTCCTAAGGTATACACTCTTATGATGAAATTTTGCAGTGAAAAAAACTGGTAAGGATGCAGTGAAAATGTTGTTCAACATCAAATTAAAAGTTGTTAAATTTCATGTAATGGCAGGGCAGGGTTATGTAACCTAAGCTTCATCCAAGTACCCATTAGTCTGCATTTATTCAGTCAAAGTTACTGTTTGTCATTTCCTAATGATGAAACATATTGACCAAAGCATTGGCCAGCATAAAAATCATAGTGTCCATCCATTTTGATTACATGAAAATAGAAAGTTACCTTGCAGAACAATCCACAAATATTAATATACAAATAAAACAGCCTTTAGATTACAAACTAACAATGTGAAGTAGATACAGTATGTATCTGCTTCTATCATTTCAAACTGCAAGTATAAACAATCAACAAGAGTACCTTGAGTGACACATTATATGCTCACCTGTGTTTAATACACCTTGATGTAAATAACTGGCATTTTTTTGCAGAAATAATTTTTCTCTATTGTGGTACAGTAATCTTTGACCTTTCCACCTCAAAATCCATAAGCTACATCATTACCCTAAGTGCAAGCCAGCCACCAATTCCTCCACAAAGTTTGTTCAGGTATGTGATGTGCAATTAAAGTTACTGTGTGGAAACCATTTTTATTCTTTCTGTTACAGTGACCCTGACTTTTGACCTTTGACTCCTAGTCTATGGGTTCCTTCTGTACCCCAAGTTTAAGCCATCCACAAAGTTTGATAGCCATTGGTGATGGAGGACTAAAGTTACTGTGCCAAAACCATATTTGTTCTTGAGTCATCATAACCTTGACCCTTGGCCTCAAAATCAATAGGGTTCCTCCTAACCCCATGGGCAAGCCATCCATAAAATTTTGAAGAGTCAAGTTGTTGATCAGAAACCATTTTTCTTCTTTCAGTCACAAATCACTTTGACCTCTGGGATTCTGACCCTGAAATTGACAGGGTTCTGTTAATTAACCTAAATTTATACCATGGTGGACAACTTGAGTTACTGTGCAAACTTGGTGACAAACAGATGCAGATACAACAGACAACACCAAAATATAATAATCTTTGCATTATCAGCAGACATACAAAATGCACACACCACTACAGAGTCAACATTAAATTTAACATTTTTTTTCTTCACATTTTCATAACACATAAGGGTTAGTTTCACTGTCATATCAAATTTGTAGTTGCAACAATTCATTGAGTTTCTCTCACTTGATAAATTCTGAAGAAAAAAAGATCATTAATTCCAGAGATAAGAATATGATGACATACATGTCTTTACATTTAATAAACCAATGAAAACACAGAATAGTTCTGTTTTGCTATGAATCATCTGTGACCAAGACAGAACCCAAAAATTTCAAGATAAACTGACTATAAACAGTATAATTCTCTTTAATAACTGAGCCATAGTTTCCAACTTCAACTGGCCCTTTTAATTTGACTGTGGAAGCTCCTTAAGGCAATAATTATAGTGGCAGCTTTTGAACAATATTGCTGGCATAACAAACCGAAATTGTCTTAAGTTTGGAATATGCTTTAAATTTTGAACTTTATCGTTTGTTTTCAAAACATACCATATTTGGTAACAACATTATACAATTAAGCAGTGTTTTTTTCAGTGTCTACAATTAGTGAAGCAAAACCTGTTATGAATGACCAATGCTGCAAGAGATTACCTGTCCCGAGAGACCAAATTCTCAATACACAGATCAACTGTTATGACCTGTCAGAGACAATCTCTCTTAAGAGACCATGGCTTTTTGGCTGAAGAAGTGGTCTTTCAAGACAGTTTCTACTGCATATTCTCAGTATACCAGAGAGTATATATTAGGTGTGCAGTGTGTATTAAATATTGAACTAGTAAACATACAGCACTTCCAAACCTATCTGAAAGCACCAAGAACATTTCTTTCACCAAAAATCTCTTCATACAAGAACAATCTTGACAAGCTTTGGCAATCTCCAAACTATATTAAACTTATAGTATTTAGATATATGTTGATTAGAGTCATGGTACGTAATTAGAGTGGCTTTGTTTAGTATGTCTGATGTAAGTATTAAATACAGAAAAAAAGAGATACTGGTAATGTGATCAGATTGGCTTTTGTGTAGTATCTCTTAAGTATTAAATACAGAAAAAAGTATGTACTGCAAATGTGATTAGAGTTGCTTTTGTTTAATATATCTGAAGTATGCACTGGATTGTGTTACAAATCATGGCAATGCATGTGATTAGACTGGCTATTGTCTAGTACATACAAAGTATGCATTGGTTTATGTTACGAGTCATGGCATGTGATTAGACTGGCTATTGTTTAGTACATACAAAGTATGCACTGGATTATGTTACGAGTCATGGCATGTGATTAGACTGGCTATTGTTTAGTACATACAAAGTATGCATTGGATTATGTTACGAGTCATGGCATGTGATTAGAGTGGCTATTGTTTAGTACATACAAAGTATGCATTGGATTAGGTCACGAGTCATGGCATGTGATTAGACTGGCTATTGTTTAGTACATACAAAGTATGCATTGGATTATGTTACGAGTCATGGCACGTGATTAGACTGGCTATTGTTTAGTACATACAAAGTATGCATTGGATTATGTTACGAGTCATGGCATGTGTTTAGACTGGCTATTGTTTAGTACATACAAATTATGCATTGGATTATGTTACAAGTCATGGCATGTGATTAGAGTGGCTCTTGTTTAGTATATTTAAACTATTACACTAAATGCAAAAAAGTATGACCTGGAAATGTAGTGTTCACCTTTGAAAAGAAACTTTAGGAAATATGTTGTTACCATGCGTGTGTGTGTGTGTGTGTGTCTGTGTTTGTGAATTTTGAAGCATATAGAACACAACAACTGAGTGTAAAATAATCTAGTGTAATTAACAATTAAAATACTATCCAACCACAAATGGATGGCAAAGGTAAGCTATGTAGCAGACAAGAAGAATAAATAATTTGACAAAACTCTCCACAGTACTAGTACTATAATGTACTGTTCACGTTACCTTTGACCTCACCAGTGATCTGTGGTTGAATGGTACAATTTTGCATTTGTGACCTGTGACATTGGCATTAATTTGTGGGGAATGGTAAAAGTTTGTATTTGTAAATAAATGGTACACTGATGGTGTTTGTTGTAACAGATGTGCATGCAAAAACAGTGCAACTTTAACAGAATGCATAGATTTGCCAGCACCAATCACAGACCAATAACAGTTTGAATATTCTCACTACTATACCTTGCTGTTACTGTCTGCTGCAGCCTGATAGGTGATAGCAGGAGGGACAGGGGCCCCCTGATTTGTGTATGAACTGTCGAGTATACAAGCCTGCAGCTGTAAAAACACAAGCAGCAAAAACCTCATGCTTAAGAGATGAGTACCACTCAGCATTAGTATCAAGCAGCATCACTACACTACACTACATTACACAACACTACACTACAAGTACACAGCACACTACTAAGTCACAAGCGAATAATTATGATCTTAAAAGTCATACGAGTCCAATATATTCATCTTGCCAGAAGGTCAAAAAACTCTGAGCTTGAAATCACATTTCCACTCCCATCAAATCAAAAAATAAATTTCAAAAGTAATGTTCTTTGTGAGTGGTTGACTGATAATCCCAAACTCAAATATTTTATGATCTCCAAGCTAAAGAACTGACTTAAACTGTGAACTGAATTCACAGTTTAAGCACTGTTCTGAGGGTATGTAGATGTGGCACCACTGTACAAAATGATTCATACACATTATTAACCTAAAACAGAATTGGCAGCTGAATATCTTACAATGCTCTTCACTTAATGGCTAAAGACAACTCTGATATTAAATATTGATGGTTTTATATGCTATGTAGATAATATCATAAATATTGTATCATTACTGCAGCATTGCCAAAAATATTTTCCATACTGCAACAATGGAATTTCTATGTGTTGTGCCACACTGTAACATTAGGACCTGACCATTTAAGCTTTGGATGTGGGGGTCTGTTAATAGAAAAATAATTCCAGCTCTCAGATAACTTTGATTTATAGCAAACAAAACCTATTATATCTTGTAGACTAGCTGAAAATAAAATAAATTATGGTGATGTAAAATAAAAATAAATATACCCCTGCTTGAAATAAAATCCCAGGGCCCACCCCCACCCCATTAAATCATTGGTCCCATTATGTAACTACCAACAAATGGCTTCACTTTATAGACTCTCTAGCTGGTTACAGATAATGAAATAAGGAGACATTAAGTAAGGCTGACATGCATGTTGGAAAGATGTATTCTACAATAATAGTAGCCAAGAAACCTGAAAATTTAATTCATACCGATACAATAGATTTAAGTAATGGAGATATCTTCAAGTGCAGTTCAGCAAATGTGATTGTCAAACTCGTTCAAAATTATGTGTCCATGTTCAAAACCAAACAAAATCTTAGGATTTTCAATGACAGTTGGCTTTTCAAATTTCAGATAAATCTGGAAGAGCACTTTGTAGAAATAAGATAAATGTAATAGTCCAAACATTTTTCTTTGTATGGTATTTGCTGTCAACATTAGAGAATCTGCATAGTAACTATAAAATCTTAAGACTTCTAAAACAGCTTGAAGTCGTGAATGATTACATAAATTTTTTCTGAATTAATTCAAGTTGTGATGCTGACAAAAGTATATTAAATATATACCTGCTTTCAACCAACAAAGAATATCTGGGGCAATATACGAAGGAGCACTAAATCTTCATGTGACAAATCATGTAACTGGACAGTATCATTCATTTTCACCAAAAGTTATTAAAGTGCATGTATAACCAATGTCTGATCAAAAGGTACATGTACAATGATTCATTTACATCTGTCAGCTAGAGACATATACCATCACTTATATCTGTCAGTTGGAGACATCTACCATCTATGAGATCATCTCAGCTTGAGTCTAGGAACAATCTGTACTGAAATGCCCAACAACCTTAGTTTTTGGTAAAATTTAGTTGTGCAGGGTTATTCAAAAACATGACAAGGTGATCTACACTTTCTAATTCTAAAATGGCAAAAGGTGGTGTAATAGTTATTGATTCATGTATACAATGAACTGCCTGCTCTATCATTTTATTAGAAACTATTGTTCCACTCTTTAGTTTTGATGAATAAAATTATTATACTTCATTGCATTCTAATATATTCACAATTTAGTTCTAATAACAACAGTAAAGATTTGAACAAAAAAATTTAAAATCAACAGGATTATTACTCGAAGTCTCAAAAGCAAATGCAAACAATGCAAAATAATATAAATGAACAAACTAACCCTGCAAGTCAATGTTATCTCTGAATCTTTATAATGATGTGTACTATTTACAAATGTAAGATCAACATAGTTGTACCAGGTTGGACACTGAAGAACAGCATATTAGTAGTCGGTTAATTAATAGTGAACATGCTCATTTACATAAAACTTGCATCAAATTAGGACTCATAAAATGGCAGTAGCTATTTTTGTTCCCCTATCAAGGATTTTAAAGTGTCTCAGTGGAATGAAAGGCCTCAACAGTCACATGTTACTGCAACTCAGTGTATACATTATTCCTCAATATATGACAGTTTCAAAATTACAAAAAAAGTTAAAATACATGTACTGGTAACATTTGGAAAAGAGAGAAAGAAGGATTAAAAGCTAACATTCTAGTCAATTAAACACATACTGTAACCAGTGCAATTTTAATAATACAGATTTAAGCTGAATTGTCCAATCCAGACTATTTATGCACAATTTAGTGCCTTGAACTGTGAGCACTCATGGCTTGTTTGATTGGCTTGCACAATCTTCAATAAAAAGCCTCCATAAAAACTGTGTCCCTCCATCAATTTTTAGTCATGGCTGCTAAAACTCTCAGATAATATTTACCACAGGAAACAATATCACATAATACTGAACTCTCGGATAATAATTACCATAGGAAACAATATCACTTAATACCTTTGGAAACTACCCAAAATTGTTAAAACAGCTAATATGTAAAAATTTAAACACAAAATGGTGCATGAATTGAGAGAAGGTACTGGGCAAATTAATCAATATATTGTTAGTCTAAGTAAATAAATATTTTGTTTGCAAAGGATTGACAAAAAACATGTGCCTTGGTGACTACACAGATTTTGCAATACATCCTTCTGTCTGCATTATAGAAGACAATCCCCAATTAAATGAAATGCCTGGGCAAAGTTTATTTATAAAAGTCAGGAGTAAATATAATTTTTAATGGTACTTTTCTATAATTCATCCCTCTGCTTGTTTCATTTTCAATTACCAATGTTTGTTAAATAATTAGGAAGTAGATGCTGACTCTGTGTGTGTGTGTGTGTGTGTGTGTGTGAGAGAGAGAGAGAGAGAGAGAGCACACACACACACACACAAGAGATCCATGCACTGCATATCTGACAGATATTACTCACAAATAAGCTCAAATGACCATTTGCTGCCATGACTGTCAGACATTGAACCATAAGGTGCAGGTACTTATCCAATTCAACTCTTTGGTCAGTATGTTCTCTTCAACTGTGTAAACACTCCATAGACACAACGCAGATGTGTGAAAGCTCATCTCTTGTACTTGCCAAAACACAACATGTACAAACAATTGCCCAAGGGTTTGTAGTACACAACAGAATTAGGGCATGTCAGCACATATTTGACCTTAAGAACAAAATGTGTAGTGAATGTGCTAGCTTAGCTTAAAGCTAAAAAGGAGAAAAAGAAATCAGCGACAACTACTAACTTTTAGTATTATTTTCTGATACTTGTCTGAAGAGCTCATTAAATAAAACTTCTCTTCCGACTTGACCAGAAATGACAATTAACTGTTATGGCTTTTTGAGGATGTGTCTGTTTGTTGTCAATTAATAATTTTTAAAAGCAGTACAGTGAAGGACAATACTCTCACTCTGTGAAATTCTATAGTATAATTTTCTGACAGAAAAAGATCATTTTTGTCAATAAATAGTTAGAGAGAAACCTCATGAATCATGGAAGGATAATACTAAAGCTCAAGTAAAAGCAAGTCCAGAACTCAAAATGACACATTTTCTGGTACATCTTAATTATGTATATTAAGGTTTTAGTTTTTGTTACATTTTATATAGCTCTCCTCTCCCTCCTTATAATGCATTAGTGGGAGTCCATAGCCCTTGACTGCATTATGTACAGAACTGCGGCATACCACTGAGTACTGAGATCTATGGAACTAAGATGTATAGAGAATAGGATAATTTACAGAACCATGATATAGCATGCACTATAAAAATTTGTTAAATAATGGTGTTTTAAAAAGGAAATGAAGATACAAGACAAAATTTCACCTTGTTTTCTTTTAACCTGTATTGTTAATGAATGGTTATGACTTTGGTCATGGACCCCATAGTAATATGTCATTTCTGGAATAGCATTAGAACAGGGTATATTATAATGGGGGAGAGCTGTACCTTCCTGCATTATTTTATAATGAATTTCACAATGTTAATTTTTTTAAGGGAAAAAATTGTTTAACAGTATCTGCATTTAGGGATACCTGACACACATTAATATATCTTTACTGTGGGTTTTGTAGCTGCCCAAAAATATGTCTTAATATAAGATTTATGTAACTTCAGAGAAATGGAGAATGTAATTATGACAGAACAGAGTGCATAAAATTAAGAAACCTATTTGTTTAACATTTAATGAAAAATTAGCTCAACAACATTACATTCCTTCTGAAAATTACATCTAGTCACTTTAATAAATACAGTTCATCCACACAGAAATACAGTACTTGTCTCAAGAAACCTTTAATGAATGATGTATGTTTATAACTTTGTACAATTCATAATGTTCTTATGCAAAATATTTCCCGAAATTTCTTCAACATAGGTTCATACTCTTTGATCAGACAAAAATTGTATCCTTTAAGGATAGCTCAATCCTACAACACTTAGTTGGTCATTCTGACATCTTGACATACAGTGAAAACAAATGACAGTCATGGCTGCTTAAATGCATGTATGCATATGTAATGATTTTTCTCTTTTGAAAATCAACTGAGTGTATCTGACGTAAGAATACTGTTTTATATGTTTCTATTGGATAAGCATCAAAAGCTAGACCACATGCCAGGTTAATAAAGCTCGGGTAATAATTTTAAAAAACTGTTATATGGATCATTGATACAAATGAATAACATCAACCACAATTAAATACTAAGCAAATAAACAGTCTATCTTGAATGGCTTATCTATAAGCAGTTAGTTATTAATAATTTACATAAAAAGTTGGTTCTCTTTTGTATGGTGCAAAGACTTTGGATTAGCCTATAATTGGACCTAATCTGTATTAGCACATATGTCAAGCATAGACCTATTGCTGCTTTTATGAGTGATGTCCCTCTGTGTAAGGTCAGAGATCAATCGGGGTGGAATTACATTATGCTCAGTGGGGTGTCCATTTTTATATGTATCACAACAAAATTATTTAAGAAAAAAGTGCAAGAATCTATTTGGTCTTGATTTACAGTAGACATAAACTTTTATATAAAATACCTATAACCTCAGTTATTTTACACATTTAACACCGCTCCAGTGGCCAAGTGGTTAGAGTGTCCACCTCGGATGAGGGAGGTCATGGGTTCAAACCCCAGCAGAGCCATAATAAAAAAGACTTATAAAAATGGTACTAACAGCTGCCTTGCTAGGTGCTCAGCATTAAGAGGTTAGTGTTAGGACTGGTCGGCCTGGTGTTAGGATAATGAGACTGGGTGGGGACATCATGCTACATGTCTGCAGCATGATGCCCCAGTGCTAGACATCACTATAAACTGCCACACTGCAGACATTGTAGTGATATGACTGAAAAATTGTTAAAGCTATGTTAAAAATCCCAGTCACACACATACATACACATACACATTCAACAGATAAAATTCGTTGTATATGGAGGCTGTTTTACTCCAAATGACCTTTGACCTTTGGAGCTCTTCAATGGGTAGAAAGCAGCATTGCAAAGTTATGGATCAATACATCTAATGTTTTAACCTTGCATGCCCTTGGGAAATTTTCTTACTTTTAAGCATAAAACAGCATCTGCTAACTGTGAATAATTTTGTCCAGCTTATGTCAGAAATTTAAAGGCTAGTATACATTTCCAAATTTGAAGTTAGTTTTGCGGGGGGGGGTGTAAGTGTAAAATTAAAATCTTGGATATAAAATTTGTTTTGGTTTTCCGAGTTGAGGCATTTTGGTGTTCTGGAAGAAAAATGAAGATTAATTTATTATAGAAGGAAAATTTCAGGACTCCACAAATGTTGATTATGAGGGGATTCCGGGTTACCAAAGGTTTGGTTTTGAGGGGTTTTACTGTTTCACATACATCCACAAATAGAAAAAAAAACGCATGCACACACACATGCGCACACACTCACAAACACACATGCACGCA
This sequence comes from Megalonaias nervosa, assembly GCA_016617855.1. Taxonomy (NCBI): domain Eukaryota; kingdom Metazoa; phylum Mollusca; class Bivalvia; order Unionida; family Unionidae; genus Megalonaias; species Megalonaias nervosa. The sequence goes on along the minus strand of JAECUM010000115.1, from coordinate 66,387 downwards.
TGTTGAAGAAAATGGTCATTAAGCCTTGCATCAGATGAAGTTAACATTTAAAATAAGTATTTACTCCTAATCTAGCCAATAACAAGCTCTTTTGTGGAAAAAGATCACTTTATTACCTCAATTAATCCATGCAAAAATAAATGGGAATGGACACAGCAATAATAAGATTAAAGTAAATTGTTTGTAATAATCTGATTGAGGTATAGTAGAAGAATGACCAGACGAGTCCCTTTTTAGTAGCAAGGAAGGCAGCACAGTTAATTGGCAATTTTCACAATCCTCCATCACAGGTACTCACTTCTACCAGTCAAAAAAGGAAAAACTTTTGATAACACCTACTCCACTTCTAACAATTAACACAAGATGACTAACTTGCTCTGTTCAAGGTCTGACCCCTTGCTGATTTCTTGTTAATTTTCATACACCTCCATCATATTCAGCCACTCATTAATTGTGTCATCTTCAAGAAAAAATGTTTCCCCCATGTATGATTTAAGTACCTTATTTACTTTACCCAGGACTGGAGTAAACAAAAAACACCATCCAAACTGAACGCATAATATATTCACTGCTAATGCTTAAAGAACTGTAACCCTCCAAACTTGATCCAAATAAACAAGACACAAAGCACCAAAGAAACTTTTAGTGAATGCCACCATTAAATAATAAGTATTTTAATTGTACATGGGGAAAGAGTGGTAGTGTTCTCCATGCCCATTACAATTTTTCCCACATGAAGAATGTGTTACATAAAAACTGTATGATAAATATTACAATTTACATGTGACAGGTCTTTAGCTCATGGTTTTGCCCCCAGAAATCCTAGGACCTGAGCAGTACTGTTCCACTAACACCAACAATTAGCTACTGCAAGGCAGATTTTCTAGGTACTGTATATACACACATACAAGTCAATCACAGTACATGTCACTTCTTGTTAAATGTCCCACCGTTTGTTTAATCTCATCTAAATGTTTGCAACTGTTCCTTCTTTTTTTTAACACCAGAACATTACTAATATCAAAATGTATTTTTAAATACTACAGCCCACTGGTAAATTTAAAATGATCTTTGGAGGGTAAAAATAATTTTAATCACATAATACTTACCTGCTACTACTGCATCGCTTTCCTTTCCAGGACTCTAGTCTCCAGTTGAAGCTAATTATTCCTGCCTCCAAATAGTATTGGAGATGCAGAATTAAAAAGAAAATGATCCCCATCTTACTCTTCAAGCACAGCCAAATGAGAGAATACCATCCTCTTTTGACTTGGATCTATACAGTACAGGACATCAGAGTGGATGGCATGAAGAAAATTAGTAGGTAAGTATTACATAATTAAAATTGGTTTCACTCACCCCCCACCAAACCCAACATTTTAATAGCATTCATATATTACCTGACTCTAATGAATTGCTAAATTTACCATTTTAGGAAGGAGGCTAATGGCCTCAACAAATCTGGTATAGAAACTGTTGTACATACTAGAGGTTAAAGGTATTGCAGGTACACCACAGCATTTTTTTTTCACTGATATGATCCACTGTATGTTTTCACTGTACTGGTACTTCAGTAGTTTCCATGAGTAAAGAATGTACAGAAATTCCAGAGCAATCTAGTTTATGAATTTAAAGATATTGACAGAATTCTTTCATTTTTCATTAAAAATAAATCAAAAAATTATTTTATTGTTATAAAAACTGTAGAATTTGTCACAAATTAATTTTGAATATTACAAATATATTTATGTACTTTTGATTACATGTTACATATGCCAATGTATTTGCACAATGGGATTTTGTTAAAGATATTCAGACCAAATTCAAAATTTGACAAAATTTACAATTTTTAAAAAAAATGTTACTTTTTAGTTATTTGCTAGTGCATGTTAATGTGTGAAGTACGTGTTTTCCTTTGTAAGACTGCAAATCACACAAAGATTTTCAGGAAAGCATTCACTTACGTAATTCTCAAGTCCACTAAATATTTTCTTGTTTGTTGAATAAGCATGTCTTATGTTTAATGGCCATATTTGATAAATACATAGCCCAGATATTGGCCTCCCACTCAAAGTTTCCCTGCATATTATATTAATAGTGTAGATGTAGGCTTCAGTACAAAACACTTTGTACTTTTATCAATACAGTCTCTAATGTCAACACGATGTCTGAGGTGTCAGCTACAGTGTAAGCTTACTTATCCCATTTTAGTTTCAGATTTAAGATACAATTTATTCAACAATTAACACACACATAGCAAATTTATCTACTATAACATGCTGACCATTAAATTTTGGCATTTTCATGGCAGTGGCAGCTGTGATTTTATTATTAGCAGAGAAATTTTATTTTATCTCAAAATAAATTATTTTTTCCTCATAATATACTGGATATAGCATCGTTTTATTTTGCTATAAATCTGAGCAAGATATTTTTCCAGTTACTGAAAGACAAAATTACAAAAAGAGTCAGGCCCCTGCCCCAAAACATTAAATTGTTGGTCCATAACAAAACTGTGGTTTACCATGTTACATATCACAGTATGTTCAAAAAGGTTGGGCCACATTTCATACCACCATTATTATGCCCAACAAAAACAATTCCTTCACTCTGCTGCACCAGAGACCAAAGGCAAAAGGAAAACAAGGTATTGTGAGACCATCAGAAGGTGGCTCTCATAATAGCATCCAAAGATGAGCGATTCAAATAGGCTCAAGATGTAGCAATAGCCCCCAACTTCATGGGCTTTAATTTAATTCTCACTAAAGAAAGGTCTCTCTCAGTTAGTAACTGATAAGCTCTCTTGATAGTCAGGACAATCTACCTGGAAATAGTGGACATCAAAATATCAGAGGAACCCTTCTGAGGTAGCCTAGATGATTACTCCCTTCTTACTCCCTTTAGAAGAAGCCTACTTAAAATCTTAAGGTCCTAACAATCATCCCAGCACAAATATAAATGAAACAGGGGTTCTCAATAGGAAGGTGAGCTAATGAAGCTAGCTGATTCTTAGTCAAAAACACAGGTTGGCAAGAAGAGAGTGTGTGTGTAATTCTAATTTTTAACATAGCTTTAAAAAATTTTCAGTCATATCATTACGATGTCCGCAGTGTGGCAGTTTATAGTGATGTCTAGCACTGAGGCATCATGCCGCAGACATGTAGCATCATGTCCCACCCATTATCCTGACACAAGCTAACCAGTCCCAACACTAACCTCTTAATGTTGAGTGCCTAGCAAGGTAGCTGTTAATACCATATTTATAAGTCTTTGGTATGACTTGGCTGGAATTCGAACACCGACCTTCAGCATCCAAGGCAGACACTCTAGTCTAACCACTAGGCCACTGGAGCAGAAGCAAAGAAGAGAAACTTAATCATAATTACTGTTGACTCATAAACAACCCTTTCCACTGACAAGACATGAAGCTCACTCCTTCTCCTTGCTGAAAACAGTCTTAATGGTAAGGTTCTTGAAGGAAGGTTCGCACAGAAGTTCATATGGGGGTTTTGTTAACACCAAAAGAATACACAAAAGATTCCATCTTGTCATTAATGACCAAGATACCATTCTCTGAAGTTCAAATTGCTTAACAAGATCAGAAAGGTGTTGGCCTGATGCAATGGTGGTAACCCAAGAAAAATTGAGTGTCTGATAGGGCTACCCAATAGTCCTTAATAGTGAACATTGAAGATTCTCTCTCCTCAGAAAGGAAACGAAAATCTGCAATTGTGCTCAAAGTGAAACAGCTTGAAGCAACAAATTTACTACCACATCAATCAGAGAAGATTCTCCATTTTACACCATAATGCCTTCAAGCAGATTGCCCCCTAGCCTGGATGAGACAGTTAGCAAGCTTGCTTGAAAACTGGTCCTGAAAGATTGATTACTTGAGATGAGTTAAGCATGACAGTGGAGCATTTGTAGGCTGTTGTGGAGGTGAGACCCCCCTGTGCTGTGACCTCTAATAATCTCTTTGACTCATCTACAAACAGACAGTGAGTAGATCCTTGAACCAGGACTGTTAAGGCCACCATGAGGCTACCAATTTGCGCTGTGCAGTGAAGGTCCTGACTTCGTGGAGGACCTGCAGAAATATTTTGGAATGTGGGAAGACATTCACGTCTTTCCTTAATAATGCCTATTTGGACTGGTGGAATAAGACGAGGGTCCAAGCTAGGTGAGGATATTCCTGGAAATGAAGCTATTAGCCATCCTTTAACTTGAAATGGGTCCAAAAAACATTTGTGATCCCCAACCAAACCTATGAAAAAAGGTCTGAATGAGCTCCTACAGAGATGCTGGAATGAAAAAAGACATTGCAGAAGAGAGTGCAAGGGCTGACGTGCTCCCTCCTTGGGAATGGAGGAAGAGTCCAAAGACCTCCCTCTTTCTCTCTGACCACCTTGTATAGCGAACAGCAGGCAAGCTGTTGCTTTGAATTGCGGCTGCTTCTGAGACTGCTGAGGCTGCACCTGCCTGACAAATTTGGCAGTCAGGGTAGGCACAATTTTGCCTGTTTTGATGGGCCAAAAGATGCTGCCAGGGACCTGTGCTGTTGGTCCCTCACATTCTGTGATGCTATAGAGGGGATCAAGCCTCCAAAGAGCATCTCCATCTCATGCATTACAAACCTTAAAAGGTTCTTGCTGCAGTCTAGCAAGACCTTCAACGTCTCCAAGGCAGCATACCTAAAGAGATGAAGTGCTTGATGCAATGTCTTCACTACAGCCTCCAACAAATACTGAAGTACTGTTGGACAAAATGATTCTTCCTTCAGGAGACTGAAGGTGGCTATCAAAAAGAGATCAGCATGACAAGTGACAGTCATGACAGTATGGCCTTTTAAGATTCAAAGCCTCCAAGGTTTTCAACTGGGAAGCAAGCCCATGCTCCAGGCAATATCTCCACTGGTGAGACATCCCAAGGTTTTGGGGGGCGGGTGGCAGAGCTTAAGTGGCTAAACTGAATGGGCTTGATAGCTGGAGACTGAGAGCAACAGCCAATCTGTAGAATAGGGGACAGACCACTCCTTCTGCTGCCTGGTGAACTCTTGTTCCAGGGAAAATTTCAGTGTAATCTCCAAGATCATTGCCAAGTGCAGAAGCAACAGATCTAGACAAGATGCTGTCCAATAGAAAGCATTGGAAAGAATCTTCTTGTCCTTAGAGCCAGAAGGCTTAAGACACAAATCTTGGGATGGAGGCAGTAAATTTCATTCACTGACTGTTGAAGATCCAAACTACCTCCCCTTCCATCACCTGTCATGGCAGGTAGGAAGGAGCCAGGTACCACAATGGAAGGGGAGCGACCATCATCACTGGTTCATCCAAGAACTCATTCAAGTCTATGATTATGGAGATGACATCATCATCCTGTAACAGTCCCTGAGGTTTGACAAGTATAATGAAGACAAGTACTGTAGTATCATCAATTTTCAAGGGGGATCAATTTTCGTGGTTTTTGTTGTTGACCTGAACCATGAATTTAAATCCCCAATGAAAAAAATGAGCCACGTAGGATGATGACCCCTCCCCTCCATTTTCTTACAGTGTTTCATTCCAAGAGATTAACACAGCTACTAGAATGATAAATCAAGGTCAATATTGTAATCTGGTAATTAAATATTAGCTTTTACATGTGTCTGTTTTATTTTTTATTTTAACCTTTTGAAACAAGAATTATACATCATTTTATATTGTTTCAAAGCACACGTTCGATAAGGTATCCGACAGCTGTAATTTTACACTCACTGTCTTAAATCAATATGTGAGGTAAGTAAGGATAGAGAGAAAATAGAGAAAAAGCATAAGGTATTCAAACAATAGTAATACTGAAAATGAAAGAAAAAATAATACGAAATAACAGTATATGAAAATTAAATTTAATACTTATTCAAATCGATCCTTCATTCGAGTACAACTGTTGTTGAAACATTTAAACCCTTCTGAAAGCACATTTCTTTTTATCCATGCATTTTTAATCCAAAAGAACAACAATCCTGTAAAATACTATAACTATTTCTTGAAATACTATTATTAATGAAACACTATGTATATACACTAATTACAGCAGAGTATTAAAGCTCACACTTCACAGATTTTTGGACAAAGCCACTGTATCAACATTGTGTCAATGAAGTCTCATGGTACTCTCAAATGCTTCTCAGATAAATAATCCCCAAATTGCTGAATTAAACAAGTCCAGCTTTCTCAAAACCACTGAAAATTAGGTCCGATCTTTCACTCATTGTCGCGTGAGCTGCAATTATCCATTCAGTGTGAATTGGCTTGATTAATGAGGTTGCAAGGTTTACTAATAATGTGCACTGATCGTTACCAGTAAGATCTTTTTCCGTAATGGCATCCATGACCTGTTTAGCATACCACTCATGGAAGTGTGACTTTAATTCTTCTTTGTACTCTTTATTTACTGTCAAGTCTAGTGGTTGAAGTCGGTCTGCACAAGAGGCAGGGACAAACAAAGGAGTGATTTCACTGTCTTTCAATTTAGTTAGCATTTTCAAACTTTGGTGGGCTCTAAACACATCAAATATTGCCACTGCTTGCTGATTGCATTGTGCAAGGGGCGGCTGGTCACGCGTTTTGTTCACATATGGAATGATGACATTATCCACATAACATATCATAGATTCTTCATTATTCCAGTGTAAGTTTGTTTAAGTCACATCCCAGTGGTTAGGGAAAACTACACCCTCAGGCAGGCATCTGTCAGTCTTCCCTGCATAAAGGACTTGTGGGGCCAGGAAAGTTCCAGATTTTGCTATTGTGAGTAAAATCGTAACATGCCTCTTGTCATCAAGTGCGGAAACTGACACTTGCTTAGATCCACAGGCTTCCATCGTCCAGTCGCCACCTGGCACTAGGCACACAGTCTGATCCCAATTTATTACAAGACAGTCTGGAATATTGTGCTGTTTCACTACAGTGTTAACTTTCTCCAAGAACATTTTCTTAATGTCTTCAAAATCACAGGGCAGCTGTCTTACACTTTTTGTTCCTTTCCACTTAACCAATCCCATATGGCGAAGTAGCGGACTCGCCCAATGCTTGGTGATGCTGATGTGTCCATCATAACGTGCCAGCTGGATGCGAGCATGCTTGGTGATCACAGCCTCTGCCTCAGCCATTACAATCCTAATATTGATCACTCCTCCATTAATTCTACCTTTCTTGATTCAATCTTGTATCTCCGCATCAAGCATGCTTCCTAGCATCAAAGGATTGGCCTGGGGTGATTTGGATAAATTATAAAGTTCCTGCACATCTTGCTTTTTTAACTTTATGTATTGGTCCTGCATACTCCATACAGTGGTCTCACTGATCATACAACTCAGATTGCTACTGAATTTGCGGACTGCCTTGGCAACACCATTATCAATGGAGTATCTGGCTATCATAGCCCGGATTTCCTCATTATAACTGTTATACTCTCCTCAATTTCTTTTCCGGGACAGTGACTGAAGCAGGGGTTCTACTGCGTCATTAGCTGCCTGGTACGCAAGCGCCTGCACCATGTTTGCAGCTTCTGACGGGTTAGGAAGTCCAGGAACTGAGGGGGGTCTAAGTTGAATTTTACCACTCTTAAGCCACTGTGTTAACGCCATGATCATCAGAAAGTACTGATGGTGCAACTTGATGGACAGTGGTTTAAGTAAGAGATCATTCATATGTACTTTAATAACCGACTGGCCTAGTGTTGTTGGCTGTGTCGGCTTCCTTTGATGTTGAGCACTCAAATGAAAACATGGCAAAAGTGATTAATCTTGACAGGTGTTTTATTTGTGCTTATAGAGATGGAAGTATTGTTTTAGTGTTGTTGGCTGCATTGGCTTCGACTGATGTTATTCACTTGGTCGAAAACACAGTGTAAGTATTGAACCTGCCAGGTCTTTGATTTGTGCTCATACAGGCGGTAGTATTGTTTTAAACATTAAAGTGACCACCATTTGCATCAGCATAGTTTTATTCTTTTGTATTCTTTATTTTGGGTATTTGTAGAGGTTAAACCATGAAATTAAATACCTACTAATATGCAAACTTTCTTTGACAGGCAAAACCAAGAATTTAAGTACCCATGAAAATGCCTTTTATTTACAAAACCACGAAAATTGAGCCCAACAAAAATAAATGATACTACAGTATACTGAAACTCAACATTGCAAATACTGGATGCTGATCACAGTGTTTACCTTCTATGTATCACTGAAGACAGACTAAAAGCATGGTGAGCAGGCCAGTTGTCTACCCCATCATCACTAGTTCATCCAAGAACTCATTTGAGTCTATGATGATGGAGATGACATCATCATCCTGTACCAGTCCCTGAGGTTTGACAGGACTATCCCTCCCGTATCTCCCTCTCTGGAGAGGGAGATGTCAAAACAGGGTTGTCCTCATCCTAAAGCTGCTCATGGAGGCTGATGGTACTAACCCTACTAGTGGACCTGCTAGATAAATGGGATTACTGATCCCTTCTATACTGTCTATGGGGTGAGTGGCAGCCGTATCTAATTTTTCTTGGCCCTGACCAGATGGGACTGAGCAGGCCCATGGCCTGTCTAATGCACCCTCTCCAGGCAGCCAAGGAGATGGGTGTGGGTGGGGGTAGGAGAAAAACTTACTTCCCAGAAAGGGGGGCCCAAACATCCCATAGGGACTAAAAGAGAATATACAGAAGGGACAAAAGCTGATATGATGCCCCTTCCAAACTGGATGAGCACAACTCGACTCCCTATTACCATGGGGATTCAAATGCAATATGGAATTGGGGGGGGGGGGGAGGGGAGATGATTTAGTCCCTATTCCCAGACTGATAATCAAAACCAGGTAACCAGTGTTCAAAGCCCAATGACTGGTGAGGGGTGGTGACCAGCAACCCATAACCTGTGCCAGGTGTCCAGTGACTGGTCACTGGTCCAAAGACAACAAATCAGACAGCCATCCATGAATGCACAGCCTGTGCATGCTAAATAGGTAGGGTGAGTGTCTCATAGGACCTTATTGTGTCCACATTTGTTACCACTATTAAAATTATACTTTGCTATTTAGTTTTAGCTCACAGACTTGTATATATGGGTATTGATGCAACAGTACAAGTGTGCAGCAGTGAAATATGCCAGTATTACATACAAAGAAATCACGACTGGATGTACTGTATATACTTGCTTTCAAGACAAATCTAACTGCAAACTGCAGAGATCCAGATCTGCCATCACATAATGCACCAGCAGAGCTGGGTATATGCAGTTTCTTTAGAGTAAGCAGTAAAACAAACAACATAGACCCAGATCTGTGGTAGATCTGGGTTTATGATGTTTGCAGTTTATGATGTTTGCAGTTGGACCTCACTTATGAGAGAATATATATGGTCATGACTACTAAAACTGGTTCATGAACTACTAAAACAATTCACAAATATGCCAGATTCACAACACTCAAGCAGGCATAAAGAAGGAAGACAAAGAGGTAATAAATTAAGAAAAATAATTAACTGATAAAAGATGGAAGATTGTAGTCCAAGACTTAGGGATATTTACATTAAAAACTTTCTTAAGCACTGTATGTTAAAAAATATATAATTGTTAGCATGAAAATTAGACTTTTTGCATCAGTCAGGCACATGTATGGAAGTATCACACACACAATTTCTAATTCTATTAGGCAAAATTTTTGTGATTTAGATCATCAGTATATTATTTTTTTCCAATTTATGATTGTAAGATTCAGCAGAAGTCAATTACATGTTAGCCTTCATAGCTAGTTTTTAATGTCAGCCTGCAGTAAAATATAACCCAAGAGTCACGCAACATACCATGACCTGAAACTGGCATAGGGACTATGTCAATTTCTACTGAAGACTGAACAAGTCAATAAAACAAACCATGAGTGCTCACAGTGCGCAGTACTGATGGCACTTCAAATCAAATCATGAGCAAGTGTGAACTGGACAATTCATTAGAAACCCATGGTATGTACAGAATTAGAAGCTATTGCTCTGAAATTGAACTAAAACATGCAAAGCACATTACACTAAGATTGTGCAGGAGTACATTAGTTAATCAGGCAGTTGTTTGTTCTACTGGACTATTTCACATTCATTTATGACCAACTAAACATCATAAGACTTTCAGTAAAACCCTCATGATGATATGACCATTCATTCAAAAGAAATAGTGATAAAAAAAATTCTCAAGAAGGCCACTGTGGTAGCACATTTCATATCTGTATGGCATCATTTTCATTTAGGACCAATTAAACAGTATGAGAAGACTTCTGGTGAAAACCTCATGCTGACACAGCGATTATACTTTTCACTGAGCTGGAGTAGCAACAAGATTTTCAAGACAGCCACTGTGGAAGTCATACTGGACATCAGACTGGCAGCATTTTCATTTTGGGTCAATAAGATATGTATGAAGTCGTTTAGTGAAAACCCCATGTTGATGTAACCAACCATTCATGAGGAGGAGCCATGACAAGATTTTCAAGATGATCACCGTGGTGGCCCTATTGGATGTCCAAGCAGCGCCATTTTCATTTTGGACCATGGCATGAATGTGTGGGTAAAATTCTATGGCAATTCTTCAGTTACTTTAGAAAGAGTAGCATATCTTGTGCTAGTGGACAGACAGACAATGGACATTGGATGATAGACAACAGACCATACCATAAGATCTTCTGGTCTATGACCATTAGAGCTAAAAATCTTAAGTGTTTTATTCAGTATGTCAACATTAGAATAAGGAATGTACCTCCAAAGCATAACATACCCAAAGGGAGTTAACTCATCTAATATGTATATACATGTGATGAACAAATTTTTTGGAAATTGCACACTGGAATCACACCAATGCTTTGAGAGTGACCCTAAAACAATTTCAGAAAAGCATGTCCAAAGAAAGTTTAATTAAAATTGGTCTAGCAGTTGAGAAAAAATTTAAACTAGCTATGTTGATGGACAGATAACAGACAAAAGATGATAGACAGGTATGAAAAATCTATTCCATAAACATCATTCTCTAATTTTTGTTTGATATTTTTGCCACTACATCCTAACTTCCACGTATGGAGAATCTGTTCTATAAACACCAATCTCAAATGGAAAATCTATTCTATAAACACCAATCCCTAATTTTTGTTTCATTAAAATTTATATATTTACATTAAGAATATTTACAAGTTTCCTTGCGTATACAAATAAATAAATAAATAGACAATTTTGTAATTATCTCAAAATACAAACATTATAGAGAACTTTGACCTACCTAATCTATGCTGAATTGCTTACCTAATGCTTTATTCTTGCAGTTTTTTATACAACTCATTAAATTCTAATGGTCTAACTGGTGTTAAGGCTGTGAGCAGATAATTTAAGTAAATTATATTCAGGGTTTATTCTAGGATGCACAACTGCAGAATACATGCTCACTTATAACAACATAGCACTAAAAGTTCAACCAAATGCTAGAAAATTGCACATTATATTTTCAAGCCCAAGCTTTATTTTCTTCATTAAATTCCTTCAATATTCAGAAAATTCCTACTCCCCCCTTCTTTAAGCTGGGGATGGGGGGGTGGGGGTGGGGTCTCTCCCTAATTTTCAGTTCTAGAAAAGAATCTACACAAGTATTAGAATTAAAAGGTTAGATGTCAAGGAAAATTTTAAATATAAAGTAACAATGAACTACATTGTAATGTTCCAAGAATTCCCATGAATGATACATCTTGTTTACTTTGCAACAGCATGACCCAGAAACTAATCATACCGGAACAGGAAAAACAGATTGCTTCAGTGAACTTTTGACCTCAGTGAATGAAACCCCTAAAAAAGCATCAAGTTTCATGTCATCACATGAAACATTGCTCAAGATGAGGTTTATGCACAAACTTTCAAACCAAATTTTAACAGTGTTAACAACAATGCTGTCAGCACTGGAAAAGTGATCCATATATTTCACTTAATCTTAGCAGGTAAAATAAATATGGAAAAGCTTAATTTCTCTAATTTCTAATCATGTAGCCAAAGCAATAAAAGCCACTGTGGTATATAAACATGAAACTTGAAGCATACAAATTATATTTCACTAGTAATGAAAACCAAACCAAAAGCTTAATAAAGCTTTGTAATGTAAAATAAATTCTGCCACACCAAACAAGTTTATTATCAGTTCATACGTTAGAGGTAAGCAAAGGCAACATGGGATATGCAAGGTACTGCTCATGACCATCACAAAATTTAAACCCAAACAATGTTGAAAACGTACCTGAGAGGTATCTTTTTCACGCACAACTGACTGAAGCTTGTTGGTCAAGTCACGATTGGCATCATGCATCTTCACCAACTCTTGTTGTGTTGTCTCTAAACGGTCTTTCAAAGAAACAACCTGGTAAGAAATGTAATAACTAAAATAAATGCATGTTTAAATTAGAGGGAATATATCCAATACATACTCTCAATGCTCTCTTAAAAGTCATATTCATTTTCTCTGTTTTGATAATAAGAAGTTAAAAGATATTACCGTATAACTAAATGACAAAAGTCCCTTGAAGGGACTGGTGCTCCTTTGGGTGAAAAGAATTCCCAGGAATTCAAGACAAGACTATTTATTTGCTGTGAGAAGCAAATCTAATTTTGTTTATGTAATATGTAAGATAAAGTTCTTACCCAATACTTCAACCATTGCAAATGTAAGCAAAACTGCTGTAAGGTAACAGTTCCCGAACCTACCTCATTTTCCAAAAGATCCACCAATGTGACATCTGCTCCTGAGGCGGCTGTGGCCCCAATGTCATCGGCTTCTATGTGGCCATCATCATAATGTTCCTGATAAAAGAAAATGAAAAAAAAATGTATGATACAGGAGTTCCGCAGAAGAGCATATCACCTACAGAAAGTACTATGTTTTTATGTGCTTTAAAGCAAAATAAAACTCTTACGACTGTTCACAATAATAATGATGATGCTTCAGTTGCCACTGCTGCAAAATGATAGCTATACTAACACAGGTGAGAAATTAACACCATCATTAAATGTGAAGCTTTGTTTCAATTGTTTTCATCTTTCTTAAATATCTATACAGGCACCAAGTCCTAACTGAACTTGGTTCACATGGTGATTCAAAAAAGAACTGTGATGCCTTTAATTTCTAAAGTATCAGTTGGAGTTCTTCCTTGGTTATTTAAGGCAAGATTAAATAATAATTTTTAACAGTACAGTTAAAACAATCACAAATCACTGTAATGTAGAAATCATTCACACCCATTAAGACTGAAAGGTGATAAGGAATGCAACTAACCAAATTCTCGGAAGGAATCACATATTGATAAGTGAAAAAGATTAATGAAAGTATCCACTTACTTCATCCATATCCTCTGAATGAACAGAATTCTGGTCTTCCCCTACCCTTTCTCCAGGAATGGACATACGAAAGTTATATGGTTCCTTCTGCTCTGGTGGTGGTGAATGCAGTTTTGGTGTCTTTGTCCGTGATCTCTCTTTGATTTTGGTACTGGGTGATTTGGCCCTTCGCATTCTTTCCTCCTCATCCTCACTCTTATCACCACCAGACCTGCCACCAGATTTAGGCAAACTCTCTGCAGACTGCCCTGAGGAAGTGAGGCTATCACTGCCCTCCACATATCTTCGCATGGGCAAACCAGTTGTGCTGGACCAGAATGTTTCTTGGCTGGATGTGGATGGAAAATTTCCACTTTTGGAGCTTGAAGTGGATTGAGATTCAATACTCTCACTAGTGTTAGCAACTGCCTGCTCCAAGTGTTTCTCTGCCGGTAGGGACAAAATGGCCGATTGGCTCAACAAGACATCATGATTTCCCACGTCCTTAAGTGAGAACAATTTACCAACATTTGAAGGATTTACATCTGAATAATGTCGCCTCGCTGGCTTCATTAGATCCCGCAATGGTCTGGATTTCTCTGGATTTCCAGTCGAAAGTTGACTATTGGTGGAAGATTCAAGGTCAAGGTCATCATTTGTTCTCGGTGAGGTGACAGATGGTGTAGATTCAGCATTTGGTGCAGTTTTCTTGACTCCAGACTGAAGGTCCATGCACAAGCGAATAGCTTTCATCCAGTTGTTACGAATACCTGATGTCATAGCAGACAGCATATATTCCCCATTTCCTGTCTGGAAATAAAAGCTAGTCATTAAAAATTGTCCTTGTATCCTGTACTGTAAATTCATGGGGATAAATTTTTGATGTGTTTTGGAAAATCATATTTTCATCAGTACTTATATCTGCGAATGTGGGTTGAGCATTATCTTATTTCTCAGAAAGATCATTTTTCATTAGGTCTTTGTGTCTTGTCGCAACTAAAAAATCTGCATAAATGGACAATCCATGAAATAAAATAGTGAATTAACAGTACAGTAAAACCTGTTATGAGAGACTGCCTCTTCTGCCAACAAAACACGGTCTCTCAAGACAGGTGGTCTCTCATAACAGCTTTGTACAGAAAGACCAATTTTCATGGTCCAGTTTCAGAACAATTTAAAGAAATATAACCACAATCACTGTACATATATTCCATTTTGTATTAATAGTTCTTGCTAAAATACTGTATGCATTCATCTGAAAACAAAATCATATAGCAATAAAAATATGCTTCTATCATTAAACATGAAATCACATTTACTTCTGAAGATCACATGTACATGTATTAGCATATGAAATTATTTCTGAGTTACTCCTTTTCCTTTATAACACCCTAAATTTGTTTTACTGACGTTTAAACTGCTATTTTGCGAATGGTCTGCCCTTTTTCACTTCTTTCAGTTACAATAATTATTTTCTCCAGCCTTAAAATTTGTCCTGTTTTAGTTGGAGGTTCTTCCATTGTTATTAAGGTACCAGGTGTTAACATTATGAGTGCTCAGTTGTAATACTGACTGTAAAGACAGTTTTGACTAAGCTTTGGGAAAATAATCTATACATGTGCACTGCATATCTAACAATTAATGAAATATAAAATAAAAAACAATTATCTCATCCTGAAACAGAATCATTTACTCAGAGACAAAAGTCAACTGCTTAATTCAAAGAAGACATACAGGGATTAACTCCATAAACAAAGTGTGCAACCCGGTCGCGCCAACTTGAATAGATGACAGCTTGGTGACAGGGATGTAATCACTGTAACATAGGGTTGGGGGAGGAACAACAAACATCACAAGCCTTTAACACTATCAATCGAATCCCTCAAAGGATTCTCACTGCTGGTTTAACAGACCTTATTCACCACCAGGCAATACAGATTAACTCTAAAGACAAACAATATATGCAGCCACTACCTTAATTTCTGCACTACAATGGCAAATTCGTGACATGTACATTAGCCTGGTTTACAGACTGTACCATCTGTCACTATATACAAACCAGAAGCCAGAATCCTTTTTTTTTTTGTTCTTTTCATGTGTGTTTTTGATAGAACAATCTTTACTATTCAAGCGATTGTTGTTACAAATTATTAAATAAAGGTGTGTGGTGTCTGTCTCTGTTCTCACGATACGGTCGTTCATAGAGCTGGATACTGGTCCTACTTGTACATATATCAGCGGTAGCTGCGATGGTCCTGCTACAATAAGGCCGGGAACCAGGCTAAGTACTGGAATACTTTACAGGTACTTTAGTTTGGTTTAGACAAGAAAATATGAAACACTAAAAGCGTACCAACAAAATTTCAGATACCAAGATCCAGACCTTTTTTTGTTTTTTTTTGTTTGTTTCTTCTAGAACATATAAGTGGTTATTGGATTAAATAAAGGTCAGTGAAGTTTATCCCCGTTTTTGCAATGTGGTCGTTCATAGCAGTGTCGAAATGCATATCTGGTCAAGACATCGTGGTCGCTGGTTGCGTTCAGCAGGTGGTAGCTCACGACAGAACGTTTATATAATAAAATCAATACATGCATTACGATTGCAGTCGGAAATGACAGGTGGTTACTCATAGAAGAGGTTGCTCATAACAGTTTTTACTGTATAATTAAACATATAAAAAATATCAATGTATTCAGCTCTGTTGAGACATCTAATCCATGTGTATAATTTTCTCAAAGATACAGTCATTAAAACTTTAGAGTGAGAAGATCTTTTCAGTTACCTGCACATCTTGCAGACCAATATCACAAAACTGTTTTACTATGTGACAGATCAAAATGAGTGAAGTAAGAGAGGAGGTACAAACAAGTCAAAGAATTACTGACAATTAATTATGTATGTTTGCAATAGCATTTAACCACACATCAGCACAACAGTGGCCATATGGTGCCAACTGAAAGGAAAATTTTTTAAAATGTACAAATGAAGAACTGCACAAAAAAATTAAGGAAGATAAACATTTTCAAATAAATATTAACATGGACTACAAGACAGAATACAAAAGAAGATATTTACAGACAAGCAGTTGCTACATTACCAAATTAGAAACACAAAATACTGTGCATCTTGGTGTTAGCAAATAATTCACATACAATGTTTATTGTATGATGAATTTATTTTAGCAATGCTTACCTTGATTCGAAATCCATAATTCCTTGGTATATTAAGTTCGGCAATATCATAACAGCTGGAGAGATCTATCCTCCCATCTAAGCTACCACCTTCCTCAGCTTTGGCATCTTTATAGTAACGCAACGAATTACCCGTCAGAACAAACCAATGTTTCTTCCAATCCTGGTAACAAAATTGATGAAAATTATTAGCTTTTGTTATGCATTATTTGTTTCAAAACAATTATTCCTCGCGACCTGATGTCTCACCTGCAACTGTATGCTGATGAATTCCCCTTTAATCTGTCTTGTAGAAACATCAACACAAAATGTATCACAAAACGTTAACATTGTTCACAAAAAGAACATTACTGTTTCTGCTAGAAAAGTGATTTGTATGACTCCTCGAGTTAACACAGATAAGACAGCCACAGAGGGACAGCAAGACAGAAATCTCGTCCAATTTTGTTATTTGCCTTTCTCCACCAAGGCAGTAAAAGAATGGAGGACAACAGTGACCCATTTGACAGTCTCTGTATACTTAACTTTAGAGAGGTATATTTTATGCTCATATGACCATCCACTCAGGAGGAGTAGCATTAAGACTTGCACAATGGCCACTGATGTGGCCATATTAGATCTGCATCCAGAATCATTCTCATTTAGGATCAACTATATATCTTTAAAAAAATTTCTGGTGAAAAAAAAATCTCCAAACTGATATGACTTTCAATTCCGACAGAGTAGTGATAACAATTTTTCAATATGGCTGCCATGGTGGCCATATTGGACACTAGATCTGCACTATTTTCATTTAGGACTGACTAGACCCTGAGATGAATGTGTGTGTAAAGTTTCGAGGCAACCCTCATGTGGTTTAGGAGAAGTAGTGATAACAAACTTGTGCTAACGGTTGAAGATATGACAGATGACAGAAAACAGACCATTCTACAAGCTCTTCACATCTATGTCCAGTACAGCTAAGAAATCATGCGCTTCAAGGGTAAATTAAAACAGTCATTATAGTTACATGATAACACTAAAGAATCTTTTGAACAAGAGACTGACATCTACCTAAGACCCAAATGCAGTTGACCAAAAACTCTGGATGAGTAGGATGCTTCCTGTAGAAATTTTTTCCAATGCTGTTGATTGTGTATGTTATTAAAAAAAAATGTTTCAAAGTTTTCTAGTTTTTATACCCTAATTCAGTCTTTTAAAACTTAATAAAGATTTTCTAATTTTAACAGATTGGCCAAGATGCCTAATGTCAAATCTGATCAGATCTGTTGAGTGTTTTAATTTTCTATTTTTAGTAATCTTTGCCATAATTTACAGCAGATCATGATATTCGATTGTGGACTGGCATTATTTGTAGCAAACTGAAAGTCATCTATTCCAGGAAGCTTTCTTTCAAATTCGGTCAAATTCTGGCAATTGGTTTTTGAGAACAACTTGGCTTTTCTATGGTGGCAATATCTGATGGCAGATGGGCAAATTTTAAAGACTTTCAGGCCTGATTGTTTTCTTTAAAAGTTGGGTCAAATTCTTGATAGTGATTTTTGAGAAGAAGTTGTCAACAGCAATTGTGATTGGATAATGTCTTACAGATGACATAAAACAATGGACTATACATTAAGCTCACTTTAGAGCTCAAATTTTTATATTTTAGTATGCAAATGCATGACTGAACTGGATGAAAAGAGACACAAAGATGTGCAGTAGCTCAGAAATGCAGTAGCTCAGAAATAAGCCCTATTTTGCATTTATCCATTTACACCAAACTGCTGATCTCATCATGAAATATTTGTGTTATACCTTTTCTGATGTTCCCATTTTAATCAGCCATCCTTTTTTCATGTACATCAGGTCCTGAAATAAAGAAAATAATCCCAATTAGTTCTATTTTATCTGCCATAGCTATAAAACTCATTCAAAGTATTTTAAAAAAACTTTCAAAAGCCAATCTACATAATCATCATTTTCATGCAAAAAGTCCAGATTTTATTGACTCATGTTACATGTCTAATGGAACTATATCTGTAACTTAAAACTTGTACTTCAAACATTCATACTTTCACCCAAAATCAATACTTTAAACTACAACTCTGACTATAATATTGCACTCACTGACCTAAATATCCAGACATTAAAAAATAATTCATTTTCACTCTCACAAGAAAATTCATGTACCACTGCTGTGTTTAAAACAAACCCTCCTAAGTGGTCATGGCTATAAAAGATTCAATAGTGGTTTTTTTCTTTTTTGTGAAGTGCTCATTCAAAGCTGTGTTTGTTTAGATGCAGACACCCTAACGTGGTCATGGTTACAAAGGATTAAATAAAGATCAGTGGTGTTTATCGCTGTTTTGTGATGCAGTTGTTCATAATAGTGTCGAAACATATATTTTGCTGGAAAATATTGTAGCTGTTGGTTGCATTCTGCAGGTGGTTTCTCCCAATGATGCAAATATATTCAAAAATCGATCCATGCATGATGAGAGTTATTATAAATGACGTGGTTGCCATCCATTCAGAAGTAGTGATCGCAAGATTTTCAAGACAAACACCACAGTGACCAGTTATGTCAGACTGGCACAATTTCATTTAGGACAAATGGACATCACATAAAGTCTTATGACTTTCTATTCTGAAGAAGTAACAATAACAAGATTTTCAAGATGGTTGCCACGACAGCAATAATACTGCATGTCACATCAGAACCATATTTATTTAGGACAACAAGAAAAAATCTTTTTGCAAAAACCACATGCTGATATAACCATTCATTGAGGAAGAGTAATCATAACAAGACTGTTTATGATGGCCGCTATGGATGGACTGACAAAGGAAAAAAATAAGAACCTTCCATACGATCTTCTGTCTATGACCAGTTCGGCTAAAAACTAGGTTGTATAGACTTACTAATACATAACATACATTTGTGACTTTTTTATTCTGAAATTGTCCACCAATAATTTGAACCTGCTGGCCACAAGAGACTGATTATATAAAACTAATGACAAATTATTTACATTGTCCCATTCCATAACTTCTAAAACCTGAAAAGTTCATTATTTTTCAAATTTGCTGAATGAGATTAAAATTTTCAAGGTCTATTATAGGATGCACATATGTGGGATTCACACAAATTTCTACAACTCGAACTGAATGCACAAAAACTGCACAGCATTTTTGCAAGTCCTACCTTGTTTACTTTGTTAAGCCTCCCCATAGTTTCTAAACATGCCTCCTTTTCTTTTCTAATTGTAGGGGAAACATCCCCCTAAATATTTAGTTCTAGAATAAAACCTGATATTTATCCATATAAAATGCAAATCCAAATGTGAACTACATAAACTCTGATAATATGCCTGTAGACAAGGTTATATGTAATGCGAGCAACATAAACCTGGATATCACACCAGCAAGAAAAGGTCAACATACTGTAAACATAAACTCAAATAATATGCCAACATAGAAGGGTCTATGTACTGTGAACAATATAAACCTGGATAACATACCAGCAGACAAAGATCTATATACTGTGAACATAAACCCTAATACACGGCAGACAAGGATCTACATCAGGGGTCAGCAACCTATGGCACGCATGCCACAAGGTGGCATGTCAAGAGGTTTGTGTGGCACACGAAGGGCAGCCAAAATCTCGATTTTAACAGTGTCACTCTCTTACTGGTGGCACGTGCTCGTTCATTTTGTAATTAATCCAGAAAAAAGTGGCACGCTATGTAAAATAGGCTGCCGACCCTGATCTACATACTGAGAACAAAATAAACCCAGAGAATAAACCAGCTGACAAGGATCTACATACTGTGAACAACATAAACCCAGAGAATACACCAGCAGACAAGGATCTATACTGTTTAGATAAGATCATGATTAGTATTAACACGGCAGACCATGCTCTACCACCGTATTATGTGATGGCAAATCTGGGTCTATCTTGTTTGCATTTGAATGCCTTTATATCCTGACAAATACTGTCTGGGTACTTAAGTGGTCATTTACATTTGCCATCTTCATTAGCTTACCAAAAAATGCAAAATACAACTCTAATGCTGAAGAATCTGGACTGACCATTCCAGTCTGAATAACAAAACCATAACAAGACTGACAAGGGATCATACCTCAAACTTGGTGCCAGGACTGGTGGGTGTCTTGGAAGGACTGGGAGGGGGCGGTGTGATTCTGTTCACATGCATCTCTGTTGACTTGGCCATCTGAAAGTGGGAAAAAAATGAATATTAATAATTACCTTCTGAGCTTTTAATGGGCTTTAAATACATATATGAATCAAAACATCTCTCTTTACACTGGAAACATGGTCCTGTTTAACTGATACACAAACTGAATACTCTATGTAATATTTACACTTCCCATGGAGTTATACAGGGTTCATATAGAATTCTGAATCATAAATTCAAAGACTTTTCCCAAACTTTCAAAGACCACAAACAGAGATTTCCAAGACCTATTTTCGCTAACATTTTGTATAAAAGTTATGTTATATGAGAAAACAATGAATGCAAAATACTACAATATTGTTTAATGATGAAATGAAACTGAATGGGTCATCAAAAGAAAAGAAACCAGGAAAACTCAACTACATCTGAATCTAACAACCTTGGACAATTTTATTTGTGATTATGGAAAGAAATTAAGATGTTTGGGTTATTTCAATTTTCAAAGACTTTTAAAGACCTCTGCTCGATTTTCCCAAACTTTCAAGGCCTTGAAAATGCTACCTCATTTTTCCCAAACTGTCAAAGACCTTCAAAGACCGTATGAACCCTGTAATAAAACAAATATTCAGAACCTGCTGTGTTTCCTATATCACTTTGCTATTCCTTATTTTCATACAAGTGTAAAAAAAAAAACCTTACAAATCCTAAGTAATCTGAGACATAGCTGTCGCTCCTAGGCTCCTAGGCATGAATTACAAAGACCTGTTACCTGTCAGGTTTCTATTGTAGACATGCTTGCAGACTAGAGATGTTACTTGTGTCATGTATGATATTTCCAGATTAGATATGTTCCTTCTGTCGTGTACAACCCAGGTCTGATTCAAATCATGCATACTTTTATTTCTGAAGCCACACATGGCCTTTTATGTAGTATGCACTGAAAACCAGTATTCATGATGAATTTTATCAACATGATTCCATCTGCCTTCAATCTATATTTACTGTTGTATTCACAATGATGAACAAACTGTAAATGGGAGGTTGGGATGTCAAATTCAAGTACATGTAAACTGACATAAATACTGCTACTACTAATAATAATATTAATAACTTTGATCAAACAATCACCTCATCTCTAGTTTTCCCAAATCTGCATCCTTTTCTTTCTGACCTTTAGCTCCTTAATTTGGTGACACTCAACATGTCCACAGAAATTCTGGAGATAACATTCCCCCCTACCCACCAAAGGAAAAATCTTATCCAACTGACCCCAATGAATCTTACCTTTAACCCTTTTATCACCCAGTTTCAACTATGGATGTTACCAAGGTAACAAGCATGCATATGAAATTTATTTTGCAGTAGCAACATAGGCCAGATATAAAAAATCATATTATTATGCAGCTGTTTGCAGTAGCAACATACAGGTTAGATATAAAATGACAATTATCCAGCTATTTTCGCAGTAACAACATGTAAGCCAGATAAAAATAAAAAAGTAATGGACTAAACTCATATAATATCTTGTTTTTAGATGCTATAACCAAACCACTCACGAAAAAAGAAAAGAATTTTTTTTGGCTGCTGGATTCGTATGCATGTCTGATGATTGTTATGAATTAAATGATTTGAACCAGAAATATTGAAAACTGTCTGTCTAACAGGCTAAGATTTTAATTATGTACACTTATGTTTTTTGTGACAAAAAAGAATGGAATGGGAACATCTGCAAACCATACTGTATAAAAGAAGCTTCAAATTGCTAATGTTGAACTGACAACGAGTCGTGAGAAGAAATATAAAATGTACTGACATTGATTTACCGTCATATACCATCATTGATTTCTCTTTGTCTTTCATTCTATTTACCCATATTAATCGCATTCCTAAAGTAAGCCAAGGATTAAAGTATTATTACAAAGATCCTTCATTAAAACCCACAAATACCATCTTTATCTAGTCTTGATAGCTCAGCTCTTACAAAATCCTTCAAAACAATTCTTCCAGTCTTATACAGTTTGATATGTCCCTTAAGAGAAAAGGCAGATAAAAAAGTAGCATTACTTGAATACAAAACCTTATATATGTACTGTTTCCCAGACATTATACTAACTATACTTAAAGCCTTATTGCTTGAATAATGTTTTTGGAAAGAAAATAAAATAAGAGTACTGCAAATGGCATGTGATACACCAATGTTGTGACCTTTTCCTTGCTAATTTTCTTGACCCTGAAGCAAGGAACTTTACTATTGTGACCTTGACCTTGAGACATGGACTGCGGTATGTGACACACAGACTAGTCATTACACATAACTGGTGCAACTTTCATTAAATATCTTTTAATTCAAAAGTACTCTTGACAAGGATACAACACAATTATAATTTTCCTTACTATGGCCTTCAATTGAGGCAGGGGACAGGGCTATGATAAGTAACACACCATCGGCATATATGACATATAATTGGTTTTGTTTCATTATAATATATTCTGTGGTTCAAATATCCATGTATTCTTTAAAAGTATACAAGTCACAGAATTACATTGTACCTTGACCTTGGACTAGGGGTGTAGCAATGATTATGTGATACACCTAGCTGCATACAAAGTTTCATCAAAATATATACAGTGGTTAGAGAAATAAATTTTTCCTTGCATTGATCTTGAGGCAGGACATAGCTATGTCATATGACACTCCATCCATATTATATATACTTGGGCACAATTTCATAAGAATATTGTTACCATTATCTGTATCATCTATTTAAATTAATATACAGTTTTATTATAAGTCATTTGGATTTATGACATTTATATTTTAATTCTATAATTCAGTGGCCGGCAAACACTATAGTAAAGTATATGCACAATATGTTGTAGCAATCTCATTCATAAGCCAAGGGCGATTGCAAAGGTCAAATCAAAAACTATTTAGATCTGTGGGGATTGTTATGGTTGGAGTAGGGTGCTCCCAATGTTTATTTAAACTATTATATAAGTCCCACCCAGGCTCTATTTTGTTGGAAGTTAAATTTAGTGAAAGATAAATGTAAAGCTCCAAGCCCCCAGTCAGCAATGCCAATGGTTAGATGATTAAATATAAAAAAAGGATGAAATTCAATGAATAACAATTTAATAACAATTCAATTATCAAATGACTCAAATTCCAAATTAAACTCCCTCCACTCGACCCTTTAATAAGCCTATTGCATCACTTGGTTAGCAGTGAGATTGATTTCCACCTGTCCTTGTATTTCTACTCATCTGGTGTATCCTTTCTCTCTCTTATATCTCCCACTTCCTTCTCCCCTTCCTCCTCGACTTTTCTCCAAATTCCTTCTCCTCCTCCTCCTCGACTTTCTCTAGACTCCTTCTCTTCCTCCACTTTCTCTTGACTCCTTCACCTCCTCCTCCACTTTCTCTATCACAACTACTCTTCTGTCAACTTCGACTGTCTCGGCTACAGCCTCCAATTCTTAAAGACTCGGGACCCAATGGAACCCAAAGTTGTGTGTCCCCTAAAAAGCTTCCTTTTGAAGCTTTGTCTATCCTTAGAATCTTCTCTAAGTTTTTCCACCAAATTACAAGTGGCTTCTCTTGGAGTAACCCTATTAATCTGCAATCCCTCTAGACAAATACTAAATATTCTCTTACGAGTCTGAAAGTATCATTCGGGTCGGAATTGTAATCACACCCTCTATCTCAATTCCAATTGGATATCGCTGTGAACCAATCCAATCAAACTTAGCCGACAATGTCCCTCTCGCTGTCTGTAAACGTGGCGATGGATAAAAATATGCCCTGTTCACTATGTGGACTTCCTTTTCACCTCTGGACTAACCTTTAACACACAGGTGTGATAACTGCAAGCCTTTGTTACGATTGTGTGATCTATCACCTTTGCTGATTCAAGATTCCGGTCTCTGGATGGTCATGTAACCTTGCGTAAGAGTTTAACACTAGCCCACGGCAATCTTTAGACATCAAACACATGGCTGCGGTAATATTCTCAAGACAGGTAGATTATAGCTTATACATGACTTTAAAGCTGGGGCTTAGCAAACATGACAAGATCAAATATGTCATGCTTTATTTTCAATGGAGGTCACATAAACAACACATGTAGGAGTGCATTTGCACTGTAGAGTTATTATGCATGCCCTAATTGTTGATTGGTTCTATAGTTGTAGATGGTCAGAACACAACTGTTTGAGCTAAAATTATTTAATTGTTCCAGAATCTTTTAGTGAATCAGATTCTATTTATTTGATGTGCATAATGAGACTACATAATGAGAATATGCACTGCATATTCTATTCTTCAGTCTATGCCAGTTTTGTAAGAGTCCTCAGGAAGAAATAGTGATTTGTTCATTGGTTTAGCAGAGTGGAAAATCTTTAATATAAACAGTCAGTACTTATCAGATTACATGAATTTATTCTGAGCTGAGTATTTAAATAATTCTATTGGATTATGTGAACTTTCATGGATTTCAGTGATATTACATGTTCATGGGATTACCTTAAGTTAAAACATTTGGATTAATAACTGATTCTTCAGTGGTGTTAGCATAGCAGCACATAAACACATTAGAACCTTTTTCAAAATACCTTTGGACAGTTTCCAAATTAGTGAGAAACTGATAGCACAATTTAGGATATTCTAGGAATTCAAACGCTGTAAGTTATTTTTAATTATTTCTCTTTGTTAGATTTTATGTTTTATTTAAATAAATTTATAATTTGGAAATGTAATGCTTGTTGGGTTGACCTTGTCCTTTTGCTTAAGTTTAAGCCCCAAGATGTAACAATATTTTCATTGGTTCAAAAGTTTTACTGCAGGCAAGGCTATAAATAATTGCCTTTTCCCACACCATGCCTTTGAAATTAGGGCAAGGGATCTGGCTATGGTACATGACATCATCTGCTCATAATATATACTTGGGCAAAGTTTCATGAAAATCCTTACAACCATTACAAAGTTAAGAGCTGGAAAAGCAATGTGATGGACTTGTGCATGGATAGACTGACACATGCCATAACATAATATGCCCAATTTAAGATGTGCATGCAAACAAGAAATTTACTATAATGCAACTCCACATTGCCCAAACATAAGATTTTCATACTGACAACTTGTGCAGTGATTCAGGTGAAACTATTCTGACCCTAGTTCTATCCTAAAACCACCAAGTTTATTAAGGGGTCAAAGACAACACATCTGTATGATTTTAGTGATGAAATTTGCTTTCTGGGTTAGAAATATTTTTTCTTCTCTTTTTCTAATGGCTGGTACAGTTAATCATGAATACTTCTAAAACCCACAATTAATAACATCAAAAGTTTGATACCTAGCTTGCAGGTGACCATCAGAAACTCCACCATAATTCACCTCAGCACTAACAGGGTTGACATGATACATTGCCTTCCAAAGTGTGAATTTGGATCATATATGTTTACTTGTCACAAAGTAAATTAGCCACTTATCAAGGTAATTGTTAACATGATCAATATGAAGTTTTCATCATTAGTACTACCACATTGATTTAAACACTAAAATTACCTTAAATACCATCTGTACTCGCTTATGAGTCCAACTGCAAATTACGCAGACCCAGATCTGCCATCGCATAATGCACCGGGACATCTGGGTCTGTGCAGTTTGTTAGAACTAATCAGTAGAACAAACAAAATAGACCCTGATCTACAGGAGCATTATGCATGGCAAATCAGGATCTTTGTTGTTTGCAGTTTGACTCAATTTATAAGCAAGTATATACAGTTTTATATTAAATTCCTAAGCCTACCACATAAGACACATAAACTATTCCAAAATTTACAATTAACGATCATCTGACTATATCTCTGTGACAGACATTGTCATCCATTTATGTACGCTGCCTATGGTTTGCTGGAATGATAAAATTGTATTACTGAACCACAAACGATGGTGATCAAGGTCAAATGTTAAGTAAAGTATGTTGTGTGCATCAAAGTGAAATGATCAAATCAAAGAGTACATGTTGGTATGGACACCCAATTCAATGCAAAATCTATATCATGTTAGCTTATTACGGACCACTGTACAAAACACTTGGCTATGCAAACAATTATAAAAAGTCTAAAACTGACAGCTGGTAAAAATCTTCCCATACATGTATCTACATAGCGGGCCCTTCACAACCTCACCATCAATATATGCAAAGCATTTTATTTTAGTTGTCTCAGCATGATTTAACCTTTATAGTGTTGCAGTGTCATAAAAATAAAAATAAAAAATTCAAGTTAATGCATAACGTAATGAGAAACATTATTTGCCATCACAACCATTATCTAATGTATCAGCTCTATGCCGTCAAAGTTTTAAAAAAGGCTGATTTGTAATAGTATTCTTACTTTGGTCTAGATGTACTGTATGTGCTTCCTAAGGAATCATCTAAATAATCCTATACTACTCATGGATATGTTTAAGGTAACATCCTAAATACAACAAAAAAAAAAGAATCATTTCCTAATATTAAAGACTAAACAAACTTACCGGTATACTAATCACAAAGTCAAATAAACTCCATGTTTGATGTCTTAACTGTAATTAAAGCATCAATTACTTTCACTTAAGTTTATTACAGCTGAGAAGATCTGACTGAAATGGTTCCAATAAAAATCAACAACATATCACAAAAGAAAGCAAAATTACTTTTCAAAACTCCGTTAACACTCATTTGTACCAGAAAATCTTTGTTACATGCTTTAGTGCTTCAAAATGAAGATTCACTGCTTTCAATAAAAGTAAGCTAACTTCAAAACTGACTAAACCCGTCAATGTTTCAGTCATCAAGCTACTACTGTATAGTCCTTATCTTTGAGTCTAGTCTGTGGGACTGTAGCTGTCAGTTTCTTGTCCAACAAAACTAAAATGTGTTATGTAATACTGCAATCTGTGACTCACATCTGGTGGTCTGAGAATAGGTCTGAGTAATGAGATAATGTGGTGCTAAGAAAACAATCACTTGGCCAATGAAACAACCATTGTTATGTCCCCCAAGCAATTTCCTATATAGTTGGCCTACATATTGTGACCATAAACTCAATTTGTCCAGCATTAGCTATTTTTTTGTCTCATGAGCCCTTAAGTATTGTGTATAGAGACCAGTGACTATATGTGGTGAATGTGTACTTTATTTTTGATCTGAATTTATCACTTTCATTTAAAACAAGATAATATTTTGTCTTTCTTTAATTCTGCATCTCCTCTCTTTCTGTATCTTTGCTTCATTATTTCTTTCAAATTCACTTCCATACATACTCTCTTATAATTGACTCGAACTACAAACAACAAAGCTCCTGTTCTGCTGTCACATAATGCGCCTGCAGTCAGGATCAGTGTTGTTTGTCCTAGTTATTACTCCTAACAAACTGCAAAGACCCAGATCTGCAGGCATATTAGGAGACGGCAAATCTGGGTCTGTGCAGTTTGCAGCTGGACTTGTCTTATAAGCAAGTACATGACACTTACCATTTCAAAGGTTCATATACCAATTTGCATGTGAAATATCTGTTCTAGATATGATGCCAAGATGTTTTAAATTTGTACTGATGCCACACAAATTGCCCTGTTATCTATGGACAGCAGAAAACATTACAGAACAAAACTTTAAAAAATATACACCAAAATTAAGGGACTTTTGTTTTACTGATGATATAACGAACATACACTTGAGCAAATGGTACACATAGCAATGCAATGTATACTGTTTACAGTAGATCTTTATAAGGCATGTAGTTGTGGGTTTAATGCCATTTTCAGCACACAATAGATATACACACCAGCCAGCATAAATGGTGGTGGAAGAATCCAGGACAACCCATAAGAACCACCAACCCACAGGTAGCTACTGGCAAGATTTCTCACATACCCACATTGGCCAAGCCTAAGACTCGAACCATGGGGGACAGGTGAGATGGCAGTGATCGGTAAAGGTGAGCACTTTAGACCACTCAGCCACCTGGGGCCCCTATAAGGCATGTAAGTAATCTGCATCTACAAGTGGCCATAAAATGCACTGTTCACTTTACCTTTACCAAGCTCCTGTTCTTCCAGATGTACATATCCACATACAAGTCCAGGTGATTTAACAGATACATATATTCTCCTTTTGACACCATTTTGTCCAATTTTAGCATCACTTTAGTAGCAGTATCAAAAATCTCGTTTCCAATCTAACTAGCTTGGTTAAATATTGTTGACTTGGCTGTACATTATTCAATCCATTCAGTTTACATCCTCCACTAAATGACATTCACGTTTTCTCTTTCTACTGCGGTACACTACTTTTATCTGAATATTGTCAGGTGTTGCCATTTCTTTCATCTGAGACAGCAGTTCCAATAACACTTTTCCAACATGCTTTAACACTTTCATTCATTGCTCCAACACAATGTAATACACATGAACAGTGGGAAATCTACTGTCCATAAAACCTCCTGCCATGTCAATAAGCATCAGTCTAATCCTTCCAGCTGGCAAAATCCACCTTGACAGTTAAAGCCAATTTTTAAACCTATCTTCTATCACACTGACACTACCCTATATAAGACAATGCCTAGATTAGCCTGTATTCAAATTCCACCAACTTAAAAACAAATGGCTTTATGACATTTTTGAGGAAAGAACTGTCTATATAGATAAAGTCAATACTGTTTGCTTTGTTGAATGCAATAAAATCAACCATAAGAGGGGGTAGAACTAACACCTAGATGTGTTTGTCACCTTGTCACATAATAATGGTACACCCTGTCATCAACATCATACCCAACCAAACCTTTAAATGTAGCTCTGTTCATCACCCTAGGCTCAAACCTGGAAGCAGTTTCCTCATGTAGAATTCATTATGTCTGTGATAAATCATGGTCTTGTCGACCAGATCAAATGTCAGCACCTTTCTGTGAATAACTGAACATTATGGACACTTAAGAGTACCTAGCTGGCATCTTTACTAAGGTGATCAATAAATTGGGATAGTCATTTTATATAACAGTTCTTTCATGCTGCTTACGTTTGACACATTCAGTATGGACTGCTTGACTTTAAGATAGATTTTATATTAATTTGTGATCTCAATTATCAGGATACAGTGGGTAACAGAGGTTCTGAGTGACCACTGTTATCAAGGTCCCATTAGCTGTAAGACTGAAATGGAGCTAAGTGGAAAAAGTTATCTCCAAATAGCACCACACCTGTGATAAACCTTTCAATTTGACTGTTTGACTTGGATTTTCATAAATGTAATAATAAACTCTTGGATTAGACACTTTATAATTTGAGAAATTAATGTTTACTCAACAGAATTTACATTGATTTTATTTTACAGTTGTGTATCTATTTTGGAATACAGCATACATCCAATTACTTAGTTGCTTGCTGTGTATTCTTTATTATTAAACCTTAGGTAGGAAAACAATGAATATAAAACAAAAAGGTTATTGCATTTGTATGGGAAAATATGAACTCGTTTTTCGGACAAATACCATGCTCCCAAGGCCGTGCATTATTACTCAGAAAAACTTGTTCATATTTTCCACACAAATGCATTAACCTATAAAAAATAGCATTTCCTCACTATAAAGCCCCTCATTATAACACAATTCCTGCTACAAGGCAAATATGGTCAAGGGTCTCTTTATAAAGCATTTCCTCACTTTAAGGAACTTCTTTATATTGTGGTTCCTGTTACAAGGCAAGAATAGTCATGGCTCTCTTTATACAACATTTCTTCATTGTAAGGCACTTCATTATAATGTAGATCCTGTTTTAAGGCAAGTTTGGTTGTGGTTCCCATTTCATTAACTGGTTTTTAAAATTGTGTTTATTTGATACTTTATTATAAGGTAGTCACACTAAAAGACAATATGCTCTATGGCTCCATAGACAGTATTATAATTATTATAATGAAGAACTAATTGTATCATGTACTTCATTACAAGGTGGTCATGCTATAAAGCAATATACATTATGGTTCACATGATAGCATTATAATGAGGGAGTACTGTATCATGTACTTCATTATGAGGCAGTCTCAATATAAGGCAGTATATTCTATGATTCCTATGACAGCATTATAATGATGGAGTACTGTATCATGGGCTTCATTATAAGGTGGTTTATACAGATTACTGTTCTTTTAAAAGATATGCATGGTATCAATGCAAGATGTAACTCCTTGACAGGCTGACCATATGTACAGTGTTTCCACAAATGAAAAATTTTTGAATATATTTTTATATATACCCATTAATCCTTAAGCAACCAATAACTACATGCATATAGATAAAAGACATTGAGAAAAAAAACAACAATCAAGCTTAAAACATCATCTAGATCACATTCATACTGACCAGAGAATTGTTTGGTTTTGGTTGTGTGGGGTTTAATATCATTCTTCAGCACATAATAGGTTATGCATGGCCTCCAGTAGAAGAAAGAACCCAAGAAAACCCTGATAAGAACCACAAACCTACGGAAGCAACTGGCTAACTTTCTCACATACCCACAACGATCAAGATGAGACCTGAACCCATGCAGACTGAGGTAAGATGCAAGATATCTGTAAAGGTGAGTGCCTTTGACCACTTTGGCCACCTGGAGCCTCCACCCCCACCCTGACCAGAAGAATTGCCTGCATTCAAATATTTAACTTTTCTTATTAACCTTCTCTTGTTGAGATGCTGCAGTAGCTCTGTGGTTAGCATGATGGTCTTGTAACCAGAAAGGTGCTGGTTCAAATCCTGCCCAGACCAAGCTGTGACTGTAGTGTCTTGCAGGCATTGTACTTCAGTCCAATTGCCCTAGTATGGTATAACCTGTCACATGTCAATGTGACATTTAACACCAAACTAATAATATCCTCATAAAAATCACCAAAATGCATCTAAAATTTAACGTGCAATATGCAGATATCCTGAAACAAGCTTTGTTTTACATTTTGTAAAGAAAACATATACCTGTGTTGTAATGGAATACATGAAAGTTGGCAGGTGGGGGTGGGTGGTTCAATAAATTATTCTAAACAGATTACATTATTTTAATTACAAATTGGTAAAAGTATTCATAAACTGTCACTTGCAAGTAAGTTTTGTTTAGTTTCTAAAACATCACTACAAACGACCAAATCCAAAACATTTTAATCAGAGTTTGAAACAACCCCTATAAATATATACAAGTGCGTGTGTGTGATTTGGATTTTTAACATAGCTTTAACAATTTTTCAGTCATATCGCTACAATGTCTGCATTGTGGCAGTTTATAGTGATGTTTAGCACTGGGGCATCATGCCACAGACATGTAGCATGATGTCCCACCCAGTCACATTATCCTGACACCAGGCCAACCAGTCCTAACACTAACCTCATAATGCTGAGCGCCAAGCGAGGCAGATGTTAGTACCATTTTTATAAGTCTTTGGTATGATTCGACCGGGAATCAAACCCACAACCTCCTGCATCTGAGGTGAAGGCTCTAACCACTAGGCCTCCGGAGCGGTCTAAATACACAAGAAAACATATGCAAAAGTGTCTTCACATGACTGTGATCATCTATTCAAACCATTGTAGTCACTGACATTAGAAGTAAATAACCTCAACTTTACAACTAAATGTTTAAGAAGTTAATTCAAAATGGAATGAAATTTTTTTACTTTTGCCAATATTTGGTAAATTTTTGGAAACAAACAAAATTTCAGTTGCTTGTTCAAGTGGCAGTTGATTAAATAATTTTACATATTTGTAATTACATTGATTTAATCAAGGTACTAACAATCAGTTAGAATTAACTGCAACATATAGGGTCTGCTGACGAGATATACGGTATAATGACCAAAAGGGTTTATGTGCAGTAGTAACAGAGATGCAACTAATTAAGTATCAAGTTTCATGATTGGAACATAAACAGCACCCAATAAATGAACTTTTAACACTAACTTTCAACAAAGTCACTGAAGAATAAATTATAGATCACAGGTGTCTAGTTTTTGGAAAAATATGTAAACTTATCAAGATGCATCAACTTGTCAAGTTTCATTATTCTAGGCTGGACAGTATATATACAAGATGCCCCAAACTCACCTGGTCATGAGCTAATGCAAACACTTAGCCAAAGCCTGTAAAAGATGACATATTGGTCATGATAAGCATATTTTGTTGTAATGATTTGGTAGCAACAGGGATGCATATCATCATCAATTTCACAATTCGATAACAAGCAGTGCCTCAGAAATGACAATCAATACAAAATTTAACTCAGGTCAGTGAAACATAAAATATGGACCATAATGACCTACTACTGATAAGAGGGTGTAGTGCAAAGTGCATCCTCAAGTTTCATGATTATAGATAAAAAAACAGTACATATGAGCATGCTATAAACCTATGTAGTTAAATGCAAAAACATAACCTAAGGCAATAAAATGTCAAACATACATCACAGTGTCTTTTCTGGAAGAGATGTGGTACAAGAGAGATGTATACACTCATCTAGGTCAACAAATAAAATATCAAATTAAGCCACAGTCAGCGATATGAGATGGGTGACTGTGACCTACATTTAAGATGAGGGTGTACTATTCATCAAGATGCAATAATGACACAAGCTAAATGCAAGAACATAATAAATGTCAGTAAAAAAATGTTGAGCATTATGGTCACTGTAATCCATCTTTTGTTGCATGGGTGTGTGACTAATATGGCTGCATACAATCATCCACTCTGGTATGAACAGTTTATCAGACTAAACCAAAGTCAAGAAAGCATCACATTTGGATCACAGTGACCTGCTTATGTGATGAGGTTGTAGTACTCATGAAGATGCATCCCCTCACAAAGTTCAATGAATCTTGGTGTAACAGAATGTATGTGTGTGTGTGATTTGGATTTTTAATGTAGCCTTTAACAATTTTTCAGTCTTATTGCTGTGATGTCTGCAGTGTGGCAGTTTACAGTGGCATCTAGCACTGGGGAATCATGCCGCAGACATGTAGTATGATGTTCCACCCAGTCACATTATTCTGAATCGGAAGTGATATTAATAGATGCTTATAATCATCAAGTATGATGATACTGCCATGAAGAGAGTTTGAGAAATAAACTCACAACACAAAATTCAACCAAAGTCAGTGAAGCATAAAATACAGGTTACCATCACCTATTTTGAAGATTAGGGTGTAATGCTCATCAAGATGTATCCTTCTGCCAAGTTTCAAGATTCCAGGCATAACATTATTATATAACTGATAAAACAAAGAGTCCCTCAAAAGGGAATGCTATCTACTACCCAGAAGTAATTTCTAGGAATTAAGACCATTTTGCCATCTTGGAGGTTACATAG
Organism: Megalonaias nervosa; assembly: GCA_016617855.1. Taxonomy (NCBI): domain Eukaryota; kingdom Metazoa; phylum Mollusca; class Bivalvia; order Unionida; family Unionidae; genus Megalonaias; species Megalonaias nervosa. The sequence continues at coordinate 32,272 of JAECUM010000115.1, read as the reverse complement.
GATGTCCAAATGGCATCATTTATAATCAGGAACAACTATACATCACAAGACTTCTGGTGAAAACCTCATGTCATGACTTTCCATTTAGGAGGAGTAGCTACAATTAAATTTTCAAGATTGCTACCATGACAGCCATATCAGAGATCAGATTGGAACCATCTTCATTCTGGACCAACTAGGTGCCATAATTAGTCTTCTGGTTAAAGCCCCATGCTGATATGACTTTCCACTTAGGAGGAATAGCATCAAAATTACTTTCACAATGGTTGCCATGCTGGCCATAATGGATCAAATAATGGCACCATTTTCATTTAGTACCAATCTTCTGGTGAAAACATGGTGTCTATATGACTTTCTATCTAAAAAGAGTATCAGGAAGATTTCAAAACTGCCACTGTAGTGGCCATAATGGATATCAAAATGGCACAATTTTTTCAGAAGACGAACTAGACATCATTAAGAAGGCAACTGGAAAAATATCCATGCTGAAATGGCTTCCATTCTGGAGAATTAGCAGTAACAAGATTTTCAAGATGGCTACTGTGGTGGAGATAATGGATTTAAAATGAGTAAAATTTTCATTCAGCACGAACTAAACTTCATAAGAAGTCTTTCAGTCTGATGTTATTGTTGTGGTTATTTTGGTTTTAATGCCATTTTTCAGCACATGATCAGCTATACATGGCAGCCAGTATAATTGGTGGAAGAATAAGCTTCAGAAACCCTGGAAAGAACCACCAACCCATGAAAAGCTACTGGCCAGTTGTCTTCACATTCTCGCATGAACAGTGCTTGAGATTGAATCAAGTCAATGAAACATATATATATATATATATATATATAAATAAAAATACATACACACACAAACATGCACCACAAAAACCTATCTGATTAGAGGTAAACACTACAATTTAACCTAAGCTTGCCAAAATTTATTGTAAGGGTATGGTGCTAAAGAAATGCATAAAATCATTAGTTTCATGATTGTATCATGAACAAAGCTTGATAAATAATATTCAAACACAAAATGTAACCAAAATCATTAAAGCATAAAATATGGGTTAATGACCTACTTTTGTTACATGAGAGTAGTACTCATCAAGAGGAATCTCCTCACCAAGTTTCATTAATATAGCAATAAAAGTATATATACAGGGTGCAAACAACCTCTGTGTCAGAGTTCAATGCAAAAACATAGCCTTTTAAAAATGAAATATCGATCACAATGACTGGCCCTTGTGGTTAGGTTGTAGTCCATACAATTATTTAGTTTGATGATTCTAGCATAAACTGAACTTGAAAAAATAAATTTAAACCACAAGTATAACTGAAGTCAGTGAAGTGTGAAATATAGGTCATAGTGACATCCTTTTATGGTCTGGGTATAGTGTCACACAAGTGTCATAATTCTGAGGTATAACAGTACAGTGTATTTATAAAAGGTGCAATAAACCCAAGTTAAAGGTGAAAACTTGACGAAGAGAATGCACAAGTAATGTATAAGTATGTACAAAGTACACTGCTTCAACTCCTCCTCTACCCAGTGCTATGAAAACCACCATAAACTATGACCTAGAAAGAAAGATTGGTTGACATTCAGGAAGGGTTTGCATATGTACATGGTTTGTTTTTTTCTGTGTTGCTGTTAACACAGTAGTACAATAGCTTATCTGCACTACATTGAGGTGAGTGGATACAAGCACTGGAAGAATACATTCCACAATACCTGAAAATGTTACTACTAAAAACCTTTCCTAATAAAGGTATCCTAACCTTACTCTTGTCATTCATGATGTGTGGATTGTTGTGGGGAATTTCTAGATGAATGGACATGGGCAACTTCCAAAGAACTGCTAACAGATTTTGAATATACATGTATAGATATCATGATGAACTGACAGATCCATCAAGGCTCATTTTAACCACTCGAAAAAACAACACATGACCCAAATATAGTTAACAAAAATTAAACAATATGAAGATCCTATCTAGGTCATAAAAAAGCCCCAGGAAATTGTCTCTAGTCCCAGCTACTTTGCCAAGAATTTTATATAAATAAAAAATAATGATGTCATTGCCTTAAACAATCTTGGCTGAGTTTGGCTTCATTAATTCTGTTAACACATTCCACAATCTATTTATCATACTAACATACAAAGTGTTGGCATGCTGACAGCTTTTAATCGGTCACCTAAACCTCAGATACCTTTTTAGATTCTGACATGAATTACCAACCCTGTTGGATAACTTAGATGTTGACATATAAAAGAATAGTGGCAAATGTCTTCTGACTGCATGTGATATTATGAGACAGCCTTCAGGAAATTTTGTCTTCTTTTCTGAGGATCTTCCTAATAGATTGTATGATTAGCATGAAAAATTTCCAGCTTTTCTCAGTTTTTCAGCCAAAGTTTAGAGTCTGAATCAGTCTTTCTTCTAGATGATCACTCTGAATCAATCCATCTAGGGTGGATTAGAGAAGTATCACATGTATGGAAATCCTCACATGTTGCTGTGCCATAACACACAAAATGTTAGATTCTGAATCGGTCATTTTCAAACTAATCAGAGAAGTATCTCATGCATGAAGTCCTAATTTCCACTGATACAACCTGCATATCTTGCTATGCCATAAAACATCAAATACTAGAATCTAAGTCAATCTATATTCCAGATTATGAGAGAGGTATCATATGTATGAAAATCCTAATTCCTACTGATCTAACCCTTGTATTGCTGTGCCATTAAACACCAAATGAGCCAAATAAGTCTATATCGCAACTGATCAGTCTGAATTAGTCTATCTCCCAGATTATCCCAATGAAAGGTCTAGTTCCAATGATATAACCCTTACGTGTTTTAATTAGTCTGTCTCCCAGATAATCAGAAGTATTCCATGTATGGAAGTTGTTGTTACTGTTGGGTTTAATGCCATTTTTCAGCACAAGGCTATACATGGCGGCCAGTATAAATAGTGGAAGAAGAACCTGGGAAAACCCCAGAAAGAACGACTGATCCACGAGAAGCTACTGGCAAGGTTTCTCACATACCCACACTGGCCGAGCCCAAGACTCGAACCCACGCAGACAGAGGTGAGATGGCAGTGATCTGTAACAGTGAGTGCTTTAGACCACTCAGCCACTTGGGACCCCCACCATGTATGGAAGTCATAATTCCCACTGATACAACACATGGGTTACTGTGCCATAAAACACCAAATCCTAGACTCTGAATCAGTCTATCTCCCAAATGATCAAAGAAGTATCACATTTTGTTGTTGCTTTTGTTGTTGTTATGAGGTTTAATGCCATTTTTCAGCACAAGATCATCTGTATATGGCATCCAGTAAACCTGGTGGAGGAAGAACCTGGGAAATCCCCCAAAATAACAGTACCAACCTATGGGAAACTACTGGCAAGCTTTCTCATATACCTACATTGGCCAAGTCTTCAACTCAAACCCACAAAGACGGATGAGATGGCAGCGATCCATAATGGTGAGCACTCTAGACCACTTGACCATTCTGGGTCCCATCACATTTTGTACCAAAATACTGGAATCTGAATCAGTTTATCTCAAAGATGATTAACGAAGTTTTACATGCATGAAAGCAATAATTCCCACTGTATGACCATCATTTGTTGCTATGCCATAAAATAACAAAACCAAACCAAACCAAACAAAACAAAACCCATTTGAGATGTTGAGTGAAAAGCAAACCAGTTGATCAACAAAAGCTCAGGAAAATAGTGATTATGACACTGACAAATAAAAGACTTTTTTTTAGGACAGCTTTGTGTACAAAGCTTCCAAATTTCTCTATCCAAATATAAGACTATTCTTATACCAAAAAATTCTTCTTCCTCCTTTCCCTATGATATCAGATTATGGAAGCATGTAGTCACAAGGATGTATATCTATTTACCTATATTGTAAACTTCTCTATGTGTAAACTAACCCATCTCAGTTTGTTTTAGGTGATAGATACATGTATTTGCAGCAAATAAGAAATGTAATCTTCTTTAACACATAGAATACATCAGCAGCAAAAGAATGGTGAAATTTAATCACAAAGATCTTGTTTGGCATGAGACATGGAATTTAGAAGGCATAAAAGACCCTGATTGACAGTAATTGGCTGAAATATAACTAGAAATGTGTCAATATGTCATGGATAGCCATGCAAATATAATAAAAATAAAGGGCAAAGTTTATAGTAAAAGGGGCAATAACTCTGTAAAGATTTGCGTACAGTATGTGTATGTGATTTGGAAATTTAATGTAGCTTAAACAGGTTTAGTCATATCACTACAATGTCTCAGTGTGGAAGTTTATAATGATGTCTAGCATTAGGACATCATGCTGCAGAAATGTAGCCTCATGACCCACCAAGTCACACTATCCTGACACCAGGCAAACCAGTCCAAACACTAACCTCCTAATGCCAAGTGCCAAACAAGGCAGCTGTTGGTACCACTCTTGTAAGTCTTTAGTATTACTTGGCCAAGGTTCAAACCAGCGACCTCCCACATCCAAGGTGGTTGTTCTAACCACTTAGGCCACTGGAGCGGTCAGTCGTAAATATTTGTTATATATGCAAAACCTCAGACCAAATTTGATTTCAATCTATTAGCCCTTTAAAAAGCTAATGAGTGGAAACAAAATTCTGATGCCATTGAAAGTCAAACTTTTCAGTCAAACAGGGGAGTACATTTTGAATTATGCAAAAAAAATGTTGTAAATCAAACCTTAAGGTCTTTTTAATTACCAAATCTGGTTTTAATACATTCAATCCATAAAAAGTTATTGAGTGGAAGCAACTTTGCAATGGTTGTAATGTGGCAGGATGTCAGATGATACAAGAGGACAGACATGGGTAACATTATATGGCCCTTCAAAGATATGGTAGATGCACAAGTCCAGATATGTTGCTACTGCATCAGACTCGTAATTCATGGGCCACTAGTTCAATACCTTCCAGGCTAGTTCTGGTTGGCTGCGTGTGTCTTTGGGAAAGGCACTTAGCTTCTATTTCATCATCATAATATAGCCAATAATGTGTTTAAAAGTACCATTAAAACCACAAGAAAAAAATGGGGGCAAAAATACAACAAAGATGCCCCACCCAAAATAAGGAAAACACAGGGCAAAGTTTTAGGTAAACAAAAAAAATTCTACCAAAAAAATTCAAAATCATGCTGTGGTTTTCTTAACATAATGCTGCATACCAAAAGCTGGTTAAAATTCATAAAATCCTTCAACAGTTATTTAGCATCAAATGAAAGGCAAACTTCTAAGTTCGAAGTCAAACAGGGGCCTTAACTCCATGATAAAATTGTGACAGAAAACTGAAAATAGAACCTGATCTATGACTTCTTAATATAAACCTGTATACCAAGTTTGATTTCAATCTATGAACTCTTTCAAAAGAACAAGATTTGTGACTGATGTGATGGTACAAAATATGATGGCATGGTAAATGGGTTACCACTTCACTGGCATAAAAATGAAATAAACTAGGGTTAACAGTCGACTACAGTTTAAAGGCCAATTTTTTCCCATCACTCATCCTTCTCTCATATTCTTTTTCTTTCCTAGTATGTGACCACTGACAAGCATATCAACTTAAGCAATGAAAATAAAAAGATTTTACTTGTATTGTAAATTCATTTATCTACATGGGCATCAATTTTTGTGACCGTGCATTAAATGACATTTTCATCTGTAACTAGATTCATGGATTTTGAAAGGGGGATCATGTTGCTACCACAAAACAGTATTTGTTCATCAATTCTTTAAATCCATAGCAACAATGAAATGCATAAAAAAATAATACTCCATGAAAAATAGAGAACTTGTATTAATTAAGAGATAGAGATAACAGCAACTAGCCAAATATTAAATTTCTCAACTAAGCATATACTAATTTTCACTAACTATTACCTTTATTAAATGCTACAAAATTAAGTAAAAGTGGACTTTATCACTCCAAATTTAATGTGGGGGTTTTCTGAACAAAAATATGGTAAGAATGTTAAAAAATAGACTCCAGATAATCAAGCAATAAAGAGATCTAGTCTGGTCCAGTTTACACAGCTGGATGCCAATAGAAATACATTTCAAAAGAAACCAGTCAACAGATCAGACTCTTTTGGAATGTACCTTAGGCTCCAACCCAACCTCACAAAATATGTATACTGGATGATATCATCATGTAAATTATCAAGGTAATGCAGTCTTTCAACTTGGATGTGTTATCTACTATTCATTAACTTAGTATACAAAGCTGGTAATCACAGCAAATCTAAACTGTAGCTAACTTGATACATGTTTGTCATTTAAAAGTTAAAGAGATAAACAATTGGTGATTCAAAAATTACAGATACATGTAAATGTACAGCAAATATATGTAATATGATAGCAAATAATCTATGGCCATGCAAAGTATTGAATAAATTTCACACAGAAAAATGCCATATATGCTTGAGACTGGTGATTTAATATTTAAAGATCCACACATGGCCATTTAAAATTTAAAGAGATAAATATGTTTTGCAATTCTATGTAACTTAAGATGTATAACAACCAAACCATGGGGGGTATTGTTACAAACCATCTTCTCATGAGAAATGTAAAATTCTCGAGTTATATTAAACATAGTTAAATTTCAGGAATGCAAAGACTAGTCATACATTTGTCTTAAAATTGTAAGAGCAAATAATATAACAATACATATATGAAAAGACTGGTCCTATTTACATATTTGTCTTAAAATTGTAAGAAGCAATAATATAACAATACATGTATGTTGTGGTTAACACCAATCAATGTTGTTTCTTTAAAGTTACAGTGGAATCAAACATTTGAAGTAAATCCTGGGTCGATTTTTAATGTTGTCCTTAAATTTCAATTGATTTCAAAACCACTTGATTATCAACATTATTATTCTCTCTGAGATACTGACAAAGACCTGTACCAATGCCATATGGCACCATTTACCACTAGATTACTCAAGTTTTGTGCAGACGTTTTTGAAGTTGCAGATAAAAATTGTTATTTACGTTTTGTGTTAGCTTTCTATGACACCCTGTAAAAATAAAATAAAAACAATGCCGCAGAGAGTAAATAATAAGTAATGACAGTTTGGTAACCAGCATCAAGTGGCAACTGGTACAGACCCTCTCTTGTTTCATTTGCCAAGTCATACAACATGGATTTTATATTGCTTTTTATTACATCAAAAATGTTATTGTATACAGCCATGTGTATTCTTGCCCAATATTATCTACAGTGGTACTGCAAGGGTCCTGCAAAATCATATGGTGTCTCACTTACAACCCTTGCACTGATGTAGTCCCACAACTCCCTTCTGACTTGCAAAAATTTTAACATAATGCTGCTTGGAGTAAAAGAATAAGATATTTCAAAAAAAAATAAGCAAACTTTGATCTCAATATTAAATGGAAAGCCCTCAACACTAGGTGATGAAATTCTGTAAGCAATTCTACTTATTGACAACTTGAACATTTAAATATCACCAAAATAATATTGTATGGCCCACAAAATCATACATTGTAACACATACAAGGGTCCTGCAGAATTTGGTACCTAGTCTGTCTTGGGATGCACCTTACTGATTACACAGGCAGAGGAATGCCAAGTCCATTGGAGTACAAACAAGGGTGTGGCAGAACATGGTAGCTGGCCTGTTATGGGTTGTACATGAAGCTTTATGGTCATGCAGCTCAAATGGGAAAGCCAAGCATATCAGTGTACAAACAAGGGTTCCACAGAACATGATACATGTATCTAGCCTGTTGTAGGATGTAGCTTTATGGTTTTGCAACTGAAACACAAACTCCAAACACATCAGGCACAAACACTGGTACTGCAGAAAATGTATCTATCCTGTAATGGGTTGTAGCTTTATGGTTTGGGGGGGGGGGGACCAAACACTGATACTGCAGAACATGTATATACCCTGTCATAGGTTGTAGCTTTACGGTTATGCAACTGAAACACAAACTCCAAGCACAATGGGGCATAAACACTGATAGTGCACGACATGTATATACCCTGTTATGGGTTGTAGCTTTATGGTCATAACTCTGAGAGGGGAGGGGGGCACAAACACCAGTACAGCAGAATATGTATGTATCCTGTCATAGGTTGTAGCTTTATGATTATCCAACAGAAACAAACACTCCTAATACATCAGGGCACCAACAATGGTACTGCAGAATATGTATGTACCCTGTTATGGGTTGTAGCTTTATGGGTTATGAATGTGAAACAGAACTCCAAGCACATCAGGGTACAAAGAAGGGTACAGCAAAACACAGTGTGTAGCCTGTTATGGGATGTAACTTTCTGCTTATGCAACTGAATCAGGAAATCCAAGCACATCTGGGAACAAACAATACACATGTAGTATTGTTCTACACAAATTTCCAGGGATATCTGGCATTCAAAACTTTACCAATGTTGTTGATAAAACCAATGCCATCATCATCAATGCCAATTAACATGATACCTGTGTCTAACCTCATACAAGTGAGACAAAAAGCATTAGGTTTGAATCTGTTTTATCTCAGGGACAGTGTCACAGCTGGAAGCTGATTGGATTATCCTTCTAAACATGTAACAATTTATTTCTAATTAAAGGAGAGGACATGCAAATGAAGGTAAAAAAAGCCATAATAAAATAAAAGTCAGAATACTAATTAATGATTACATCTGACAGCTCACTGAGCAATATTGTGGGTATTGATCATTACTATTCTGATTGTTCTCCAAGTAATAATGTGGGTAATGATAATTATTCTGATTGCTCTCTGAGTAATACTGTGGGGAATGATCATTACTGTTTTGACTGCTCTGAGTAATATTGAGGGTGATGATCATTAGTATTCTGATTGCTCATTTAATAATACTGTGCATATTGATCATTACTGTTCTGATTTCTCACCGAGTAATATTGAGGAGGATGATCATTAGTGTTCTGATTACTCACTGAGTAATATTGAGGGTGATGACCATTAGTGTTCTAATTTCTGAATGAATAATACTGTGTGTAATGATCATTACTGTTCTGATTTCACACTGAGTAATATTGTGGATGATGATCATTAGTGTTCTGATTCCTAACCAAGTATTGTGGGTGATGATCATTAGTTTTATGATTGCTCACTAAATAATACTGTTAATAATGATCATTAGTGTTCTGATTCCTAACCAAGTATTGTGGGTGATGATCATTAGTTTTATGATTGCTCACTAAATAATACTGTTAATAATGATCATTACTGTTCTGATTACTCACCGAGTAATATTGAGGGTGATGATCATTAGTGTTCTGATTACTCAATGAGTAATATTATAGGTGAAGATTATTACTGTTACGGTTACCCCAGGTCTGTTCAATTGCTGAATTCCAGTATCACCTGAAGACTATAAAAAATTGTTGCACATATATTTAGGTAACTCATATTAACTGACAGTCAGCAACAAAGAAACATTACTGACAAACTTTTTCAGTCATTAATACCCTGAACTACATCATATATATCTGTACAAGTTCCCCATCCCCTAGCTCTGTCCCCTAGGATGTCAATAAAATTCCAACAACCTAAACCCATATCTGTCATCACATCAAGTGCCTAAATGCTAAGGTCTAACAGTTCTCTTGGAATAATAAATAGCATGGACTGCAGTTGGGTGTGGCTTATATTCAAGTAAATACAATATGACACTCTTCAGTGAGACATAAAGTTTGCTGAACCAAATACCATCAGATACTACTGAAAATAGTAAACAAGAGTTTCTTGAAAGGACTGGCCCTCAACTTGATGAAAAGAATTTACAGCTATTCAGTATAAGACCATCTCATCATTTTAACTATCATTTCTGATGGGTTTTATTTAGCAATAATAAAGTTTCAAAATTAGCAGCTGTGGTGCACATAATGGATGTCAGTTTGTCACCTTTTTCATTTAGGACAAGCAGACATCATTATAAGTCTTATGGTGAAAACTCCATGCCATAATGATCATCCATTCAATGGGAGTAGTGACAACAAGATTTTGAAGACAGTTGTAAATGTCACTGTGTTCAAAAGACTGACAAAGTACAAAATGCAAGCAGTGACCTTTAACTTCACCCAAGGTCAGGTAGCTGTGATTTTCAACTTCTTTACGTTAGTACAGACATACTGGTGGCCAGATCTGCACCATTTTCAATCATGACCAATTAGATATTGCATTATGTGCTTTACAGAACACCAGATTTCAATGCCCCCTTCTGTCACGTAATGCAGTGACAACATATTTGAGATGATCATTATTCTTCATTTTGACTTGACCCCAAAGTCAAGCAGGTCTGGTATTCAAACTCGTTCACAACAGCACAGACATACTGAAGGTCAGATCAGCATCATTTTCACTGAGGACCAGCTACAATGTGTTGTAGTGTTACGTGAAAAGCCTATGATAATATGATCATCCATTCTGACCCACCCACTCCCAAATAAGATTTTCAAGATGACCACAAGGAAGCTTTTTTAACGGTTAGCTCATTGTAATTTTAATACAGGACTCACTACATAATGCAAGAAGTGTGTTAGTGAAAACCTAATATTGATACAACTATCCATTTAGGAGAAGCAGACATAACAAGTTTCATGATGGAGACTGTGAGAGCCTTACTGGGAGGTCTAATTTGCACTATTTTACTTTAGGGCAAACTATATAAGAAATATTACAGTGGAAACCCCAAGTGACAAGATTTTCAAGATGGCATATGCATCCATTTTTTAAAGGTCAGATTGGCACCATTATCATACAAGATCAACTGCATATAGTGGAAATGTTTTCAATGAAAATTCTGTCTCAAAAACCCACCATTAAAGAGAAGAAGTAATAAGATTTTCAAGTCATTTGGAAGTCAGAACCATTCTCATTCAGGCCCAACTAGCTATCATAAGAAGTCTTGAAGTGAAAATCTAATGCTCATATGACCATCCATGATTCATGGGGAGCAGTGAAAGCAAAACAACTAACATAGTGGCCATGTTCTGGTCTACAAACAACACTATATTTATTTAGGACCATCTAAATATCACGAAAAGTCTTAAACTGATAACCCAATGTCAATAAGATTATCCATTCAGAAGAAATAGCAATAATAAGATTTTCAAGATGGTCACAATGGTGGTTACTTTAGAGGTCATATCACCAATTAGGTCAAACTAAATATTGTAAGAAATCCATAAATAAGACTATCCATTCAGAAGAAATAGCAACAGCAAAATTTTCAAGACTGCTGTTATAGCAGCCATGTTTGGCTTAAGAATGGCACCAATTTTAGTTAGGGCCATCTATATATCATTGAGCTGAAATGGCAATAACAAGATTTTCAAGATGGTCACAATGATGGCTACACTGGGTGTATGATCAGCACCATTTCCATTTAGGACTAACTAGATATCAAAAGAAGTTTTTCAATATTTAAAAAAAAATATATTTAAATATGACCATCCATGAAAAAGTAGCAAATAACAAGATTCTTAAGATGGTCACCATGGCAGCCATGTTGGAGATAAGATCAGTATCATTTTTATCAGGGTCCATCTACATATCATCTGAACTCTTTCTGTTAAAACCTTATAAATATCATGGTTTGTATTTATTTTTATATGTCAAACAAAACCTGAAGAAGATAACCAGAAAATGAGAGATTTTGGTTCTCTAAAAGCGTGATTTATCCAATGAGAAGTAGCAAGATTTTCGAGATCCCCATTAATGTCATGTTGGCGGTAAGATCAGCTCAATTCCCATTTGAAACCATCTGGAATCACAAGTCTTTTAATAAAAAATCCCATGTCAATATCACCATTTGTTCTGAAGGAGACATGAGAAGATCTTCAAGAAGGCCACTATGGAAGTCATGTTACTACAGCTGGACATCCAATCCACACTATTTTAATCTCATACCATCTACATCTTCACAAGAAGTATTTTAGTGAAAACCTCATGTAAATATGAGCATCCATTCTGAACTAGAAATAACAAGATTTTCAAGAAGGCAACTGTGGTAACCATCATGTCTGAGAAGCACCATTTTCATTTAGGACCAATACGTCCTCAGGATAAACTGTTTCAAAATACATGTATATTGTGACATTCCTCTAAGCACTAAGGAGGAGTGGCAGGAACAAACAACTTTTAACCAATTCAGGATGACAGACAATGGACACAGAACCATCAAACTATTTATTCTGGTTTTCAACCTATTGAGCTAATAATCCAAAGAACTTGAAAAAAAGTTACAAAAGTTCAAGCTAAGAAAATACCTAAACTTCAATACAAATGATTTTCAAACACACTGGCAATATTTCCATTCAAGCTACCTTTACTATGCATTGCATAATTTCTTTACACATGCAGTGCTGCAGCTTGGTTGAGCTGTAAGGGGGACATTTTATGTCCCTCTGTCCCTCTAAAATGATTATGAAATTGGAAATTTTTATGACTATATAATGGAAGAATTAAGTCACTGAAGAAATGATATTGCATATTGCTAAGAGTCTACAATGTAAAGGAAATAAAACATTTCTAAATTGATTAAAATAAAAGTAGTGAGGACAAACTATGTACAAAATGTTTATCATAACATTTTTAAGACAGAAAACATGGGATTGATGATAGGATCAGTAAACAAGAATTCTGCAAATGTTTCATCTTGCCTGATACACCGTGGCATAATACAAAAGCATGTATAGTCAAGAGCAAGAAATTAAGGTACTGTGACCTTAACCATGTAAAAGTTTTGTTTTCTATTAAGTCTTACCTTGAGTTCATCTGTTTCATTCTGGCTACCAGCCTGTGCTCCACCACTGCTAGCATGTCCATCAACCACATCACTTCGCACACTTGTCTGGTCTGGATGCCCTAGTCTGTCAACACAAATTGCAGCAACACTTGATGAGATCTTAGGCAGAGACAGGTGATTAGGAAAATTTTTCAAGCTCACTGACCTCTCACGATGAAGCCTTGACTTTTCTGAAGCATTTCTCATTTTCACCACACTCCTGTCATCAAAAGATGCAGGCCTTTGTGAAGATAATGAGGAAGTGGATGTATGATCAGATGAATCTTGCCCATTGTTAAGTTGTAATGGTGCTGAGGATTTAGAAATACCAGCTAGAGACTGCCACGTTCGTCGTGGAAGTGTAGCATAAGGATTATTATTGTCCATCCCTGTTAGTAATGTGGCCCCATCGGAATATGCCAATGGTCCCTCTGTGTTTAATCCATCACCTGAGTGGCTGAGAAATCGTGAGGAAGCGAAGTCACTAAGTTCCTTGTTCTCTGAAGTCAAGTCATGCAAGCTACTACTTTTGCGCAGTCCTTCCTGATAGTGTTTATCAGTTTTGTGCTTCATGCTGCGAACTCCACGATATGTAGCGAATGGCTGATCCTTGCCTTTGACCTTCTCAACCTCAAATCTACCTTTACTCTCTGATTCCTCCGTGTTGCTTGTTGCAGAGACATTAGAGGAACTTGATGCCTGTAAAGTAAATGACTAAAAAGTAAATAAATTATGCTCTAGTTGTGAAGTAACCTTACAGTATCATAATTAAACAACAAGAACCTAGCTCACAACAACTGCATTTGCAAACTGTACACTGATACATTGTATGGTCCAATATGTCCACTTCATCCCATTATGATATAATTCTTATTCAAGTAACAGCCAAGTTATGCAATTCTATCCAAAATATGGTCTCTTTATGCAGACCAATGCCAAAGATCAATATATTGCACAGTGAACCAATATCTGATAATCAGTTAGAATAATCTTATCACTGTTTATGTACATAATGCTTAATCTTATGAGTATATTCAAATTAATGAGTTCTTTTACATCATGATGCATTTTAATAATCTCCAATAATTATGTCAAACCCACTCATGATTTTAGTATTTATGATATATATTGTATCAGTAAGCTTTATAATTTTATCTTGCTATATTTTACAACTATAAGCATGTAAAGTTTGCCCCTTGCTTGATGCTTTAATACTAAGTAATCAAGCAGTTTATATGTTACAAAATAAATTTTAACTTTTAAAAATTCTTAAGGACTAATTACATGTGAAACAATTATATAATTCTCAGTAAGAGATATTTAGAGTTTATATTTGTGAACTTTTAATCAAGCTCTCATAAATTATAACTGTCTCCCTTTACTGACCCTATTTCCCTTTTTCAGTCAGTAGGAAGCAGAGAGTAAACTATCATTCATGTTATTGTACAGTATACTGATCCCCCTAAATCAGAAGTTAGCAATTCTAGGAACAGGAAATCAATGCCTTAACAAATAGTAATCAATCACATCAGTCAGCGTGCAATATTACTGTCAGTATATAAGTTTAAAACCAGTTATTTTTACAGGATGAAAAGGTAAATCAATTTACCAGTCCTTTTGTCCAGCTGAATTTCTAGCTTCATAAATATGTAAATGTGTCACAAATCCTTTTAATTCTTGATTACTTTGATTTCCAAATATTATTTTGATGTGACGCTGAAGTAGACAACTAAATATCAATATGTCACTGCATAGCCTTAAATATATCATTAATCCTACTTAAATTATTCAGTTATTTGTCTGGACATCTGCAAACCTATTCAACAATCTGAAAAAGATATTCATGTTATGTTTGATGTTACTGGTCATGTTACAACTTCAGGCAATTTCAAAACCACCTCAACTGATGCATTTGTTTTGAACAATTAGGTGAAACAGTAATCTCCATGACCAAACTGCACCAATTTTCTGAGTTTACCATTGTGTCTTAGTATAAAAGACTATTTTGTCATTGGTGATGTATTTAATTCAGAACTGGTCATAAAATGGTAGCACAAACTGTTTCGATTTTATAAATCAAACACTGCAAGTGCTTCAAGTTCTTATTACTAACTTACTTTTATTACCCCCAATATATCCATTACCATGTCAATTAAAACTACTTTCAACAACACAACCAATTAACTGTGAAAAGGAGCAATGGAATTTCAACATTACTGGACCTGTTGGTAAACAGGGATATCTGGTTGGTTTCACACACTGCATAAGATAAGATAGAACTACAGTGGTCCCCCTCATATACGTCCACCCCTTCTGCACCGGGAAAGTGGCCTTATAAGACGGGTGGCCTTTCCAGAGAGGGACTAAATTTTTTGTGAGAAGTATATGTAATGTAATTAGTAAGAAAGCTACATACTTCAAAGCAATTAATATCTTCATTTAATATCTTCGTTTAAAAGTAACATTAATTATTAAAAGGTTCTTCTTGTTATAATAATAGACATATTTCAACTGAATATACATGAATAGTTCTTATTCTTCGCATAAACATGATATGCGAGCAGGTATTGATGTCATGCACATTGCAAAATCATTCAAAAACGTCATTCAAATCTTAAGTTGGTACATACATAATTCTCTTTCCATTTGCTCCATTTTCCCACTACTGCTGAATAACCTCCTTATTGGTTATGACGTTGTTTATTCGAGTCTTTACAACATAAAATTGTTTTATTCGAGTCTTTTCTAGGCCTACATAAAACTGTTCGGCAAGAATAACCTACTTTATTCTAAAATAATACATCTCCATTTACGTGATGACAAGTTAATGTTTGGTAACGATTTATTCAGATGTTGCTAACTGTATGAGATCTAATTATGCAGACGAAACTTTTGTAGAGTGGACGAAATGCCTTCTTCATAAGATGGCCATAAATGTGTTGTCATGTGATTTTTCAGTCATTGTCTGGTACCCTGTCTTGTTCAAGGTTAATTTCTGTGTGTGTGTGTTAATGCACAAAATCTATTTTTAGCCTATGCTGACCCTGTTATGATCTTGACAATTACATCTGGCTGTAATCATCAAAGAGAAGAACTCGACAGATGTGTGAAGCCCAAAACTCTATCATAACATTGTTGAGCCCATTTCCTGTAAATGTCGGCTTTTATAGACAATGATACAATATTAATCTTAGTGTTACATGCACTTTAGTCAACACTTCTTTCAGTAACAGAAACTTGACATTGAGAGACATGTATCTACGATAGAGATAATCTGATTACTTACCTTACGTCACGATATGAATTAATTATTGGTTCTGGATACATTTAAAATAAAAAGTGGCTGCTTGTGAGGGGAACATTCTACATTTTTGTACTAATATGCTGGCCACTGGTCGCGTTAGAGGGGTGGCCGTTCTTGAGGGGTACTTTTGAATACAAACTCGTTGGTGCCAAGGGATTCTGGCCATAAGAAGCAGGTGGCCACTGGTCAGGGGGGCCATTCAAGAGGGGGACTACTGTAGATCCTTAATAAATACCTTTGCCTAAAGGTTCCAATCACTGTTCTTATGAACATCAAGCATTTCTTTGATAGTGGAGCTACTGTCCAGCCATTTTCTAACTTTCTCTCTATGGTTCAATATTTTACAAATTTTTAAACTACCTGGCACACAATCACTGGATCCTTCATGAGTTAATTCAAAGCCAATGAAGTGATGTGTAATTTAGTGTAGCAAAATAAAACCTTGCAACAATAAAATACATTTAAAAAAGACACTACAAATGACAACTTTTGCACAAAATTAACTTGCTGAAACAAAAGAACATAAAATGTTTGCAGGTAACTGAATGGGAAATTTTTAAATATTTTTTTCAATATAATCAAATAATACATAATTTTTCTACAATAATAGAGCTAATAATACATGTACTGAGAATGGTTCAAATTTATAAATACTTGATATGAAAACTACATAGATTTTTTCTGTAAGGAAAATTAGATTCTGCAAGGAAAATTGGACTCTGCAAGGAAAAGTGGACTCTGCAAGGAAATTATAGGTTTTAGCCTCTCAGCAAGGCAGATCAGAGAAAACAAAATTTCATCATGACATGCTGATAATTTAGCTTGGCAAATAAAATATCTTTTGTCAAATGCCCAGAATTCATTGTAATAGATATTTGATTTTATGAAAGTTTTCATCTCATAAAAGATCATTTCAGGACTTTTTAACCCTGAATTTATCAAACACGTGCATTCTGTAAAGGTTTACAAATATTTCACACTACCATTCAAAATTGAAGGAAAAAAATGCATAAAAAATACCTGCAGATTTTCCTTGTTAAGAAAACTATAGCTGGGGACAGTGAACCGCCTTTGCTTTGGTTTGGCCATGCTTCGTGGGTATACAAGCAATACATCATGCCACCTAGACACCATCAACAAAATGAATGTGCATTCATCAGCGTTAGTATAAACAAAAAACTTACAAAAAGGAGAAAACACACTCAAAATAAAAGTTAAAAAATCACACTTCATGAACATGACAATGTAGATGTGGTAACAATCACAATTTGTAAAACCTGAGAAGTTCACAAGGTTAATGTTGTGTAGGCCTGTTTCATTAATTGGTCTTAGTTCAATTTTGTTAATAGATAACATTCTAATTGTACTTATGCATAATCCAAACCTGGAGATCATCAAACTTCTGAGCTTAATTTAAAGCAGCAATTTTTGTGTCCACCAATCACAAAAGGCTTTTCTTATAGCAATGCCACTTTTTATTGGCTTGGAATGATTACTCAATCTCCAACTCAAGCCCAGAGATTTATGATCTCTATGCAAAGCATAAACTTTTGGGGTTGGGGGAGAATGTCAGGCACAATTCATAACTAAGATCCTATATTTTATTTTAAAACATGGTACTAAATGGTTCCCCTGTAAATAATCTCCCCCATGTTTCAATAAAATTTGATGACCAATTAACTAAATTAAAAGGCCTTCAATATTTTTCTTTTTTAAAAAAAGATGAGAATCTTCTAGTACTATTCTGGTCTGATTGAGTGATGATATTAATGATGAAATACATATTATGATGGCTTAATTGTGCAAATCGTTACTGCAGCTAACTCTCTACTATTTGAGACTCTTCTACCAATTGTTGTAAAACAAATTCACTTCTATTCATGTGTCAATTTTTGTGGATTTTGCAGCTGCTACAAAACCATAAATTTACACTCTGCAAAATATTATCCTTTCTTAAAGACAAAAATAGGTCTCCTTAACATTTAAAAGAGATATCCATATTAGATACCATATATACTCAATAATAAGTCCAACTGCAAACTGCTCAGACCCAGACCTGTTGTTGCAAATGCACCAGCAGATCTGGGTCAATATAGTTTGTTAGGAGTTATCATTAGCACAAAAAACAGACCCTGACCTACCATCACACCATGTGATAGCAGATCTATGTCTATGTTGTTTGCAGTTAGACTAAACTTATAAGTGAGTACATATTGAACCTACCTGGTGCATATTTACAACTTTGACAAATGATACACATGAAGATAATGAGTTAACAGTATGTAAAAAAGAATTAATTTAGTTGTAAATCCATTTCATCATTTGAAAGAAAATCATTATGACTAAAATTATACATGGGGAAGATTTGACAATTCTCATCTTTTTTTGTTTTCAATATTGTGAAAAGAATACTTTCATTCAAAATAATATTGAAATGTAGCTAGATCCGTCTGAAACATGCACTCTGTGGACAAAATAGTTAAAAGTATAAAGTCCTCATCTTCTAGCCATGCACTTTAACATGCCCACTAAAACAAACAGAAAAACTTCAAACAAAAGATAAGTTTTACATCAGTCATTAAAAGATTTGCATTTTATTGTTACTGAATAATAATTCTTTCAAATAATTTCAAAGATAAATTTTATATTAAAATTTCACACAAAGAAGTCACATCTTTTACCGACATATTTTTCTCCATTACATGTTATATACAGCACTGTATATAATGTGGATTTTTCTATGACTAAAGCAACTTTTAAATTCACACAGATTGAACTAAACTATGTTAAAAATTCTATAATCGAAATCTCACAAAAATTAATGAATGTCAATGTAAATGTTTTCTGAAAAATATATAATAATGGACTATTTCTTACACATCTCTATCAATAAATATTTTAAGTCCCAAATAGTAGCTTAATGAACAATGTTTAGACATTTGACCCATATAACAAAAACATGCAAATCTTTTTATATAGAAATTTGTATCATTCACAGATAATGCAAAAATAAAATGTAAACTGCTACATGTATAATATTGAAGTCAAAGTTCTCCTTGTTGCTGGTGTCATTATTATTGTGGCTGGATTTCCTTGTAGTGGCAGCTATGGTGGCCATGCTTTCATCTGGAAAGACTGACAGAATGCAGTACCACCTGCAAGTCAATCAAAAATAAATGATAAATTCAGAAAGGGAGAGATGGACATGGGAGACAACTCTGCCACCTGTATCCCACCACTGTTGAGATAGCTGCTCTTGGACAAAATGTGTCTCAAAAGGTAAATAATGAATTCATTTGCGTTTTACCAGTATTTGTGGATTGCATTGTTGCTACATACCAAGAGTTTAAAGACAAAATAAACAATGATCTATATATGGAAAAAAATGGAGCCCCTTGCCCTTACTTGGAAAATGTCAGTTTTGGCAAAAACCTCCAAACTCATCCTCATAAAATTTCCTGAAATAAAAGTACATGTATATTTATCACAATAATTTAAATAAGCAAAATATATTAAGTGAACTTAATTCAAACTATTTATTGAAAGATATATGCACAGAAGCAAAATTAAGCTAGATTTCAAGAGCTAAACAGTTATCAACCTCAAAAACAACTTCTTGAATACTGTCAGATATGAAGGTTTAAAGGCATAATAATCAGGGCACTTTTGAAAGCAAATACCAGTACTCCCAACATCTCCTCTGGAGCTAAAGGCTTTCAAACTACAATCCAGAAATTAGCTTCTATGTGTTTCCCCTACTAGTACTCAAGACAGTAATATATACCTTGTATATAATTATAATTCACAAGATTTTGCTGCTAAATTCATGTGAATTATGTCCATTTTGAACCTCCCACAAAATGAAGTTGTAATGAATAACAAATTATCAATATGTGTATTTCTGGTATACATTGTATCACATAAACTTTAGTTAACACACATCTTTATTATGCAGGACTTTGCCTACATTTTTATTTGGAACAATTAATCTTCCTAAACTTTTAATGCAATTTGTTATATAACAACTTTTAATTAGCATTATATGGCCAATATTGTGCTGACATGCTGTCAAATCCTATACATGTGTGCATACCAGATGATACATATACATAATGACTACCATATTTTCAAGCATATATCCTGTGGGATATACAGGATTTTACATAGCCCGCACACACACACACACACCATTTGGGGTATCTCTGTGGTTGCCCTATATCAATTCTTTCTCACAAAGCCAGCACTCATCATCTTATTTTAAATTTGACACAGATATAATATTTAATAATTGTGTAATTTTTTTTTAACTTTGCTTATGTTAAACAGAATGACATGAGCAGTAAGACCTGCACAAAAAATGGATGCCAGAAGTTAATTCTACTCACAGCATTTAAGTAATACACACCTAATATTCACCACTGTTATATTAGTGTCCAACTCATCAACATTGTACAAGAAATGTTGAAAGAAACTTATGTTCATTCTGAAAGCTTATTCTCACTGCTGGGATGTTGTCAAATCCATATTGAAAATGTTTATTACTGGTACAAGACAGACTTCAGTAATCTCCATGTTTCAAGCATTGTTGTCATCTTTATTGTCACCATCAGTTAGACTGCTGCTGCTGAAATCGTCCATTTTACTTAAGAATTTCTACCTTGATAAATCTATGACGTATTTCCAAACATCAATGTAAAAGGCTCCTTGTAACAATTGAGTCAGAATATATACTGCAAAATTCAAAAGCATCACCTCAAACAGCTGACAAGAACTCTGCTTTAGAGGTATACCATGATAGCACTGGTGTCCATTGCTTCAGTGAATGATGCCTCTGAAGTTGTTGCCAACTTAGTCTGCAAACAAGGCCAATCTTAGACTACTAGGAAGATATGTATATTGGTAAATCACAGAGGCATGGATGATGAAATATGATTTATATTGCAATGTGGAACATGTTTCATCAATCTACCTTCGACTATCCATGCACAAATAATGCAGCTGAGAGCTGACACAAGCATTTCCAAACTAACATGGGTTACAGTCATCCCAGTATTTGCAAGTTTTGTCCATTGTACAGAAAGAACAAGTCCGCTGTACACAGATGATGGCCATGGCTGCTGGGCACCAAATCTAAGCCTTATGCTGATGACAATACACACATTGTTACTATGATTCAGGACTATGCCAACAGAGATAGCTACAATACTTGATACAGATAAGGGGTATATCTGTTTCTCCTGAAGTTACTGTTCTATGTGACATTAATGACCTAGAGGGTTATTGCTGGGGGGTATTATCCTACAGGATTTTTGTCCTGATACCCTCTATGGGCTCAAGGTTGACAAAAAAAGTCCTTCAGCATAGTACAAGTTACAAAATTTGCCAGGAAAGTTAAATTCCCTGGCAGTGTTATTTACTCCAACTTTAATGAAAACAGATGGAAATATTTTGAATTTTTGCACAATATTGTAAAAATATAAATCCAAGGCAAGTAGACAACAATCTCAATATAAATTGTTATGCCTACACGCTCCACTATGCCAGACAGAAAGACATATCAGAGACAAAGATGGATACTTATTTGCTTGTATTCAGGTGTACCCTTGGGTAAAACAAACTGGACTGAGTTGACTGCCAGACAAAGTGATGATTGACTGAAGTAATTACAATGTTAGACAACATGCATCAACTGTCTCGAGGATGTCTGCAAATACACATACTGTTATGCTGTATTACAAGCAATTGCTGCACATTCTGGGCACTATACATAACATACATTCTCTTGTACTATACTGATAAGGAAAATGTGCAGATCATGCAAATCTGAAATTACCCCATGTCACTGCACTAAATATCAACATTCAACATTGATATCATTTAAAACAACATCAGAATTTTAATTTCACTTTCCATAATGACATTGAATTTTAGTTTGTATGTTGAGAGCCCAGGGTTCAAATGTCAGCAGAGAATCCAAAATTTGGACTGATTGTAAATGGCCCAAAAAATATTGCAGGAATTCACAATAAGTCAGCTTCTTCCCTACCTTATCTTTTTATAAATTTCTGCACACTGAAATCATTTCAGATCATCTACAGAAATTCCAATATATCAAATCTGGTATAACAGAAAACTACAGTATTTTCCTAAATGTCTGACCTGACATATTCACACCTTTGCCATGGTCTTAAAAGCAACATCAATATAACTGAACCTGATCATTTTGGATTAGAAAGTTTATCCTTATTACTGGGTCAGAATGTATGAGATCATCGGGTAAAAAAATCAGAGAAATGAATTATCAATATGAATTTTATACAAAGTTCTGTAATACAACAAAATTATTTTCAAAACAAATTTCACATTTCTCTATCACAGAAAGCCAATCTAACTTTAGCTTATATACCAAAACCATTTCAGCAGGGGGGGGGGGGTACAGCATTGTCCCCTGGAACACTAGAGGGAAATTTTGCCCCTTGCCCACCTTCCTGCTATTTTTCCAACTTTTCCTGCAACTGTGTATCTTATTTAAACACATGCAGATAGTTTTCATTTTCAAACTTGTTCATTCAGGACCAATTACATGTCATCAAAAGACTCTTAGCAAAAACTGAAAACCACATGTCAATAAGACTATCCATTCTGGATAAATAGCTATAGCAAAATGTTAAAGACAGCAGTTACGACAGCAATGCTGGACATCAGAATGACATTTACATGTCATATGAGGTCTTTTAGTGAAAATCCCATGTCGATATGACCACAGCAACAGGAATAGCAATAACATGATTTTCAAGATGGCCAATATTGTGGCCATCTTGGATGTCAGATTGGCACCATTTTCATTATGACCAACTAGACATTGTATATACACCACTCCCTCGATAACTCGCGCACAACGGGGTCCACAAACATAGACCGCGCTATAAGCTAGGGCGCGAGTTACCGAGGGACCTCCAAAAATTGAAAAAAATCGCTTGGACATTGAGAAAACAGCGGGGGGTGGGGTCTGGGTTAGGGAACTTCACTGTTTAATGACTGAATCCTCATTTTACATTCGTGTCGATAATAATCTTTAATAACGCACTTTTTCTAATGAAGTTGTTCGTTATTCTGTTTAAATAACATTTATTTTCAAAATGTCCAACATGTGAAAGATTGTTCCAACTGGTTTCAACAACCATTACGTTTACACAAAAACGTGTGTATTACGTCACTGCTTTTTGTTTTCTTGATGAGTCTGGTTCCCGGAGTGGTATGGCATTGTATCCTACCAAACTGGGTGTCAAAAGAGCAGGGAACTAGACTAACTGTTGATACGCTACCAAACAAGATTCCTTTTGTTCAAAAAGCAAGCGAAATTTTCCTGAGACAATCGTCTACATCGAATCTCAATTTTTGTGCTGTTCAATTAGTAAAGTATTGATATCGTGATTTCATTGGAAGTAATAACAAAACTTTTTATCATTCTTGAGGATATCTCAAAGTGCCAGTTCAAATTCTCTGAAACTCGCTTGCCCACAATGGTCCGTATCTGTGAAACCACACTCTTTATTTTACGAAGTATAGTATTCTTTTCGCTTGGTCGCCGTGCTGTCTTTGATCACAGTTGCCAGTGAGTCGGTTTATTTAAGGTAGTTTATGTTACATACACAATAACATTTATAAAAAGTGTTCAACTGATCAAATGAAGTGAGTTCACCCAACATACGACCGGGGCAGCTAGATTTTAAGTTTGTAGGATTTTTGTGCCTTTTAACTTTTCTTTTATTTCACCTCCATTATTTGATTCAAAAGACATAATTAACGTGATAATACAAAGGAGGCCAGCTTTTAATTCAATGCAACAATGCAATAAATACTTCTGCTAGTCAGTTATCAAAACACGGTCGGCACCTAAATAGGTTCTCAGAGAAATGCTCGCGGACATAGTTGCTACGGTAGACTGACACATTTTACATTTAATTACAAGAGGACACATTGCAATTATGATGATTACACTTAAAAGGAACTAGAAGATAGAACTAGAACACAAATTTCAATTGATAAAAATATTATTTAATTTGTATTTATTTATTAAAGTACTGCCTCCACTTGGCGTGACATTTTCATTGATCGAAATTTCCTTACATATCGTTAATTGCAGTGTGCTGGGAATGTCACTTGGAAAGAAAATGTAAAAAAATTGTATGACTTATTTTTAAATTTGGTATTTCATAATGTTGATTAAAATTTCCAGGTCTTATCTATCGTTTTCAACAATAAAATGAGCGATATATCAAAGTTTTTGTAGCTAATTTTGATCGCAATTTCCATAAAGTTCATAAAATAAGGATCTATTTTGGGGGTAATTTCTGGTTTTAAAAAATGGGATCCATGCATGACCCTGCATTATAAGCAGGTTCGCGAGTTATCACGGTGCAAGTTATCGAGGGAGTGGTGTAGTCGTTTAGTGAAAATGCCCAAACATATACAACAATCCATTCTGAAGAAGCTGTGATAACGTGATTTTCAAGAAAAATTAATTGTTTGGATGCTCGAGGCAAGTTGTTGTTTTTTTTTTGCAGGCAAGTATTTGTTCTCAAGATTCATGGAACCTCAAGCACAGTGATTAGTAATCAGTAACATAACATGCAGTTCATATCTGTAGCCATTTACCTGATATCTATTTAACCCCAATGATTATCAATTATTTAACCAGTAACTGCACTAGTGGCTTACCCTTGAACCCCACTGATGAGAAGACTGCTAACAGATGTTATCCCTACCATGGAATTTCCCCAAACCCTCAATCCTAACACTGCTTGCTCTGCTGTTTCAAATGGCTGCATCAATTTCTTACCAGTGGTTTCACTGGTTACTAATAATTTGCCCAAGAAAAGCCAATAGCATCTCAAGTTTTAAACTGACACTGAATTGCCATGCTTGATTATTTTGCTAGAAACTAAAGTAGTCTTCCCTTATTCATCCAACACGTTTAGATAGGAGTTTGACATTAGCTGATACACATAGTATGATAAAATAAAAATGGTAAACATTTTCTAATGTCATGTTCCTGCATAGTTAGAGTTCCAGAGAACAAACATGCCAAGGTATCTGATTTGTTAACAGCAACCAATAGAATGATTGAAAGCATTTAGGCTTGAATCCAACCATCAGACCAGCTTGGCTCAGCTACTGTGGTGTGTCTTTGGGCAAGACACTTTACTCCAATTACCTCGGCACTAAATGACCAACTTGTGCTGTGCATTAAAGCAACAAAATAAACAAAACAACGAATATCATTACATTTCACTTTTCATTATTTAGACTAGTCATGACTGGATTAGACACTGTGTGTTCATTCACAATCGTATAATGGGTTTTATCTTGTCATGATAAAAAACAGGTTCTGTTCAGAAATGCTTCAGGATGTGGCAATTTATGGTAAATGCAAAATACACCAAATCAAAAATAAAGATATAAATTTAGGCAAATCAAAGAGAATGTTCATTCTTGAGTTAAAAGCTTCTTGGGTACTCAAAATATGTTAGATATATAACAAATATAAGAAATGAACACAGGAATACTGGTATATTAAGTTGCATCACAATTTCAGACTTCCTGACAGTTCATTTGCTATCATCTGAAATCAATGAATATATCATCCCATAATATTTATTCATCCATGGAATGCTTCATCAACAAGAGAAATAAGGCCAACATTTAAAGAACCTGTCTCTTCCAAAAGTCTTCTAAATTCTTACAGGATGAAAATGAAGCTATTTAACATGACCAGCTGGATCAGGCATAAGCAGGCTCGTTGTTGTTGCTGTTGTTGTTGTTGTGGGGTTTAATGCCATTTTTCAGCAAATGATAGGCTATACATGGCAGCCAGTGTTAATGGTGGAGGAAGAACCCGGGAGAACCCTGGAAAGAACCACCGACCCACGAGAAGCTACTAGCAAGCTTTCTCACATAAGCAGGCTTGGAGTTCATAATCAACTTGATGATGCAGTCAGTAACTTTAAGAAATTATTTAAGTTTAATGATTCTAGGCAAGTCAAGTGAAAGGTTTCAAAATAAATATTTATGAATAACAGATTTTTTTTTAAATGATCAAACAACACTTTAAGAAACATAGTGGGGAGTCAGGGACTTGTTTTGGGGAGACCCACTCTTACCCCATCTGCTACAAGTCTCTCAAAAAAGTTTGGGCAGGCTGTTTTGAGTATGGGTATATCATTGGCAAAACACAGTATTCAAGTTAAATATACAGGAGCAAGTCCCAAATGGCATTTCCAATGTGTAACAACTGGTAGTTACATTCATCAGGCCAGATTTAAAATTAATGAAGGTAACATGATAAGGAGAGCTAGCTAACTTGGGTTGTTTGACATACTGGAGGTATCAATAACCCTAGGTTTTGGGATTGAACCTGGGATTGCAGAAGTGAAAAGCAGAAGTGTTAATACTGTACTATCAAAGTCCCATTTAAATAACAAGTTCATCCAGCTTTCAGTAGAGTCCCCCTGCCCCCAATTTGTTTCCTTTTTCTTTCTTCCATGATCTGTAGGGGTGATCTTATAAAAGACCATACTGTACAATAACAACCTGTTTACTAATTGGCACAGAAAAATGACTACAACTGCACCTTTTTTTCGGAGTCTGTCAACAATCTCAACTAATGATCTGCATTATAACAAATGTGAAATGGAAATGCCCTGTCTGGGAAATACTGTATTTTCTGACATTCTCTTCAGCCATGTAAGTCCATTGCCATTTACAAATCACAATGCCGTCAAACTCTGTAGGGGTCCAAAACATTACTGATAATAATCTAAAAACTAAACAGCTTAACATTTTTCTTTAGCTTCTGCATAATCTATAGGCTTTTACATTGCTCAAGATAAGAAAAGAACACTAACTGATTGATTGATTGATTGATTGATTGATTGATTGATTGGATTGATTTTACAGCTCACCAGCACTGTAAGGCTACATAGCACCACAAAAAGTCTGTATTAAAAAGGTTTATTACCAACAAGCTGAGAAAAAAAACAGGAAGCATTTTTTGCCAAAATAACTAATTAACTATTAACATATTATCATAACATTTTATAGGAAACTCAATTTGCAGTCGAATTATGAACAGACACACTCACACACTCCCCCCCCCGGATTTATTACATGCCAATACCACGGGTCAAAACAGCTATGAAGGAATCACAGAATTCACATACAAAGTATAATAGAACAAGAAAACAGCTTCAAATATGTGATCTGGCACACTCCATGGTAAGTACATATACAATATATCCACGTTTTCACCTGATCCCCTAGACAGTACATGACTAGTCTTTATTAGATCTAGCCTGTCATTCATAGATTTTAAAGTAGATCTTATCAGAGGAATGAGATTGTGTTCTTCTATGTATAATGGCTCCAAAATCCCTAGACCCAAATCAGTCATCACAAAATGTACCTTTAGATCATGGTACACAATGTTTGTTTTATGCATGATTTCATTCCAACAGCATAACTCCTAAGCAGATAGCTCATTCTTTAAAGGCAGATCAGGGTCTTGCTGTTCACAGGTGGGGGTGTACTCTATACAGGCAAGTATGGCACGTTTGTTCTTGACTGGTTGTAGTGGCACCCCCAGGCTATTTAAACAAGGCTTTATAATAAAGATGACCTTAAACAGGTAGGTAACATGAAGATATAGTTCACAATAGACTGTTACAAACAAAATCCAAATTACAAACACTGTACACTGTCAAGATCTCTCAACAATCTTAGCTGTACATCTACTGGACAACCATATACATGTATTACACAACATAGTAGTTTACATCAGTCTAGTCTTCATGGTCCAATGAGAATTCTGCCCATAACAAATTTTACAGTGCACTTTTCATAATGCCACAAAAGCCATAAAAATGACCAGCACACGAGAGGTACCATATACTGCTCTGTAAAAAGGTACAGTATCATGATAAAAGCTTTAAATGGATTTTGTTTTGTTCAGGTACAGAATGAAATGAAATTATATTGCCAGTGATTCTCATTAGTCAAGAACTAATATTACTTGAATTTATTAAAGTAGCCACTACAAATGTGTTCAAAGAACATGAATCCCTACCTACTCACCTTCCTGCGTAACCATGCACTCAAATGCACATAATAAAAAGACTTCTAATACAAAACTTTACCCAGGCCACTGAGATGTTACTTTTTGGGTCACAATGACCTTATTTTTTTTTTATGGAATTGTACTCATCAAGATTCGTCTATATACCAAGCTGCATGCTTCACTGGCTAAAAATGGTATACGGACAACTCGCCCTGGGAGAACTTGCCCCAATGTATCTGGACAAGTTGCCCCAGAGTGGTTGGAGAAGTCACCCCAAATGGTTGAAGTCACCCCAAAACTTGTCACCCAGAAAACGTATTTAATATTTATCTCTGAAATAAATAAGTTATTTAAAAATTAGAAATGTGTACCTTAGAACAATGCTGTTAGCAACAAAGATGTCGCCACATGGTGGCTACCACATTATTTGATCACATTCTGAATTGTTCAATTACCTAATTGAGATTATAATTCATCATGATTAACATTCGCACTGAAATTCAAATATACCATCCCACACGTCGTTTTCCACTGCAAGTGTTTACTTAAGCCCTGTATATGTCAGACTATTATTACCGATCATTGCAGAATCACTGTTTGCTGTTGTTGATGCTGTTTAGTACCGTCACCATTGTCAGGCATTATAGCAGACTTGTTTGTCTGAAAGTTACCAAACACAAGATGATATAGTCATCTGTGTAGTGTCCAAGATGGTAAGAAATTCATGCAGCCCCGACTGTAACATCATATAACGGACTATTTTATAGTTTCCTAATTTCCCTCACAAGTTTTGTCTCCATCGATCAAAAACAGACCGTTCATTGTAACTGTTTATTTAACTATTTATTTTCAAATGAAAGCCATTATTTTCAATGGAATTTAATCTTTGCCTCTTATTTTAATAATATCTAAATTATATCAGCGAGTACCCTTTTTAATAGAAACAAACCTGGGTTAGAATAACTGAAATACGTCTTGATTATCTGATGGCTTCACTCCTCTGTTCTAGATTATATGCTGCACCTGTATCCTAATTCTATTTTATTGCATTTGTCATTCCAATGTAATGGTGCAAATTTCATGATAGCAAAGTGTACATTCCTTTTTGATCATTTGGTAAATTTCAGTAAGTTCATAGATATATGCAGTGATATCAAAATCATTGTCAAATTTGCTGAGATCCTACTTTTCACTGGACATCTACTAAAACAACAGGAACACATGTTTAAAAATTAATATTGTTAGTATCAGGGGTTCATTAATGGAAGTGTTTAGAATTGATTTGATTGCATGCAAAAAGCATGACTCGTCACTGTTTATAAACATTTTTGTTCTTGACCCATTTTGACAAAATCTATATAAATCCCGTGCGCAACTTATTTAAATTCATCGATGTTCAAATAAATGTAATTAATTTTATCAAACATACTATTAAGTAGTCACAGTCATTTTTGAGTAAGTAGAGGGTTCAGATTGTCAAATAGATTGTTGAATATCTTTTCCTTGACTGAATATGTTCAGCTTTCATCCCAATACATTTTTTTTTCATTCTCTTAGACGATCCTATGCTAGGTACTGAATAATATGGGAAATATTGCTGTTGTTTTCCATCAGTGCTCACCTCTGACAGTTATATGACAAAACTGTTTCAATATTGGTAGCAAAAGTATTTGTTTTGAAATCCTTACTTTATATCGTTGTTGAACTCTGATATTTATATTGTAAAATTATATTAACCATGGGTACTGGAACAATCCTCAATTGTTTTACTCTTTTTTTTCCCTCCATCTTTGAAAAGTAAGCAATTATCTACCAAATGAAATAACATTAAGGACATGTTTACGGTTTGTCATTCAATGTTTCCAACATCAATTTTATTTTGCACCTTTGATTTTGTATGTAACTGCACTGGATGAATATGCATTTTTCTTTCCACACTTACGTTCAAGACTGTTTTCCACTCGTTGTATAATAAACTCTTCCTTCCCATTCTGCATTCATCTTGTTTGTGTAATGTCGATAATAGAAAAATAAATCACTTATAATTGAAAGTCTGTGTGTTCATATAAACTCGTTAGATTTTTATAACAACACATACTGGAACACCACGAGAAAAATTTTTAAACAAATGTTACTGTTAACTTTCTTGATTGATATATCTATTATACTAACATTATTCATTAATGTGGTGATTACTCTCGAACTCAGACCAGGCTGATCTGGTACAAATTACTGACTGATTAGGCCCAGATTTCTGGCTGATTCCGTACAAATTACTGACTGACTAGGCCCCGATTTCTGGCTGATTCGGCCCAACTTCCAAGCTGATTTGAACCATGTGAAATATTATTCAGTTTAGTCCAGGATTTAAATGTGACATTTAAATTTGTTTTTAAAGATATCTTCTCCTTATGCCCCAAGTACATCGAGCAGTTCAAATATGCATTTAAGGTAACAAAATCCCATTAGTACACGTGATCATGGTGTTGTTAAATATAATAAAATAACATAATCCTGTTTATTTTGCATCAGCAATTTAGTAGCGAAATATTTTTTAAACTTCTTGTTCAACTTTAAATAGTTTGTTTTATTGAGAAATAATAAAATTACAAACACTGACAAGAAAAAGAAGAAATAAACTAAATGGTGGGCTTAGTACAAGTGAGCTTTCAGAAACCGTCCGAATTTTGTGCATTAGCCATGATGCTGAACTCAGTAGTGACCGCTTTTCCTGAGTAGGTGTCAGTGATGCTTTTTATCAAGTTCAAGTAACATTCGTCAGTGGTTAGCAAATCTCCATGAAAAATCAGATTAAATTGTTCAATTAGAGAGATGACACTATAACCCTTTGGCTTACTAACGGTTAGCACCAATTACAGTCGATTTCGGGTTATAGAGGTCCATGCCATAA
Organism: Megalonaias nervosa; assembly: GCA_016617855.1. Lineage (NCBI taxonomy): Eukaryota > Metazoa > Mollusca > Bivalvia > Unionida > Unionidae > Megalonaias > Megalonaias nervosa. Next base: position 1,075 of record JAECUM010000115.1, on the reverse strand, counting down.
AGTCATCTCAGGACTGCTTTGGTTATTAGGTTGGAACCCTTTCATATACATAACTGCAAACATCACATCATGCTTACACCCGATCTATTTTTCCAAACAAAATGCATCTAATGATTTGAAAAGCAGAGCACAAAGAGACACACTTTTTTTCGTTAAGTACAGAAGCGGAGTTGATTAAATGGAAAAGTTGAAAAGTTGCTCATTTTATGGATTTAATAAGTTATTATGTTGAAGAAAAACAACAATAAATAAAGCCCTAACTACCATGTGGCGACATCTCAAAATTAGTATCTATGATCCTTGGAGTGACTTCTCCAGGCGCAGTGGGGCAACTTCTCCGACCACCATGGGGCAACGTCTCCTGACACTTGGGATGAGTTCTCCCAGGGCGACTTCTCCATGGGGCGAGTTCTCCATAATTCCTAAAAATTGCTGAGAAACCAGCCTAAATTGAAAACTTAACCAAAAGCCACTTGCCAGTAAGTATAAAATATAGGTCACAGTGGCCTACTTTATGGTGTTAAACTTAATGAGACCCATCTACCTTCTATTCTGCATGTCTCTTGATGAATCAGATGCATGATCAGCTGAATAATATGTGCAGATCTTGCTCATGTTGAATATATTTATCAATTTTAAAGAAACATTTAAGTGCTAAAGTGTTGAGAAGATCAGCCATCAGATGCAAGATCATCTCAATAATAGATGGATATCGTCATTAACTGTAAAAACTAAGATTCTGATGAAGTCTATTTCATCAAAATTAGACAAGAAGCGCATTTTCAAGACAACGACATCAGCTAATCAGATGCAAGATCATCTCAATAATAGACGGATATCGTTATTAACTGTAAAAATCCAAGATTTTGATGACCCCAGATTTTCAAGATAACTTCAGTTAATCAGATGCAAGATCATCTCACTACTATTTGTTGCTCATTATCAAGCACATGCAAGACCTTGATCATGAAGGCCTATGTAAGATAAACTTGTTTATGTGAATGAATCTCACCATTATTAAATTCCTTTGAGAAGTTGATGATATAAGCCATTATTTCAACTTTGACTGAAATCA